>CAMXCT020001086.1:0-132346 GCA_947184155.2 Cladocopium goreaui
TCCATGATGAAGCGCTGGAAGGATGTTCCAAAAGGAATTTCCGCCCTTTTGCCGCCCTCTGTCGAGCAACTTCAACGTCAAAGTGCCGAATTGCCTCTGCCATGCGCCGCTCCACTTCCAATGGGTTTATCTCCATCATCTTTTTCAAGTTGCAATTGCGCTGCACAAAGGCAAGCACACACACACACACACCCACACACACACACAGACAGACAGGCAGACATCAACAATTCAAAAAACACCACATCATAGGACATCATGGCAGATCATGGCAGGTAACGCACAGAAGCTGTAACCAGCGCACAGGAGCTGTAGCCGCCATCAGGTGTTGCAAACAGTTTGAACTGAAATTAACTCATTGCTTGTTCATGTTATCCTCCAATATATTCCGGGTTATTTCTGGATAATTCTATGTTTTTGTTTGTAACATTTTGCAACATCTGATGGTGGCCGAGCAGCGTGTACTAGTTTTTATGTCAAGCAGGTTTGAAATTTAAGGAAAATATGAGCAAAACATCCTATGTGCTTAATTCCATCTGTTGACACGACATGATAGCGGAATAAAACCAGTTTTACATTGATTGAGTTCCAACATGTTCCGGTTCAAACCTGCTTGACAAGTCTAGCCTGGGGAGATTGATGTTTAGCAGTTTGAAAGGTCATAGTTCGCAATCATCATCAAAATGATTGAATGTCATGAGGAATGGATGTGTCAGATTCAACATTTTGAGCCATACCCACTTGGTTTTTGTCAACATCTTTCATCCCCAGCATGCCTCCATCGGATTGAAAGCTCGGTGGCAAACAAGCCAGCAAGCGGTTGGGTGGAATGGAGCCATACATGTTCTTGCATGTTTCATGCTAAATACACCAAAACACACGATCTGGCCCATGGATTCCCTGGCACCATGCTGCATCCGGTCAAGGCCAGGGAACACAACTGCATGCGCTTCACGAAGTTCAGGCAGGAATCCGGGCCTCGGTCAAGATGCCGTGATGGTGTCTTTTGCTAGCGCCGTGACAAGATGCCGTGATGGTGTCTTATACTGGCATGTATGTAATTCCTAATCTATTAAAACTATATATAGATATATTTGTTCACTAATGTTTATCCTAGATAACAGTCATATCTATTATGAATGGGGGCTATAAACCTGGTTTCTTGTGGTGCCGTGATGCCATGAAAATGATAAGATGCCGTGATGGTGTTTTTTATTGGCGCCGTGATGGTGCCACGAAAATGATAAGATGCCGTGATGGTGTCTTTTACTGGCGCCGTGATGGTGCCAAAAACAAAACGGCCATGGGGGTCTGTTTCATCCAGGGGCAAACATGTTTTGTGGGGTTTGGCACTTCACTGTCACTAACCAATCAGTATAGTATGGATAGTTTTAGATGGGGACCAAAACTATGAGACAAAATATTCTTGAAGACTTTGAATGGTTCTTTCTGGTGTTTGTTAGCTTTGAACCTGGGAGCCTTCAAGCCCAGAAAAATGGCCCAAAAACTAACATTTTGTTTGGCCATACCCATGTAAAGCCCAGGGGGGTAGAAACTCCATCCTGACAGCGCGCGATGCTGAGGTATGGACTTGGTGGGTATCTTAATCTTCACTGTTGCATGGCACTGTCACGGCATCATGAATGCATGACACCATCATGGCATCAATGTTTGTGGCACCATAAAGGCGTCACTTTTTTGACACCAGTAAAGCATCAATTTTGTGACACCATGAAGGCATCACTTTTTTGACACCAGTAAGGCATCAAGTTTGTGACACCATGAAGGCATCACTTTTTTGACACCAATAAGGCATCAATCTTGTGACACCATTAAGGCATCACTTTTGTGACACCATTGAGGCATCACGGCATCACCTATTTGACACCATAAAGGCATCATTATGACACCATTAAGGCATCACTTATTTGACACCACTGAGGCATCATTGTGACACCATTAAGACATCATTTTTGACTGAGGCTGAGGCATAGTCGTAGTGGTAGTCGTCGTTGTAGTCGTAGTCTCATGTCACTGTTAAGGTGGCATTTTTCACACCATGAGCATTTTGTAGTTATCAGGCATCAACTTGTGACATCATTAAACACGGTTTCTTTATCACAGTGTCAACTCTTTCCCTTTGAACCCTTGAACCTTGCAGGTCTTTTGATTTTGGTAGCATGGTGGAAATATTAAAGTATTAAGCCAGTGTTTTTCTATTAAAACACATGGGTTGTAACTTGCCAGCCCTGACCGTGCGCATTTTGGTAAAGGTGCATTTTGGGCCAATGTTAAACGGAGGCACAAAAACAAAACACAAACCCTAAGAGTTTAAGTTTTTGGTAGCATGGTGGACATATTAAAGTATTAAGCCAGTGTTTTTGTATTAAAACACATGGGTTGTTACTTGCCAGCCCTGACCGTGCGCATTTTGGTAAAGGCGCATTTTGGGACAATGTTGTATGGAGGCACAAAAACAAAGCACAAACCCTAAGAGTTTAAGTTTGGAAAGAACAAACTGTGAAAAAATGGTGAGCAAGTGAAACAAAACACAAACCCTAAGAGTTTAAGTTTATAAAGAACAAATTGTGAAACAAACGGTGAGCAAGTAAAACAAAACACAAACCCTAAGAGTTTAAGTTTAGAAAGAACAAATTGTGAAAAAATGGTGAGCAAGTAAAAACTTTTTGGTTTGATTCAAAGCCACATCTGAGGTTTTTTAAAAAAAACTCAAAGACCTTTTACAACAACAAAAGCTTAATAGTTGTTGTTTTGGCTAATCGGGCTCCATTCCACCATTTGCTGCTGTGGAGAGCGCTCAGGCTTGAGCCAGACCACACGTGGGCGCCGTACACACAGTGCGTCCTCACACTGCAACCCAGCAATGGAGCTGAAAGTCGGGATCTCGGTACAGCATGAGCCGGGTGCAGTATGCTGCATCATACATTCCGTGTAATACTTTGTGATTGTGAGGCTATCCTGTGCGTTCCAAAAAACATGGAGAAGGCCGTCAAATCATTTTTGATCATTCGAAGCATCTCGCGATCAAGCGTTCGAAGCTCAGATGGCTCATGTTGTTCATCCTCCATCGAGTGGTGCTCTTGAGGTGCGCAATTGCTCCGCGGACGACCGCTCGGAAATCGTGGTCCATGTCTTCGCTTCAAATCGGTCAAGGCATGGTGCTTTGGTTGCTGGAGTATTTTTTTAATTTCGGAGAGCTGCAAGGACCTCCAGCCGTACTACCCGGTGAGTTGGGAGTACCGCCGATACCAAATCGAGAGCGGAGAAGCATCAACAAGAATGCACTTCTGGGCGATCGATGTTTGACAGGACATTTGCTTCATCTGCTATACAGTAGATCAAGGTGGAGCGACTTGAACATGGTCACATCTATCTATATGGACCCGGAGGTGACAGTTTCTGGAAGTTGCCAACCGCTGTCACAAGACTGCAAGAGGGGCTGAGCAAAAGGCTAGACTTTTACCCATTGTATGCCCCTGCTCTGGAATTGATGGCAGCAACTGGGCCATGATCTACTCCGACGTGCGGCAGCAGTGCAATCTGACCTTGCCCATTGAGGGGCCAGGCCCAATGATGTGCTGCCCAGCAAATGCAGATGGGACTGTTTGGACCAAGCGTGCTTTGAGCTCAGAAGAGGGGTCTGATTTCATGAGGAAGATCCTGCGATCACCAAAGACTGCGGAAAGGCGCATCTCGTCTCATTCATTGAAGTCGACGCTTATGTCGTGGACAGCCAAGTACGGCCTTTCTGAACACTCAAGAGCTGTGCTTGCAAGACATCTCTCGAAAGCAGCCACTGCCACTGCGGTGTATTCGAGGGACCTTCTCTCTCCGATTTTGAGAGAATTTAATTAACCTGGTCCTCGACGCTATAAAGTCAGGTGCCTTTTGCCCAGACTCGACGAGGTCAGGTATGTTGACGCTTGGTGCCATACCTTACATGAGAGGCACCACTGCCCATGGCTATGAGTGGTGCGCCTGCCACACCAGTTCCTGAGGGGGTGCGGCATCAGTGTGACACCGAGGTTGAAGCTGACAAGCTGTCAGAGGGCTCATTTGTGCCGTGTGAGAACAGCAGTGATGGTGAAGCCCTTTTTGGAGCGCCCTCAGTGGGACCTCCTTCGGTGGCAAACTCTGACGTTGCAGCTGACGACATGAGTGAGGCAACCGAGGAGAACAGTGTCCAGAGTTCTTCCGAGAGTGACGCGGAGGACATGGGAGAGCAGCGCAGAGATTTCATAGAGATCCCTTCTGAGTATGTGATCAACAACAAGCCGTTGGTTCTCCACTTTGTGAAATCACCAAGCCAGCTGGCCTGCGGCAGAAAGCTCACCCCGTCATACTCCAAGATCTTTGAGTTGAATGGCATTCGTTGTTCCAGATGTTTCAACGTCTAGGCTAGGAGAGCAGCCGAGCCATGCGGGAAAAAGTAAAGCTGTCGAGGGCAGCTTGAGTTGCCATGTGCTTGTTGCGCATGTCATTGATCAGTCGATTATTGATTGCGGTCAGTGAACCGACTTACGTGTTGTTTGTTTTCTTGCGGCAGTCAGTGAACTGTCGTGTTTTTCATTTGGCATAGGCAGCTATTGGAATAGCTGGCTTAAGGAAAATATCCCTGTCCGAGTACAGGGAGAAGAAGGCAGTGTGCACTGCATAGTTTGAAATGGGGCATACTGTGTTATGCCACAACTGAGATGGTTCCAGCTTACGAAAGGTTTGTTTTGGCACGTGTTTGTGATTGCAAGGCTGTGCACTTATTTTGCAACTTTTCCCCAGGGATTTATTGTGTCCTTGTTTTATCAAATTTTTGGCATGTTTGAAACTTCTGCTACCTAGTGACTCGCGGCATGGCGTCTTTAGCTGACAGTCAAGCGCATTTCTTGGCGAGGGCTAAGGAATACTCAGTTCCAGATGATTTGATTGACAACATGAAGGTGGCAGGGGTTTCAACAATGGCCCATTTGGCCTTCGCGTTTGTGAGGCCAGGACAAGACTTTGATGAGGACAAGTTTGACCAATGGGCCAAGACTGTAAACTTGGGTGTAGCTCCTGCGTTGGGTGCGTTGGCATCATTGAGACGTTTGCAAGCTGAGATCATTTCGACCTCCACGCTGAAATCATCAGTTGAGCAGCCTTTGGATGGAAGTACGCCCAAGCCACTTCCTTTTGCCGAGCGTACTGCAAGGCTTGATGCAATCAGAAGGCAGTTCCCAGGTCTTAGCATTGATGGTTAGCATGAGCCTTCACAGGCATTGCTGGATGAATGTGTACATCAATATGACATGCGAACACTGAGATACGTTGAACCGGCGAAATGCAAAGCTAGGGAGTTGGAGATCTCAGTGTGAAAGTCTGACAAGAAGTTGCGTATTGAATCCAGCACATTGTCCATCAGAGAGGCCAAGACCACGCCGGAGGAAGACGTGTCCACGGCTTACAAGCTTTTGCAGTGTCTCAAGAGGCGTGCCATTGCTTGTGAGTTTGCTGGCTTAGTTTCGTATGCCACGCATGAGAAGTATATCGAAAAGTTGCTCAGGAGGTTGAATGCAGAACCACCGCCCAACTACATGCATACGTCCATCACGCAGATTCTCAAAGCTGACAGAGAAGTTTCGATTTATATGGCCCAGAACGTGCCTGATATCCGCCCACGACCTGACGGGCAGAGACCTTTGGACAAAGCCTTGCATGAGGCCTTGGCAGACTACAATGTGACTTTCCATATGCTGCCACTCCTTAGGGCAGCATCCAGCTCTTATGCACCGGTCAGGAGCAGGGATGAGCATATTGGTCAGACCGCTACTGGGAAAGATGGCAATTAAAAATTTAGAAAGACGGACAAAGGAAAGTCGAAAACGTCAAGCCAAGGTTCTTTGCTCCTAGAGGAATCAAAGGCGCTGTTGGCCGTGACGCCGAAGGGAGAGCCATTTGTTTCAACTTCAACCTGTCGGAACTTCAAGAAGCAGCAGCTGGAGCCAGTTGCAAGCGTGGGCGCCATGTCTGCTTTAAAGCAAATTGCTTTAAACCTCACGCCTTCAGTGTGGCGCATGCAGATGAGATGCCAAGGGCAGCTAACTGACAGGCGGAGTCCATTTTGGAGGGTTTCACTTCCAAGGATGTCATTATGCTGGAGTTATTTTGTGGTACAGCTGGCGTAATTGCATGCTTTAAAAGATGTGGATTTCACAATGCTGTTGCAGTGGACAAGACGCGGCACAAGGGTGCTCTTGCAGGAGTTGTGTTTTTGGATATGACTAGGCAGCAGGATCAGCGTTTGGTATTGCAATGGTTGGAACACCCAGCTGTCAAAGCAGTTTTTCTTGCTCCCCCTTGCGGCACATCTAGCGCTGCAAGGAATATAGAGATACCGGGAGAGAATGCACCAAAACCACTTAGGTCTCTTGAAGAGCCTGATGGTCTTTCGACATTGCATGGTGTGGATGTGTTGCGGGGGGGAGAAGTGTTGCAAGTTGAACATTATGTGTATGGTTGAGAATCCAAGGAACAGCTTGTTTTGGTTTGTGACTGCGTGGGTGGAAATGTCAATTTTTCATTTGTTGTACTTTCAGGATCACCAGGCATGTATGTACGGCCCGAGAAGAGCGAAGTTTACAAGACTGTGTGCAGTGCTACCTTTGAACAAGTCTGTACAATTTCTGCATTGTGCGATGGAAAACATGAACACAATGCCTGGGGAATAGTCAAATTTGGAGCAAAGCGTGCTTCTTTCGCTACGTCTCTGGAAGTACATTACCCACGTGGTTTGTGCGAAGCAATAGTAAAGGCATTCATGTTGAAATTTGCAGAACTGGGCATGAAGTTGAATCATGAGGTTCGGCATTGCATCATGCTGCAAAGGCGTTGTCTGGTCAGCAAGCAGTTTCTATGAAGTTGCCGCCTCTCATTCCGGTTTACAAGGCAGCATAGATATGTTGCCTTTTTGCTTGATGGTATATTACAATGGTCTGCGCTGGCGGCTGTCCCATCTGAACATCGCGTTCTCCACAAATCTTCTCTGGGGGTGGTCAAGGTGGAGAATCGAGAGTATTTCAAGAAGCGCATTTGGGAAGAGCTGTGTGTTTGGCAAGTTGTTTTGCTTGGGACAGTTTCATGCATTTTTCTGGTGATTTTGATGAATTTCATGTGCTTGGTGTGCCGTGGGAGCTTGACGAATTTTTGCAGAAATCGCTGGAGGTGCCACATCCCATGGACAAGTCTGCTGCACTCTTAACGGAACTGAGGTTTGCTGTTCTGCAAATGGCAAAGCTGGAGGTGAGTGAGATTGCAAGGCGTGGAGTTGAGTTTTTCCAATATTAGAATCACAGAGCCAGGGAACTGATCCCGGAGGAGGCCAAATTGCGACAATCTATGGATGTGGAAGTTTCGAATGCAGTGAGATCCAAGCGTTTGGTTTTGTTTGGTGAAACGTTACAATTTTACAATTACCCTGACAAAGAAGTCCTGGAGGAACTGACAGGCATGTTGCCTCTCAAATTCACATCTTCTCTACTGACAGAGCAAGACCTAGCTGCTCAAGCAGCATTGCGTAGGCCTTTAGTTGAAAGGGATTGTAGAAGTTCAGGTGAAGCCGAGGTTGATACCAAGGTCTGGAAACAGACCATAGCTGAGTGTGAGCGCGGCTGGCTGCATGGCCCGCTGAAAGCTGAAGAGGTACCTGTTGGAGCATCCATTTCTAAGAGGTTTGGATTGCGCCAACGCCACAAGATCAGGTTAATTGATGATTTTACGGAATCTTCAGTAAATCAATCAGTCAGCGTGCTTGAATCGCCAACTCTCCATACAGTTGGCATAGCATGTGCAGTGCTTGCTTGTTGGTTCAGAAATAGCAAAGCGCTTGGTTGCTCTTCAGAATTGCAAGTGAGGACATTTGACCTGGCAAGTGCTTATCGCCAAGTCGGGCTTTGTGCAGGTGGCAGAGCAGTAGGATTTATCAGAGTATACAACCCAACCACAGGGCAATGGGCTTACTTCCAAGCGAAAGTTTTACCGTTTGGAGCTGTAAGGAGTGTGCACTCCTTCTTACGTCTTGCTCGTGCTATTTGGTGGATTGGAAGTGTCGCTTGCCTACTGACCTGGTCATCCTTCTTTGACGACTATATTGTCTTCAGCACCCCTAGTTTGGCCAGAAGTTCGGACTTGACAGCTGCTGCACTATTTTCTCTTTTGGGTTGGGAATATGCTACGGAGGGGCGCAAGAGCGTCCTTTTTGTGCAAAATGCGAAGCCTTGGGAGTCATCTTTGACCTTGTTTCAACAAGTGAAGGTTTGTGCCCTGTGGCCAATACGGAGTCTAGGATCACTGACCTTGTTGCAGAGCTGGAACGTGTTATTTTGGACCGTAGCATTTCTCAATCCGATGCCCAGCGCTTGAGAGGGCGCATGCAATTTGCAGAATCTCAGCTGTATGGAAGGACGGGAAAGCGCTGTACCAGAGCGCTCAGAGAAGCTGCCAGTCGCAGGAGACACCGGTTGGCTGAGCATGAGTTGTTTGCGTTGAAGCTCTCCTCGAAACTTTTACAGCATGGAAAGCCACGCACTGTCTGTTGGGATGAAAGGCGACCAATAGTTATCTACACTGACGCCTGTTATGAAAAGGACTCCAAAAGACTTGGTGTGCGGCCTGGGTGCAGTATTTGTGGATGAAGACAAGTCAGAGAAGTTCTTCTTTTCTTGCGAGCTGAATCCGGAACAGAGGGGAATTTTGGGAGAGCTCAGCAAAAAGCAAATTATCTTTGAAGCTGAGTCGTTCTGTGCGGTTTTGGCATGCATGTTGTGGATGCGGAAACTCGAATTTAGGAACTCCCTCTTGTATTTGGACAACGAGGGAACGAAGTCTTGTTTGATGAAGGGATCTTCTGACAATGAGTTTGTTGATGTCTTGTGTTCAATTTTTGATGAACTGGAACTTGTTGTGGAAACCTCTTGTTGGCTAGCCAGAGTGCCTTCACATTCCAACATTGCAGATTAGCAATCGCGGGGACAAACTCATGAATTGCGAGCGAAAGGATTTTGTGATCATTTTGCATTTGCCTTGGAGGAGAGGAGATTATCAAACTTCTTGCATTCATAAATGAGAAGTGGGGTAAGACGGCTGAATGCTGTGTCGTTTGCCCCACGTCAAAAAGTGCAGAGTGATCCTGCAGTTGCTGTGAGCGTCGTTTTGCAATAAGCGACTATCACTTGTGACAGAGTCTTATTTCAAATGTGAAGTGCATGTAGCAGCTTCAAGCGAATCGTAACATTTCTTGTCAAGTGGAGGGCGGGAGGGCCCACTTCGAAATTTTATGGTTCAACCCACCTCCTGCCCCAGAACACCACCTTTGCTTGGCATTTTGGATCTGTTGGCCTACCCGCAGCCAAGACGGCTGAATGCTGTGCCGTTTGCCCCACGTCAAAAAGTGCAGAGTGATCCTGCAGTTGCTGTGAGCGTCGTTTTGCAATAAATAAATATGTTTATCTATATCACCCATATAATATATATATATTTATAATATTATATATATATATATTATATTATCCATATTATTATATATTATCCATGTTGTCTATTTTTCCTACATCATTCATATTTTCTATATTATCCATACTGTCTATGATTCTCTGTCTATATAAACTTTGTCTTTATATACACACACATATTTTGTATACTGTGCTTTATATATACATAGACAGATATGTGGATATATTTAAACGTACATGCATGCATTACAATACATTACATTACACAATGAATCACACTACACTGCATTGCACCGCAGGGCATTGCATTGCATCGCTTTGCACTGCCCTACATTGCATGTCATTGCATTATGTTACATTGCATTACATTACATTCATAGATGCATATATGCTGTACAACGATGCAAAGAGATGCAAAGATGCAAAACATGTAATTCATATTTTCTTTCCTACAATAATTGAACCTCATTGTCAGTGCTCCATTCTATGTTCTACTGACAGCGGCCCAGAGATTGTAGAGATTATGTTGACATTGGCTGGCCACGTTGCTTTGTACCAGCTTCTTCTCTTGATTTTAATTTGCGTATCTTACTTTCTGACCAGTTATATATTCCATCCTTTAAATTATTACGGAATTACGGAGTCTTTAAATAAATTACCGTGCTTAGTTACTTCTGTCGTCAAGTCTGTGCCAAAGAGCAGTTCACTGAGACTGATTTGCTTGTTCTCGTGACACAGAGCACGTGCATGAAACCCAGGCGCGAATACAACCAGAAGATGTCGAAGAAGTCCCAGAGACAGCCAACACGTTGAAACAATTAAAATCGGCACAAGGCTATGGTTTCAGTAGTTTCGCACATGTTCAGAAACTTATCTTTCTCTAGTACTTTGCGTTTGGTGCTTGGTTGGCGCAAGAATCAGTGGATTTTCTCGACTTGGGAGGAGAAGGTCTTTGGGACTTCGAGGACGCAGAAGAATTTTCAGACGACGAGCAGGTTGGGGTGGACCACTGGGGGAACCGTTTGGCCAAACAGCTCTTTCAGCATCTCGAATTCGACTTCGTGAGACAAACATCGACTTGCCGCTTATTCTTTGCTCTCCGCAACTCAAAGGCAGCTTATGCCCTCGATAGGAACAGGGAACGACACTTTTCCAATTGCATGTTCAAATCATCTATTCCAGACTGTACGATAGACAAGGACTGTCAGAAAAGCAGAAGGTTGTGCAATAGTATTGAACTCAACCGCATATACTTAGTGCATGGGTGGTTTTGATGTACAGAGGGGCACAAGCTTGAATAGGTTTACCTGAAGTATAGTAATGCAAACGTGTGTACGTTATGTATACATATATTATGTATATCTACACATTCATGTGTATACGTACATATATTATCACATATATATAAATACATAGACAGTCATATATATATATGCACCCCCCAAGACCTACCTTTTGTGTAGCAAATATGTTCCTGAATGTCTTGTCTTCCTTCTTATTTTATCACCTATTGTAGCTGCACACATCCTGCCCCAGAGTATAGCATATTATTTTTATTTTTTTTGGATGAATACAACTTTTTGTAAGGTAATTGTTTATAATGACTACTGGTGGAATTCATGTTTACTAAAGTTTCTGTAGCAATTCGAAGCCTTTTAGTTTTCTACCAAAGCTGAGCTTTGTGCAAGATTAGGTGATATAGTTAGTGCATCTTGAGATTTTACATTTTTATAATGCAATTACTTATTTAATCCTCCTACAATTTCATAACATTCCATCAAACTTTGCATAGTAAATTGACAATAACTAATCATATTCTCATTTGATGTTAGTTGTCTTTTTTGTTCTTGTGAACCTCCGTTATTTCCATTAGTTTTTTCTTCAGCATCTACCATAGTTTTTTGTAGAAGAATTGTTTTTTTGCTGTAATGATTTATTTTTAATATTTGTATAATGTAGATGATCTTGTAATTTCATTGTTTTAAATCCAGGAGTGCTTGAGTAAGATATATTTTCTTTTAAACATAAATGATTTTGATGATACTAAATTAGTAAGTAAACAAATATATATCAGTTTTTAATAAATGTATCATATTATAATTTGTCTTACTTTTTTATAGTTCATAATTTTGTGATATTTTTTTAAAATAGATATTATAGGAGTTTCTAGCATTGGATGAATATGTATTTTTACTTTGAAAGATCCTATATTTTTTTTGGTTCTTTTAGCTCTATATTCTGAGGATCTAGTTTTAAGTTAATCATTTTTTTTTTATCTTGGATATGTTTTTTTTCAAATTGGTTTGTTTGCATTTTTTTTATGACACTATTCTACCATTTTAAGATGTGAACTTTGATAGCATTTCAGGGTTTTTACAGTCTATTATTTTTTCTATATAAACATAAATTGCGACCATGTTTTTTTAAAAGAAAGTTTTCTTTGCCAATCTATCTGCAACCCGTTCTAATATATTTTGTTGGGAAGGTTTGAATTGATCTGTAGATAAAGGGGTATTGCTATCGGATGAGTTCATGTATTTTACTCATCATTGTTTATTTTTTCCTTCTTAATTGTTCAAGAAATTACTGTTTTAGATTACAGAAGGTTCTTTTTCAATTTATTTTACAGAATACTCTTACCAATCCCGATCAAAATTCGTTAGGAATCCAAGATTTTGATCAGGAGTCTTGTGGGAATCTTGGCTCTTGGATTTTGCAAAGAATGCATTCAGAATGCAATCTTCCCCAAATCTAAGGGGGTAGGATTCAAGATTCAAGATTCAAGATTCCCAGAAAGAATTCTTGAATCCAAGGGGGTAGGATTCAAGATTCAAGATTCAAGGCTTAGAAAAAACTTCTTGAATCCAGGGATTCAAGATTCAAGATTAAAGAATTCTTGAATCCAAGGGGGTAGGATTCAAGATTCAAGATTCAAGGCTTAGAAATGACATTTTTCAAGTTTTGTAGGAGTTCCCTAGAAGTTGATCACCTGTAGCTGATGTAGGTGATGCTGTCTATGTTGTAGATGATGAGGATGATGTTGTAAGTGATGTAGGGTTAGATAGGTTTGAATCACGTAGGTGATGTAGAGGATGCAGTGATATAGATGATGATGTAGGTCATGTATGCGTTGTAGATGATGTATGTCATGTATATGAGACTGATGGAAAAAATGTTTAGGTGATGTAGATGGTGTAGGTGAGGTAGATGATGATGATGGTGGTGGTGGTGGTGAAGATGATGACAATGATGAATATGTAGGGAAGATGGTGCAGAAGATGTAGGCGATGTGGTGATGTAGAGGATGTAGTGATGTTGTTGTTGTTGATGATGGTGATGATGATGATGATGATGTAGGTAATGTATGTGTTGTAGATAAAACATGTCATATAGATGAGGTTGATGGAAAAATGTGTAGGTGGTGTAGGTACATAATGTAGATGAGACAGATGTAGGTGATGATGATGATGATGATGATAATGATGATGATCATGATGATGATGGTGTAGATGTAGAAGTAGGTCTAGACACGATGGTGTAGAAGATGGTAAAGCAGATGTTGGTGATGCAAAGGACATAAGAGATCTGGATGATGTATGTTAGCTAGATGAAGTGAAGAGTGAGGCGGACAGCAGTTCTTTGGGAAAAAACCCTTCGCACGAGCTTCGGGAATATTGGCCACAGTATTGCAAACGCTTTTGGAAAAACGTTTTTTCATAAAGTGTTTGTGCTGTGATTGCGCCTTGCACGCTCGACCTCTAGAGTAAGAAGGGCGGGGCAATAAACATACTTCACTCATTGCGTGTTTGGCAGCTGTTTTTGTTTCTGGCTGTTGGGGATATTCTTTGGGCTTATTCGTTTTAAGTTTTTTCGTTTTAGTTTTTTTTGTTTTTCGTTGGGTTTCTAGAGAATTTTGGAGGTTGCCATAGGAATGGGAAGGTGGCTAGGGACATGCCTGTGGATGGCAGTGTAGCAACTCAGTGCATGGTCCTCTTGTTAATGCCCAAAAGGCATATCCCATCCCAAGGGAGTAGTGCAACCTACTGTAGATAGTTTGAAGGTAGCTCGGCACTTGTAGCAATGGCCACAGCAGAAAACAGTGAGCCCGATGACATGAGTAGCCATTTCTTAGTTGATTTTTGGTTAGTTTAGTTTCTATAGTCTTCTAGGGGCTTCTGAGTGAGGCTAGGCGCGGTGATTCGCGCAAAGAAGCCATCAAATGAACACCTTACTAGATTGGTCTCATGAAAGTATGTATGTACATGTAAAAATGCCGAAGGAAGTTTAGAAGTCAAACTTCCGACAATATGGATGGATGAAGCAGCAGAGGTGGGAAGAGCCAGAGAAGAGAAAGGAAGAAGAAAAAAAATCAGAGAAGAGAAGGAGTCATAAGAAAGAAGCTGAAGGTGCGCGAAAAGGTAGAAAAGTTGCGAATCACAGTGTTTTTCCATGTTTTGTGGCTCCGGAGGCTCAAAAAGTAGGCTCGCTCAAGCGGCGGGTGCGGAGCCATCATTGCACGCCATTGTGGCGCGAAGCAGATTTGGAAGTGAAAATTGCTAAAATGACCGCAGCTTCGAGCCACTTTTGGAAGTTGAGATGTCGAAAAGTGCACTCGAGTGTGGCGCGAGGCACGTTTTGAAGTCAAAATGTACCAAGCACACCATTGTCGGAGCACTTTTTTGAATTTCAGCTGTTGAAAAAGTGGACGCCGCTGCGCGAAGCAGATTTGGAAGCGAAAATGCAAAAATAACTGCAGCTTCGAGCCACTTTTGGAAGTTGAGATGTCAAAAAAGCGCACGGGGTTGGCGCGTTTGGACGTGAAAGCGTTGAAACTGACGGCCTCGGCGCACTTTTGGAGGTCCGGATGCGTTTGTAAGTGGCAGGCGGAATGGATTCTGCACTCAAAACGATGGCAGGCATGGGACGCTTGAGGAGGATGAATTCCGTGTGGCAGGCACGGCACAAAAGACATATCCAGCAGACGGGGGGTTCCTTTTTGGACTATCGCATCTTCAGGTTTGCTAAGATGATTTTGCTTGACAGGTGCAGCACTTCATATGACCTAGCTTCACTTTTTCGTGGCAGGCGCAGTACTTTAGAGAGATAGGACGGCAAAATCGCAAAACGCATTGGTACGAGGCCATCAGCTCTGTATTCAACTTTTCATTTTTGGAGGGTGTGTCGCACAATTATTTTTTGGTGCTTGATGTTGTCAATTTCAAAACTTGAAGTCTCGCAGACTTCTTCGTTTTGGAGCTGTGCTGTGCACATCCTTTTTTTCAGGACGTCTCGCAGACTTGCTTCGTTTCAGCTGGATAGAAATGACAATGGATGGATAGGTAGAAAGATAGATAGATAGATAGATAGATGGATAGAAAAAAGAGAGAAAGATAGAAAGGTAGATAGATAGATTAGATAGGTAGAAAAGATAAGATAAGATAACATAAGATAAGATAAGAATAGATAGACAGATAGATAGACAGACAGACAGACAGACAGATAGATAGATAGAAAGAAAGAAAGATAGACAGACAGATAGATAGGATAGATAGATGGAATAGAATAGGATAGGATGGAAGAGAATAGAATAGGATAGTCGAAGGAAGTTTAGGTGTCAAACTCCCGACAGTATGGACATATGAAAAGCAGAGATGGGAAGAGTCGGAGACAAGAGAAGAGTAGAAGAGAGAAGATCAGAGAAGAGAAAGAGTCAGAAGAAAGAAGATGCAGATGCGCGAGAAGGTAGAAAAGTTGCGAATCACAGTGTTTTTCCATTGATTCGTGGCTCCGGAGGGTCGAAAAGTAGGCTCGCTAAAGCGGCGGGTGCGGAGCCATTTGGCCAGATGAGAGATGAAAAATTGCACGCTGTTGTGGCCCGAAGCACAGTTTGAAGTCAACATGTACAAAACACACCATTCTCGGACCACTTTTGGAAGTTGTGATGTCGAAAAAGTGTACGGCGTTGTGGCGCGAAGCACATTTCCAAGTCAAAATGTACGAGCCACCCCAGTGTCGGACCACTTTTGGCTGAGCACCACCTCCTGGACCTGCCTCAGTGTTCCCCACCATAAACTGAGCCATACCAGACTGTAGTTCTCCCTCACTGAGTTGACATGTCGAAAAAGTGCACGCCGTTGTGGCACAAAGCACATTTGGAAGCCAAAATGTACAAAACACTTCAGTGTCGGACCGCTTTTGGAAGTTGAGATGTCGAAAAAGTGTAGGCCGTTGTGGCGCGAAGCGCATTTCGAAGTCAAAATGTACACAAAACACCAACATCGGACCACTTTTGGAAGTTGAGATGTGGAAAAAGTGCACGCCGTTGCGGCGCGAAGCACATTTGGAAGTCAAAAGTGTTAAAAACTGACGGGTTCGGAGGACTTTTGGACGTTCAGATGTCGTTTCGCGTGGCAGGTGCAAGGGATAGTGCACCTTGCCAAAAGTGAGCAAAACGTGAGGGTTTTAGCATTTCCAAAAACGACGGGAGGTGTGGGACATTTGAAGAGGATCTGGAAAGATGCATGGAAAGATGCAGTTCGCGTGGCAGGCGCAATACAGGAGACATGTTCATCAGAGATGTTAGGAGGTCAGGGCGCTGATTTCCTGACAGGGGTTGCATTTTGGAGCATCAGATCTTCAGTTTTGGGAAGATGATTTTGCGTGACAGGTGCGGCACTTTGTATGACCTAGCATCACTTTTTCGTGGCAGGCGCAGTACTTTAGACAGGTGGAGTGGAAAAATCGCAGAACGCATTGGTACGAGGCCATCAGCTCTGCACCCAACTTTCCATTTTTGAAGGAAGTCTCGCAGGATTGTTTCCTTTTTGACGTTGTCGACTTCGAAAATTGAGGACGTCTCGCAGAATTGCTGCGTTTTCAAGCTTACAGATGAACAGACAGACAGACAGACAGACAGACAGACAGACAGACAGATAGATAGATAGATAGATAGACAATTACAACTACAAATACCACTACACTATACTACTGCTACAACTACAAATGCAAATATACTACGTTACATTACGCTACACTAATTACACTACACTACACTAATTACATCTAATTACACTAAACTACACCAATTACACTATAACATAGACCCGGGCAAGCCGGCGGCAGAAGTTTCCCAAACATACATGACCTATGGTTCAAAGACACCCTGTCCCGACCGTGTCCTTCCCTCGACAACCGTTTGATTTTTTCAGCGAGAGACGAAGCAAAGTCTTCACACTCCACACTCCACACTTCACACTCCAAACTTCAAACTTCACACTCCACACTTCACACTTCACACTTCTCACTTCTCACTGCTTCCTTCACACTCCAAACCTCACACTTCACACTTCACACTTCACACTGCGCTCTTCGCACTCCAACCTGAAACTTCACACTCCACACTTCACACTCCACACTTCACACTTCACACTTCTCACTTCTCACTGCTTCCTTCACACTCCAAACCTCACACTTCACACTTCACACTGCGCTCTTCGCACTCCAAACTTAAACTTCACACTCCACACTTCACACTTCTCACTTCCCACTGCTTCCTTCACACTGCACACTTCACACTGCACTCTTCACGCCCCACACTTCACACTGCTCTAAACCTACGTGCAACCAAAAAACACTAGCGCCAAAATGGAGAAAATCTGCTAACAAATCCATGTCGCAGCCTTCATGCAGCCACTCCAAGACGATGTACGAGATCCAGCTGCAAAAGACATTACGCATGCAGCCAAAGCAAGAAGCAACCTTGACGCAGCCATTCCAATGCGATCTGCGGAGACCGAGTTGCAAAACACAAGAAAACTACGCGCAATGGCATCGGAAATTGTAGCTCCAAAACCGGATCTCGACGCCAGAGCGAAAAAAAGACGATTTTGAAGCACTTTTTAAAGGGATTTTTAGAAGGAAAATCACTAGCGCCAAAATGGAGAAAATCTGCTGACAAATCACTGTGGCAGCCTTCATGCAGCCACTCCAATACGATTTACGAAGTCCAGCTGCAAAAGACAATAGTATTACGCATGCAGCCACAGCATGAAGCAACCTTGACGCAGCCATTACAATGCGATCTGCGGAGACTGAGTTGCAAAACACAAGAGAACTACGCGCAACGGCATCGGAAATTGTAGCTCCAAAACCGGATCTCGACGCCAGAGCGAAAAAAAGATGATTTTGAAGCACTTTTTAAAAGGATTTTTAGAAGGAAAATCACTAGCGCCAAAAACGCATTTCGTGCGAGACTTCCTTCAAAACTCCTTGACGCAGCCATTCCAATGCGATCTGCGGAGACTGAGTTGCAATACACAAGAGAACTACGCGCAATGGCGTCGGAAATTGTAGCTCCAAAACCGGATCTCGACGCCAGAGCGAAAAAAAGACGATTTTGAAGCACTTTTTAAAAGGATTTTTAGAAGGAAAATCACTAGCGCAAAAATGGAGAAAATCTGCTGACAAATCACTGTCGCAGCCTTCATGCAGCCACTCCAATACGATTTACGAAGTCCAGCTGCAAAAGACAATAGTATTACGCATGCAGCCACAGCATGAAGCAACCTTGACGCAGCCATTACAATGCGATCTGCGGAGACTGAGTTGCAAAGCACAAGAGAACTACGCGCAATGGCATCGGAAATTGTAGCTCCAAAACCGGATCTCGACGCCAGAGCGAAAAAAAGACGATTTTGAAGCACTTTTCAAAAGGATTTTTAGAAGGAAAATCACTAGCGCCAAAAATGCATTTCGTGCGAGACTTCCTTCAAAACTCCATCGGCAACTCATCCACCAGCACCACTTGCAATCCCATTTACATTGCGGGAACGATCCTACAGTTGCAAATCACAATGGAATTCTGTTGACCGCGCATGCACGAAAAACACTTGAAACCCCATTTACAATGCGGAACCGATCCGACCATGGTCCGAGAATGATCCGACCATGGTCCGAGAATGATCCGACCATGGTCCGAGAATGATCCGACCACACACGAGACCGTCTCGCACCCGTCGCACCGCAGAGGTAGATCATCGACGTTCGGGGACGCACTTTGTCTGGAAAAACACAGGGTTTCGTGCATCTGCTATCTCTCAAAAACGCATTTCGTGCGAGACATCCTTCAAAACTCCATCGGCAACTCATCCACCAGCACCACTTGCAATCCCATTTACATTGCGGGAACGATCCTACAGTTGCAAATCACAATGGAATTCTGTCGGCCGCACATGGACGAAACACAGTTGAAACCCCATTTGCAATGCGGAACCGATCCGAGACCGATCCGACCATGATCCGAGAATGATCCGACCACACACGAGACCGTCTCGCAACCGTCGCACCGCAGAGGTAGATCATCGAGGTTCGGGGACGGACTTTGTATGGAAAACCATAGGCTTTCGTGCATCTGCTATCTCTCAAAAACGCATTTCGTGCGAGACTTCCTCCAAAACTCCATCGGCAACTCCTCCACCAGCACCACTTGCAATCCCATTTACAGTGAGGGAACAATTTCTTTGACTAACTCGTTCCCTAACGAACTCTTTCTTTGCTCTTTCTTTGACTAACTCTTTCTTTGCTAACTCTTTCTTTGACTACCTCATATATCCTGACTAACTCTTTCTTTGGCTAACTCTTTCTTTGACTACCTCATATATCCTGACTAACTCTTTCTTTGACTAACTCTTTCCCTGACTAACTGTTTCTTTGCTAACTCTTTCTTTGACTAACTCTTTCCCTCACTAACTCTTTCTTTGACTAACTCTTTCCCTGACTAACTGTTTCTTTGCTAACTCTTTCCCTCACTAACTCTTTCCCTCACTAACTCTTTCTTTGACTAACTCTTTCCCTGACTAACTCTTTCTTTGACTAACTCTTTCCCTGACTAACTGTTTCTTTGCTAACTCTTTCTTTGACTAACTCGTTCCCTCACTAACTCTTTCTTTGACTAACTCTTTCCCTGACTAACTCTTTCTTTCCCTGACTAACTGTTTCTTTGCTAACTCTTTCTTTGACTAACTCTTTCCCTCACTAACTCTTTCTTTGACTAACTCTTTCCCTGACTAACTGTTTCTTTGCTAACTCTTTCTTTGACTAACTCTTTCCCTCACTAACTCTTTCTTTGACTAACTCTTCCCTGACTAACTGTTTCTTTGCTAACTCTTTCTTTGACTAACTCTTTCCCTCACTAACTCTTTCTTTGACTAACTCTTTCCCTAACTAACTGTTTCTTTGCTAACCCTTTCTTTGACTAACTCTTTCCCTCACTAACTCTTTCTTTGACTAACTCTTTCCCTGACTAACTGTTTCTTTGCTAACTCTTTCTTTGACTAACTCTTTCCCTCACTAACTCTTTCTTTGACTAACTCTTTCCCTGACTAACTGTTTCTTTGACTAACTCTTTCTTTGACTAACTCTTTCCCTGACGAACTCTTTCTTTGCTAACTCTTTCCCTGACGAACTCTTTCCCTGACATTCTAAAAGTCCGTAACGCGGAAGTTTCTCCCCCTAAACTTCCTTTGACAACTACAGCAGCTACTACCACGCCTACAACTACAATTGCAGCTACAGTACGCTACACTACACTAATTACACTGCAGCACACTACAACTACAAATACAACTGCAAGCACAACCACACTACATTACACAACACTACACTACATTGATTACATGGCATTACGCTACAACTACAACTACAGCTACAACAGCAACTACAACTACAACTACCACTACATTACACCACACTACACTATAGCTACAACTACAACTCCACTACATTGCACTTCGCTACACTACACTACACTACACTACACTACACTACACTACACTACACTACACCACACCACCCTACACTACGCTAGACTGATTGCACTGCACTACAACTACCTTACGCTACACTACACTAGACTACACTACACAACACTACACGACATTGCACTGCACTACACTACACTAAATACACCACACCACGACTACAACTGCAACTGCGCTTGCAACTACACTAATTACACTACATTACAACTACAACTCCACTCCACTACACTACGCAGCTACAACTGCAACTACAACTGCAACTTGATTACACCACACTACATCCAGCAGTTGTGGTAAGGTGACCACTGCAACCATTGCAACCATTCCAAAAAAACAACTCCAACCACCTGTCGGTCCATTAGTGGATTCGCTCTGCCACCCGCGATTCACAACAACCAATCTCTCCTATAGGTTTCCTATTTGTGAAACTTCCACCACCGCCTTGTGCGGTACTACTGGATAGAATAGAATAGAATAAAATAGAACAGAATAGAATAGGACTAGATAGATAGATAGATAGAAAGATAGATAGATAGTTAGATAGATAGATCGATAGATAGATAGTTAGATTGGAAATATAGGTTAGAAAGATTAGATAGATTAGAAAGGGTTAGATAGATTAGATAGATTAGATAGATACATAGGTAGATACATAGATAGATAGACAGACAGACAAATAGATAGAGTGAATGATAGATAGATAGATAGACAGACAGACAGACAGACAGATAGATAGATAGATAGATAGACCGACAGACCGACAGACCGACAGACCGACAGACCGACAGACCGACAGACAGACAGACAGAGAGAGAGAGAGAGAGATATAGATAGATAGATAGATAGATAGATCGATAGATAGATAGATAGATAGAGAGAGAGAGATAGATAGATAGATAGATAGAAAGATAGATAGATAGATAAGTAGATAAGTAGATAAGTAGACAAATATGTAGATAGATATGTAGATAGATAGATAGATAGATAGATAGATAGATAGATAGATAGATAGATAGATAGATAGATAGATAGATAGATAGATAGATAGATAGATAGATAGATAGATCGGTAGATGGATGGATGGATGGATGAATAAACAGCGAAAGAGAGACACAAGGAGAAGGAGACAGGGAGAGGCAGAGAGAGAGAGAGAGAGAGAGATTCAGAACTTCAACCACCTTTCAGTCCATCAGTTCGCTCTGCCATGCATGAATCACAACAACTCACCTCTTCTATAGGTTTCCTATGATTGAAACTTCCGCTACCGCCTTGTGCGGCACTACTGGCACCACCTGCTGTCGCGACATACATACATAATATATATATATGTATGTATGTATGTATGTATGTACGTACGTACGTACGTATGTATGTATGTATTGTATGTATATATATATACATATTACAATATCAGACGTTCTACAGAACAATTCCAGAAAGCAACGTGCAATACACTCAAAAGAACCGGACAGGCAAGTGATACCCAGGGCAAATGCAAACCTCCTTCGTGAATAGGCTATGTTCATGAGTCCATGCAGCTGGGGTTTGTTTGTCTCAGGAGGAAGAGGATCAGAACAATCAACTAGAAGCCGACTGGGAAGTTCCGCAGAAAGTCCTAGCTCCCGAAAAGATTTGGGAAAGTGACAGCTGCCTGGCATGGAACAACATTTTTTTTGCTCCGTTGCTGCGCTGCTCCTCCTGTTTGGTGTTTTAATTGTTAAGGTGTGAAGATGTGTTAAGCCTTCGGAGCATTCGTCGTACTTTCGGCATGACAAAGGTAGCCCTTGGCTTCTTGGCCATGGCCAGCATTGCCCGCTGCCACCAAGGTGAAGAGGAAGGAGGCATTTTGAGCAAGCAGGGCGAGGAAGTGGAGGCTGATAGCACAGCAACCTAATTTACTTTGCCAGACTTCATGTCGGGAATCGATGCCGCAGTTTTCTTTGCGTGAGATGTTAAACGTTGCAACATGTTTTGACAGAAAGAAACATGAGGCACTTCTGAAGAAGTACAAAAACCCGGATGGAGATGACCAATCAGAGGCCAGAATTGTCCTGTTTGTTTCAGTGTTTGCATTTGCTGTTGAGCAGTGTCAGCAAGTCGCTCGAAACATTTTGTCCCATCAGGATGAGGAGGCTGAACCTGTGCCAGAGCCAGCCCCCAAAGGGAAGGCTTCTCCAAATACCACTGACAAGCCGAAGGGGCCAAAGGCAAAGGCGAAGGCCAAAGCGAAAACAAAAAGTGACCAACCCAAAGTGAACGGTACGGCCCTGCAGCAACGAACTGTTGTGCCTGGGTCTCCGAGCAATCCAAAGGAAGGGCCAAAACCAATAGAACTAAAACAGGACCGAAGGGAAGAGAGTGCAAAGACTGAAGAGGTTGAAGAGACCAAGAAGTCGACAAAGCCTACAAACGAGAAATGCAAGGACGCACAGGGTACAGAAAGCAGCAAAACTGAAAAAAATCAGACAGAAGTGACGGAGGATGAATTGAAACTCAAGGCGAGACCACTTGTGAATGGCCTTGTGGTTGGCTGACAGAATCAAGCAATCATTGCGACTGGTGGCCTTTAGGTTTACATATGTCTGAGAGATTTGCGGAGACTTCAGTGCCAATAGTTGGCTCTTTCCAAAGAGCCTGGTCTGTCTACTGAGAAATGATTTATCAATGGCTGAGGCTTCATTTCCATGTACCTCATTGTGAGAAAACTTGATAGGTGATCACCTTGCTTCAGAAGAAAGGTGGTTCAAGCTATTTGAGCTGCTTGCTTGCAATTGGTTTTCTTGCTTCTCTTTGCAAAAATCACAACAAAGGCTTTGTTTGAAATAGTCGAAATCCAGCAAAGACAGCAGCCCTTTCTCCCAATTTCAGGTGTCATGTCATCAGCCCTGGGATTGAAGAGTCTGAACTCAAGCTTTGGGCAAAAAGCCTTGGCAGTCTTGCGAGAGGCAACATGTGGGACTGGTTGTGTAGACTCAATGTGTGTCCAACAGCCCACACCTCACGTTACTTCTCACAGGTGGCCGAGTACGACACCATGCCTGGAGAGGCTGGGCCAGACAGGTAGCTGAGGCCTTTGAGTTTAAGGAACGTTGATGGATCTGTTGGTCTTACATTGTCTCACATAACACCTGAAGGCACGGGTGGCAGTCCTTCTGAAGGCGCAATTGCGGCGCAATGGACACATTTTGACTCTTATGAGTCTTATGAGTTTTGAATCAATATTTTAATCACTTTGTCAGCATGAGGACGGACAATTTCATCTACTGACTCGCCGTACCACACATCTCAGACCAGGTGCAGTATTGGGGCCATGTGGCTGAGGGGCCAGCAGCCCCATCAGAACTTGCCAACAGGCGCAATGCCAACTGTTTTGTCTCCATGGCCCATGGTGCAGGTACATTCATTTCGAAACAATTTTTTTTCCCGAATGCGTAGCGAAGGGTTCCCGTTTATAGTCTGGGGGTCTGGGGGCTGGACCCTTGTTCGCCTCCAGTTGGTCGTCGCGTCGTTTTTTGCGTCGTTTTCACGTCGTTTTTCGCGTCGTTTTCGCGTCGTTTTTCGCGTCGTTTTCGCGTCGTTAATTCCGTGTCTATGGGGAAAGCTGCGAAGCATCGCTTGTTTTGCTGCGCTCACGTCGCCGTGTCTATAGGGGAATCTGCAAAACCTCAGTCTCTGCTTGTCCTTTGGCGTCGCCGTGTCTATGGGGGAAGCTGCAAAACATCGTTCGTTTTGCTGCGCTCACATCGCCGTGTCTATGGGGGAAGCTGCAACACCTCAGTCTCTGCTTGTCCTCTGGCGTCGCCGTGTCTATGGGGGAAGCTGCAAAACCTCGGCGTCGCCGTGTCTATGGGGGAAGCTGCAAAACCTGGTTCGCTTTGCTGCGCTCACATCGCCGTGTCTATGGGGAAAGGCGCAAAACCTATCTTGTGCTCACGTCGCCGTGTCTGTGGGGGAAGCTGCAAAACCTATCTCGTCTCGAGTTTCTGCTTGTCCTCTGGCATCGCCGTGTCAATGGGGAAAGCTGCAAAGCCTCCTTCGTTTTGCTACGCTCACATCGCCGTGTCTATGGGGGAAGCTGCAAAACTTTGCGGGAAGTAGTACTGGGAAGTTCTTTGTGCAAGCTTTGTAGTACAAAGTAGTACTGGATCGTGCTTTGTGCAAGCTTTGTAGTACAAAGTAGTACTGGGAAGTGCTTTGTGCAAGCTTTGTAGTACAAAGTAGTACTGGGAACGACTTTGTGCAAGCTTTGTAGTACAAAGTACTGGGAACGTGTTTTGTGCAAGCTTTGTAATACAAAGCAGTGCTGGGAAGTGCTTTGTGCAAGCCTTCTAGTACAAAGTAGTACTGGGAACGACTTTGTGCAAGCTTTGTAGTACAAAGTAGTACTGGGAACGACTTTGTGCAAGCTTTGTAGTACACAATAGTACTGGGAAGTGCTTTGTGCAAGCCTTGTAGTACAAAGTAGTACTGGGAACGACTTTGTGCAAGCTGTGTAGTACAAAGTAATACTGGAACGTGCTTTGTGCAAGCTGTGATAGTACAAAGTAGTACTGTGAAATGCTTTGTGCAAGCTTTGTAGAACAAAGTAGTACTGGGAACGACTTTGTGCAAGCTTTGTAGTACAAAGTAGCACTGGGAACGACTTTGTGCAAGCATTGTCGTACAAAGTAGTACTGGGAGGTACTTTGTGCAAGCTTTGTAGTACAAAGTAGTACCGGGAACGACTTTGTGCAAGCTTTGTAGTACAAAGTAGTACTGGGAACGACTTTGTGCAAGCTTTGTAATACAAAGCAGTGCTGGGAAGTGCTTTGTGCAAGCTGTGTGGTACAAAGTAGTACTGGGAAGTGCAAGCTGTGTAGTACAAAGTAGTACTGGGAACGACTTTGTGCAAGCTTTGTAGTACAAAGTAGTACTGGGAACGACTTTGTGCAAGCTTTGTAGTACACAGTAGTACTGGGAAGTTCTTTGTGCAAGCTTTGTAGTGCAAAGTAGTGCTGGGAAGTGCTTTGTGCAAGCTTTGTAGTACAACGTCGTACTGGGAACGACTTTGTGCAAGCTTTGTAGTACACAGTAGTACTGGGCGTTAAATTTCGCATATAGGGTGGGTGGGCCTGCCCGAAGCTTGAAAATCAAAATAGGTTGTCGACACATTCTATGCATCCAGGTGCAATGATAATAGGTCATTGGAGACTGGTAAACAACTTATTGAGGCCTTATGGCTCAGGAAAGGCAAAACACCAATTAGAAGGCCAGAAAAATTGTTTCTTGACAAGTTACTGCAGCTACCACGTCATGTGACTCGAAATTCAACTCTGGAGCATCCTGGAGTATTTTTCGCTTGGGCTTCATGTGGTCTGTTGTCTCGGAGTATGGAGTACGTGACTGCTTATTTTTTTTTCGGTTGGGGGGCGATGTTAAAGTGAAACTTGTCATTTTGTCACTGTGCAGATGCATGGTCAGAAGAGTGTATATATAATTCCCAAATCTTTGCCACTTTTGTCCGAAATTGATCTACTTATGCCACTTTTCGGAAACTTTCGCAAAATCACCAGCTTTCTTTCACAGCATGCCTCCAATAGTTTGAACATTTTGGCAGGCAGATGAGTATTCAATTTATGAAGAGGTCTTCTGAAGTTTCTTAAAGAATCATGGTTCGTCAAGTTCGTCAAAAGTTCGTCAAAAGTTTGTCAGGTTCGTCAAGTTCGTCAAGTTCGTCAGAAGTTCGTCAGAAGTTTGTCAGAAGTTCGTCAGAAGTTTGTCAGAAGTTCGTCAGAAGTTCGTCAAGTTCGTCTCAGAAGTTCGTCAAGTTCGTCAGAAATTCGTCAGAAGTTCGTCAAAAGTTCGTCAAAAGTTCGTCGAATTCGTCGGAGGCCTGGGCGGGGGTCCTAATTGGGAGTCAAAACATTTTTTTTTGGGATTTTGCTGGGCAAAACAGCCCATTTTTTTGACTTTATGTGGCAAAACAGTTTATTTTGTTGTTTAAAAATGAGATCTGACGAACTTGACGAACTTCTGACGAACTTGACGAACTTCTGACGAACTTCTGACGAACTTCTGACAAACTTCTGGCGAACTTCTGACGAACTTCTGACGAACTTCTGACGCACTCCCGAAGAACTTCTGACGAACTTCTGACGAACTTCTGACGAACTTCTGACGAACTTGACGAACTTCTGACAAACTTCTGACGAACTTGACTAACCTCCGACGAACTTCTGACTTGTGAAAAAAACTAGACGACGGATGGCCCGAGAGCGTAGAGGAGCAGGGTCTTCTCTTGTTAGCATGGAGACACCATATTACAAAACAATATATTAAAGATGTGTTATAGGCAGTCGAGAAGAGGAGTATCAAGACAATATAGCACAAGTACAAGATAATAGTTTAGTTTGCATCGCCAACACTTTTACACACAGAAGCTTTTACACACAGACGCGTTTACACACAAAAGCTTTTACAGACAGAAGCTTTTACACACAGACGCTTTTACACAGACGCTTTTACACACAGACACTTTTACACACAGACGCTTTTACACACAGACACTTTTAACAAAGACCCTTTTACACACAGGAGCTTTTACACACAGAAGCGTTTACACGCAAACGCTTTTACACACAAAAGCTTTTACACACAGAAGCTTTTACACATAGACTCTTTTACACACAGACACTTTTACACACAAACACTTTTACACACAAACACTTTTACACACAGACGGTTTTACACACAAACACTTTTACGCAGAAACACTCTTACACACAGACGCTTTTACACACAGACGGTTTTACACACAAGCGGTTTTACACACAATTACTTTTACACACAGACGCTGTTACACACAGACGCTTTTACACACAAACGCTTTTACACACAAAAGCTTTTACATACAGACGGTTTTACACACAGACTGTTTTACACACAGACGCTTTTACATACAAACACTTTTACACACAGACGCTTTTACACACAGACGCTTTTACACACAGAAGCTTTTACACACAAGCGCTTTTACACACAATCACTTTTACACACACAGACGCTTTTACACACAGAAGCTTTTACACACAGACGCTTTTACACACAGGTTGCTCCGGCAGAAGTAAAATCGCAATTTTTCCTCAGTTTTTGACGATCGACCTTCATTTCGTGCGAAACGGTTGCTCGGGGGCAAGTAAAATCGCAATTTTTCCTCAGTTTTTGACGATCGACCTTCATTTCGTGCGAAAGGGTTGCTCGGGGGCAAGTAAAATCGCAATTTTTCCTCCGTTTTTGACGATCGACCCTCATTTCGTGCGAAAGGGTTGCTCCGGCACAAGTAAAATCGCAATTTTTCCTCAGTTTTTGACGATCGACCTTCATTTCGTGCGAAACGGTTGCTCGGGGGCAAGTAAAATCGCAACTTTTCCTCAGTTTTTGACGATCGACCTTCATTTCGTGCGAAAGGGTTGCTCGGGGCAAGTAAAATCGCAATTTTTCCTCCGTTTTTGACGATCGACCCTCATTTCGTGCGAAAGGGTTGGTCCGGCACAAGTAAAATCGCAATTTTTCCTCAGTTTTTGCGCATCGACCCTCATTTCGTGCGAAAGGGTTGACGTTTCGTGACTCCCCGCCGGCACCACCCTCGGCCTAAAGAGAGAAAGATAAAGAAGGCGAGAGAGAGAAAAGGGAGAGAGAAAGGAGAGAGAGAAAGGAGAGAGAGAAAGGAGAGAGAGAAAGGAGAGAGGAAAGAGGAGAGAGAGAGAGGAGATGTGAGTATGTGAAGATGTGAGTGCGAGAGAGAGAAAGAGAAGATGTGAGTATGCGAAGATGAGCAGATGTGAAGATGAGCAGATGTGAAGATGCGAAGATGTGAAGATAGGAAGATGTGAAGATGAGCAGATGTGAAGATGAGAAGATGTGAAGATGAGCAGATGTGAAGATGAGAAGATGTGAAGATGAGCAAATGTGAAGATGAGAAGATGTGAAGATGAGAAGATGTGAAGATGAGCAGATGTGAAGATGAGAAGATGTGAAGGTGAGAAGATGTGAAGATGAGCAGATGTGAAGATGAGCAGATGTGAAGATGAGAAGATGTGAAGATGCGAAGATGTGAAGATGAGAAGGTGTGAAGATGAGAAGATGTGAAGATGAGAAGATCCGAAGATGAGAAGATGTGAAGATGAGAAGATGTGAAGATGAGAAGGTGTGAAGATGAGAAGATGTGAAGATGAGAAGGTGTGAAGTTGAGAAGATGAGATACAGACCCCCACTATTAGAAGAACCCTTCGCTCAGACGCTCTTGGGAACAATGTTTTTATTGGTTGTAGTGAAGTCCCAGCCTTTATCTCATGTTTTTTTGGTCTTTTTCAGTCGGTCTCTTTGAACACGTCAATGGGATCTGACAACACACACACATGCATTGCAGGAGTGATAGGATTGTGGGCCGATTTCGTCTATAAGTAATCATTTGAATTTTCGCTACTCACTCATACACGTTTAAATTCTATTTGACAGCCTTCGCTGCATCACAGCAAAACCCAATTTTTGGACATGCAGGGCCCAAAAAGATTCACTGGTGTCGGGTCCATTCTGGGTTCGGTAAAACGCATCAGTATCAGTCTTCATTTTTCTTTCTTACAAGTGCGCGTTGCATTTTTGGGCCGTCCATCATCTTGCAACGACGTGTGCGAGTTTTGTGTTTCTTCAAGCAACATTGTGTTTGTTGTAGATTGAAATAAGTTGTTGGTGCCCACGCCCCATATGTCCAAACAACTTCTTAAATTCCAACGTTCAAAAGTAGGTAAAAACAGCTTATTGCATCCTTACGGCAGGTAATTGCGAAATTTAATAGTACTGGGAAGTAGTTTGTGCAAACTTTGTGTAAAGTAAGGAGTGTGGAGTGTAAAGTGTGGAGTGGTGAGTGTAGAGTGTGTAAAGTGTGGAGTGTGGAGTGTAGAGTGTGAAGTGTAAAGTGTAGAGTGTCAAGTGTAGAGTGTGGCGTGTGGAGTGTAAAGTGTAGAGTGTGGAGTGTGAAGTGGAAAGTGTAGAGTGTGGAGTGTGGAGTGCGGAGTGTAAAGTAAGCAGTGTGGAGTGTAAAGTGTGGCGTGTGGAGTGTAAAGTGTGAAGTGTGGAGTGAGGAGTGTGGTGTGTGTAGAGTGTAGAGTGTGGTGGAGTGTGGAGTGTGGAGTGTGGAGTGTGGAGTGTGGAGTGTGGAGTGTGTAGAGTGTGGAGTGTGGAGTGTGGAGTGTGGAGTGTGGAGTGTGGAGTGTGGAGTGTGGAGTGTGGAGTGTGGAGTGTAGTGTGTGGAGTGTGGAGTGTGGCGTGTGGAGTGTGGAGTGTGGAGTGTGGACTGTGGAGTGAGGAGTGAGGAGTGTGGAGTGTAAAGTGTAAAGTGTGGAGTGTGGAGTGTGCAGTGGGTAAAGTGTGGAGTGTGCAGTGTAGAGTGTGGAGTGTGGAGTGTAAAGTGTAGAGTGTGGAGTGTAAAGCGTGGAGTGTAAAGTGTTGAGTGTGGAGTGTAACGTGTAGAGTGTAAAGTGTAGAGTGTGGAGTGTGGAGTGTAAAGTGTGGAGTGTAAAGTGTGGGGTGAGGAGTGTAAAGTGCAGAGTGTAAAGTGTGGAGTTTAATGTTTAGAGTGTGGAGTGAGGAGTGTAAAGTTTCAAGTGTAGAGTGTGGAGTGAGGAGTGTAAAGTGTAATGTGTGGAGTGTGGAGTGTGGAGTGGAAAGTGTCGAGTGTGGAGTGTGGAGTGTAGAGTGTAAAGTGTAGAGTGTAAAGTGTAGAGTGTGGAGTGTGGAGTGTAAAGTGTAGAGTGTGGAGTGTGGAGTGTGCAGTGGGTAAAGTGTGGAGTGTGGCAGGTGGTGATCTCGTTGTGCTGGTGATGTTGTTGTGCTGGTGATTTTGTTGCGCTGGTGATGTATGCTGATGCGTTCGTTGTGCTGGTGATCTCGTTGCGCTGGTGATGTTGTTGTACTGGTGATTTCGTTGTGCTGATGATTTTGTTGCGCTGGTGATGTTTGCTGGTGCGTTCGTTGTGCTGGTGATTTGGTTGTACTGGTGATTTCGTTGTGCTGATGATTTTGTTGCGCTGGTGATGTTTGCTGGTGCGTTCGTTGTGCTGGTGATTTCGTTGCGCTGGTGATGTTGTTGTGCTGGTGATTTTGTTGCGCTGGTGATTTCGTTGCGCTGGTGATTTCGTTGTGATTTCATTGCGCTGGTGATGTTGTTGTGCTGGTGGTGATTTCGTTGTACTGGTGTTGATGTTGTTGTGCTGGTTAGTTATATCTCTTTGTGAACTGTTGATCAGGTGCCTTTGCTGAGACGATATGCGCGCACGATGCATAAAAAAATTCGTTTTCCTGTTGCAGAGATTTTCGCTCGTAGTCCAAGAACGTGCATACATTCGGGTTCGTGGCTTCCATCTTGTTTTTTGTCGTACGAAAGTGTAAAGTCCTTGGTTGAGGCGACCGTGGTGCTATCTGGATTCTTCTGGAAAAGCAGTTGGAGATCGCGCCAGTGCGCAGCATGCGGTGACTCATGGCAACCTGGCAACTGTGCACTCCGACAGCCATATAGTGATGGTTGGATGATGGATGCCAACTCCATTGTGGCAAACAACTAGATTTCTTGTGAGACGAAGGGGTGTTTGCATGGTGTTTGCTGCAATATTCTCCAATCTTATAATGTTGCTTCAAGCATCTTGAAGCTGCGACTTGTACTCCAAGATGTCCAAGGTGTGGACTTTTATCGTGCTCGCCTCTCTGCCAACATGAACGCGCAGCTTGACTACTGGGATACGTCTAATGTTCTTTTCATTGCTCCATTTTGATGTGCCAAACCTGGAAGAAATAGCTGCATTCCAACCAGAAGGCTTTTGTCTTGGAGTGGCAAATAGACTGGCGACCACTGGTGACAAGTGAAAACGCAGTAATATCAATTTCGTCAATGCAACCCAGAAAGAAACACTTGAGACACATATCATTTGAACGCCGATTTGATTTGATCTCCTGCGGAATCAAGGGATGACATCCAAGTCTTGAGCTGAAACTGATCTTAGGTCTTGCTGGTTGCCAGCCTCCAAAGCCCCTTCCCATTGCAATCTGCAGGCGCTTTCTGCTGACACAGTTCTATTCAACGATTGCTGCTTTACTTGACCTTCCATGAATGATTCAAATTATTCATTGCGGTAACATTTTGGTTTATTTTCCAAAGCCCACGCGTCGGAATCCTGGAACTATGAGAGAATTGCAGAGGTAGACACTGCGACAACTTGAGAGCTAGCCGACAGTCGCCGTTCTGAGCCTTTCTGCCGTGCATAGCTGTTGAGAAAACAGACTAAGCAGACCAAGCAGACTTGGATTTTCCTGAGCGGATTCAGTTTCTTGAAGTCCAGCTCATAGAAGTCGATCTGTGTTGCCTCGGAAGTGGGAATCCCTAGATAGTTGAAAAAGGGTCAGTCAAAGCAAGAGGGAGTAGCGAGTAGCTCAGATTTTATGCTGGAAGACTTTGAAGTGTTTTTTCACTTTGGAGTCAATCCCTTATGTTGCTGCTTCCATTGAAAGGCAAGCACCGAAAGTGTCGCAGGAATGTTTCACAATCTCATTATGTCCTGTTGTCAGCACGGAAGGATCCTACTAACTACTATATATACATCTCACAGCGTTTCTACCAATGCAGTTTTGAATACTGCATGTCTGAGAAATTGTGGCTTTGTCTACCATATATGACAATAAGAATGACACGTGCATACGTGTGCACAAATCGTTCCTTCAATTACGTAAGGATCCACATTCATTATGTCATTGCTGCCAACATGGAACTACCACATGAAAGCAAAAACCCTGCTGTGCTCTGCAAATTGAGCAGCAAAGAATTGACAGTTGTGTTGTATCAGGCCGCAATATTCCCCAGTAAGGCCAGGTAGGACCTTGAGATGGATGAGATGGGACAACTGTGTGATGATTGATGGCATCTCCGATTCAGATTTTGCGGACAGCCTGCGCGGGCTGTAGACCTGTAGACTTGTTTAATTTTCCTTGCAGCCATCAGGATCAAGACCCAGAAAATCTAGAAAAAAGGGCCATGCAAAAGATAACAGAATCACATATATACACATACATAGTTCCAAGCGCACGGGGCGGCCACAAGACCTTTTGGCTTACTTTGAACACTTTCAAGATCAGGCCCTGAAAGTGTATGCAGTACAGAATCCCACGTGCGGCGTCGTAGTCGGGCTTTTTTCGGTCGCCAAGCGTGGCCCTCCGCGTCACAGCGACAGGGGGCGCTGGCACAATGCCAGCGCCATTGCGGCTGCCTCAGCATCCGCCCCAGCTCCACCAGCTCCAGACCTCGCGATTCAAGCGGCTCTTGCAGCAGTTGAATGATTGCCATGAGGAGGACTCGCAATGACTCACAGCGGGAGCAACGGGAGCAACAAAAGACAACAAAAGACAACAAAAGACAAAAGACAACAAAAGACAACAAAAGACTGACTGAGATTTGATGTCCTCTTTCGTAGATTGCGAGATTTGATGTTTACATGTGGGCAGCTAGGCGGCTAGACCTGGCTAGACATTGACCTCCAAATCATGGAGTAAATTCTGGGTCAGAAACTATCGAGTCGAATGGAGCAGCGTCCGGAATCAACATCCAAAGGTTCGGATCAGCGTTGCAGAATCAGCTTCAAAGACGACGATCCTGGATCAAAATCGTGAATGGTCGGGACGGTCGGGACGGTCGGGATGTTCGGCGCGGTCGGCAGGTAGTGACGGTTGTGACGGTCGAGACGGTTGGGGTAGTCCACTATACCGTCCGGATCCCACCCATGTAGATTGGGATCCAGCCGCGCCGATCTGACCCATCTAGATTGCAGCTCGGCAGCTGACAGCTCATGCAGCTTCAATGCTCCAGCTGCAGGAGCTAAGTCGAGCTGCACCGCGTGGACCGCAAGGGTTCCAAGATCCTGGCAATGTGACTTGGCAGAGATTGGGAGAGAGTTGTCATGTGAGTCCACAATTGCTGCAAGTTGTTTTCCTGACTGTGAGAACAAGTGTCATTGAAAAACCGTATCAAATGCAGCCAAGATAAACGTCACATTGAAAAGACAAGCAAAGCAAATGCCACAAAACAACTCTCACAGTTGATGCAGGTTTCCGCTTCAGTTGGTCCATAGTCTCCCTGAATGCCTTGAGAGTTCTTTAGTATATTTCAGTATACATCTTATATATGTATCATGGTATTAACAGAATAATTTGATAACAATAATAATATAATATATACATAATACAACATATAAAATAAAATATTTAATTTCAAATATAGTATATAAAATATAAGATATCATATATAATAGATCGTGTATGATATCTCATACATGTAATATATAATATGTAATATATAATATGTAATATATAATATATCATAGATATAATAATAACAAAAAATAATACTATATTGAATAATAATATATGCATAATAATAGTCTATTTAGAATTTAATAACAACAATAATATAGACATGATAATAGCATATATAATCGTAACAATACTACTTTTAACAATAACAATACTAATTTCAATACATACATAATAATAGTATATACGATAATAATGAAAATAACAATAGTAATAATAATAATAAGTAATAGTAAATAATAGTAGTGATAACAATAATGTATACATAATAATAACAGCAATAATAATACTAAAAATAGTTATTACTAATAATAGCAATAATATATATAGTAATAATGATAATAAAATTGATATACATATGTATATATATATGCATACACATACTGCGTATGTGTAGGTACGAGTCGGCATTTCAGTAAATTCATTCCTTGTGGATGTTGAAACCTTTCACCTGGAAGATTCCTGGCCAGGCACCCAGCTGCCCCAGATGCAACTTCAATTTTCAGAGTCCTGGCCAACTTGGACAGTCATGCTTTCAGTCTTTCAGACTTTAGGTACTTTTTTTGATCTTTAATGGTGCTCAATGGTGTTTATGGCAGAAACGGTTGCTTCATGTTGCTTCCCCACCTCATAGCCCGTAGTTTTGCAAATTTTTGCCGTATCAAGTCTCAGGTCTCTTGATGTCGAGTAACCGATTTTTTTTTTGTAATGTATTGTAATACTAATTTAATCTTGCTTCGCCTTGGCCTTGCTGAGGGGTGTGAAAAACCTTCATTACCGATAGGGGACGAACCTATACCGATACCCCTGTTTTGCATGAGTCGCCTCAAAGTCTGAGAACACAGAAATCCTCACAACCGATAGAGGACGACCCTAATTAGTGCACGGCATGAACATGAACACGATGAACACTTAATTTCGTTCGCTCAGGAACACGAGTCTTCCAAACGCTGTGGACTTGGTGAAGGATGCAAAAAATGCGACGTTCCACGTTGCAGCTGCCTAGACGTGGATGTGGTATTTAGATTATTTCGGTATTGGTAAATTGGTGCCTGTCATGTTTTACGGTATTTATACATTTTATATGTGTTGCAGACTCATGTTTTGCACGTTGCATGTAGGTTACTGTAGCTGTAGTTTCAAATGTTTCACATAGTTTGATAAATGTCTTCAGCATGGTCAGGACAGCTCAGACTGGGGTGTCCGTATTCGAGAAGTGGGAGAGCGAGAATTCGATGAACCAGGTGGCTTCTTCCAGTCCTTCAAAGAGTGGTAAGTAGGTTTGCAAGTGACATCTCTTGGCTCCTTTCAAGACAACAGCCGAGACAGAAGAAGACTGCAGCCTTCTGTTCTTGGCAGCTATGTCCACCGTTCTGACACTATGTGCAAGCAGCGAAGTCTGTTGGCTTTCAATTTTGTTGCATTTAAGGTCTTTGGATGGAAGATGCTTCTCCAACTGCAGTGAAGTCCCAGTTCTTTGCTGCAGTGAAGGCACTTGGACCGCCATCCCCTTTGATCCTTGGATTGTTGTCAGAGGTGCTGGAATGTGAAGGATCTGCACCGACTCTTTTTTTCTTCTCGAAAGCGCTTCAAACCGCTGTGACTGAGGACAGAGGCCCATGAAGTCGCGTGACGATATCGCAGAGCTTCTTAGGGATTCTGTGATACAGTAATGTCTCGGGAACAGCAGAGAGTAGTGGACACCAAAAAGGAGGTTTATGACAGGTATGATTCGGTATGATGACTATGGCACTATGGAAAGTATGGGTTGGTAAATTTCTGAGTGGCTGAGAGACCATTGACAAGTGTCCTTGTGTTGGAGATGACAAGCATTTTCTGGGAGGCTCCACCAGCAGCTCTGCAGGTGCGTGGTGACCTTGTTCCTTGCCAGCAAAAATCGAATTTTCTTGGGCACCCTTGCCCTTGGTTGCCATAGAGCTTTGGTGGTTTTTTTTTGCTTAAAAACACATTATGCCATTGAGGATCTCGATCCAGGAGGTGATACCTCTGACGCTGGAGAGGATGAGGCACGTCGAACAAATTGCGTCCGGTGTATCGCAGGTATCGCAGTGTGTTCCATTGGACTGCGACAAGATGGTGGAGCTGCGGTGAGATTCGATCCAAGAATTGTTTGCATTCTCCAGGATCTCCCAGGTGAAGCACTTTTCCGTTCATTCGATGACAACTAAAACCTTGCAGTGAAGCCAGAGTAGACTAGTTTAAACACCTCAGGTTTGGATTTTGGCAAATGTAGAAAGGTCCAAAGGTTGGTGATGTAACAGTGATGAGTTTTTCAGATTTTCTTTGATCATTTCGGCATGGTCTGAACCACAGGTGAGTCCAATCAGATCATCGACAGTTGGTTCAGAGCGTGAGGTGAAACGCATCGGAACCTCGGCGTCAGAAGGTACTCGGTTTTCAACTTCCGTCATGGCGACCGAATTAGGAAGGAACACTGATTGGATACCCTGAATTTTCTGAAGAATGCTGCAAAAATCTGCAAATCCTTGATCTCTGGAAGCATTTCTGCAAATTTCGACACAAAACACATGCCGTAACAGCCATAGCAGCGTAGCTTGTAGCCAATTGTGAGTCTTGGAGCTTGCGGGTGGTTTTCTTAGGACCTAAGCAGGCTCCATATTTTGACCCACCTGGTCGCTCTGTTGGACGACTTGATCCAACATCTCGTTTTGATGATACGTTCTTGATATATTTGATATACATTAATGTTACATTAACAGAATTTAACAGATACTTCTTTGATTATGAATTATATATGATTATATGATGCTTTGGAGCAACTTTGCTCCGCGGGACATTTGCACGTACCAAGACCGCGTTGTTTGCACACATGGAGATGCAATCGTTTGCCAATCTGTGTGCTGGTGTTTTCTTCTGCGTTATTATGACATATTTCAAGAGTGAGCTCCTTGTACCATGAATGTGAAGCTCAAGATTGACCACCTTATCGTTTGTTTTGGTGCAATTAATTTGACCCAGATGTGTGTGCACAGATGATCTCTGGTGTGTGCACGCATGCGTCCCCTGTCCTGCAGCCCGTGAAACCTGTAATCAGTTGTCTCGTCCTTGCTTTCCATTGCTTCGAAGAGTTCGCTCATGGCAGGCAAGGAGAGGTTCCCTTTGCGCCGCCTTTGGGCGAGTGAAAGCAAAGTGTGGCTTGGACAATGTCAGACATTCCAACGGAGCCTCAACACCAAACCATGAGGCAACCGATGTCCATCCATATATATTTTCTTATTATATTACATTATATTATATTACATTATATTATATCATATCATATCATATTATATTATGGTATGTTATATTATATTATATTATATTTATATTATATTATATTATACCATATCATATCATATCATATTATGCATACATACGTTACATATATACACGCACATATTGTGTATGTGTATATATATATATACACACATGTTTGATGCCTCTTCACTACTGAAAGCCCGAGGCAGCCAGTTCGTCAAACGCGTCGGCAGACTAGCAAAAGTGACTTGCCGGCGCTTCAGCTGGAGCACAACGAGCTATGTAAGAGACTCGTTCAAAACAGGCAAATTCTCATCTATTCGTACTTGACAAGGATCATTGGTCAATTCATACTAATTCGCAAGTGCGAGAAGAACGGGACAGGCAGATGTCTATTCTGAATTATTGGTGTCCCGATTCAGAATGATGGATATATTTCAAACACTAAGCAACGGACAAAGGTGATGCGATTGGGTCACAGGCAAAGTGCCTGGATGCTCATTGACCAATTCATAGTTGCCAGACTAAGCACATCCACCAGCACAATGGAGCTTTCTCCGGGGAAGGGAGAATCACCTAAACAACAGGGCTTCAGGCTGCTTACATCCTTATATTGGAAATTAGATCAAATCGAGGTAACATATTCGGTCCATCTAACTGTCATTTGGATTGATTTCTGTCGTTTTTCTTGCCTTCGTTTTGGCCCCTACTCAAAGCTTGAACAACAAGCTTCGGCTTCTGCCAGGCAAACTAGATTCGGACGATGCCTCTTCATCGGCCACTTGATTGCAAGTGCTGGGAGCATTTTCATGGAAGGGTAGACACATGACAGAATTGGGTTCAGGATAGGGCGGAGGCTGGTTGAATGTTGAAACCATGTTGTGTCGCTTTTCTGGCGCTGAAACTTCACGAGTGCACAAACTTCAAGTGCTGAGGCCCGAAATGAGGAATCTGAAAGCGCATTTGCAGCGCCAACCTGAGCTAGACAGTAAACGCCACCTGATGTGAAAACCTGCGGAAAGATTGCACAGCCCGACTAGTGTCCACATAGCGTCAGTTCGCAAATTCCGGCCGAGTTCATCAAAAAGCTGACATGGAAGTCGTTTATCTCCTACCCGAGCAGCCTCACTCGCCTTAGCTGGGACAGAGTGGGGGGCGTGGCATGAATTGGAGTACTATATTTTTTTTTCCTGCTGACTTTCAAGCAGTTCAACATGCTGAAGACAAAGAGTCTTCGCAAAGCTTCACAAGACCTGGCTTGACTTCTTGAGCAAAAGCTCTTGGATTACTACGAGCCTGCAGGACATGTTTGGTGGCGTCCTGATCATGTACGATTTGTTCGCCGTTCCTCTACAAGCGTTCAAGCCACCTGGCAGCCCTGGTCCTTGTCTTCGAAGGACAGAGTCTTAATGTTCTTTGTCAACATGTCACAACTGAGTCCTCCACAGAGTACTGGCTTGCTGATCATGGACTGGTGCCTTGGCCAAGAGGAAAACGAGTCTCAAAGTTATCTTGTGCTACAATGGCTATGATGTGTTATGCAATCCTCAAATTGCTCACTGCATTTGATGGAATTGCATGGATGCTGTGTGTTCAGATATGTTCGGATCCAGTGGCTTACAGGACGATTTTTCGCGGTCAAATTGTCAAATGCTGTCAGGCTCACGCTTATCTTTTGGACGCTCAATGTTGGCATGTCGCTGACCACCGGATATGCCAGCACCTCATTCCTTTCAAAGCCGCTAAGACACACACACACACACATTGATATGGTTAATAGCGCCTGCCTGACCCACGTCAGAACCTGGGTACCTAGCTGCTGACTGGGCTTCTGATGCAAAGGTTCAAGAGGGTATCACCATCATGGAGCCGAAAAAGATTGATGCTTGGATGAAAAGTAGGCAGAGGTAGAAGGCAATCGTTCAAGCTGCAAATCAGGAAAGGGAAGCAACCATAATCAAGCAAACAATCACCTGACGAACTCACGGGACATGTTGCAGAGCCTGTTCTTTGGCTGATGCCAAAATGCCTCAGCATCTTAGGTGTACAGATATTTGAGAACTTGGTGTGTGATTTGGCCGCAGCACTTTTTTGAATCGCTAGACAGCAGCATGTCAAGGGACAGTTCACACTTTTGAATGGCTCTTGAATGGATTTTGCAGCATTTGTGTTCATTTGGGTATGGATCGATACCTATAGATACATTTTTAATGGGATGAACATCCATGAATCCCAGCTATTTTGGGGTTCACTAGGTACCAGGGTTTTGACTCATAGCCATTTCTGCGTTGCTTTGAATCTCACCGGTGGTGGCTCGGTGGCTTCTCAGATAGTGGACCTTGTGGTTCTGGTTCCGGATTGGGCTTCAGCCTCAGCATTCAATAGACGACGGATGGCGTACGTATGAAGATCTTATAGCATGAAACATAAATATAGAAATATACGCTGATGCCTAAAATGAAGAGATATGGTGCAGACATGTTGTGAAAAGCAGGTACATACGAAGACATTAAAGGAGAAATAAAAGAAAGATAAAACGAAGGAGACACAGGAAGAAGAATTGAGACGGACATTTTCACCCCCAAACAGTGTACTGTTAGGGGTTCTTAATGCTTTCGTAAGGTGTCCGCCTTGGTTTTGGATGGCGTGTCCGCCTTCCCGAGGATCTTGTCTCGCCTTGTCTCCCATTGTACCCCTTCTTGTGTCCCTCTCTTGGATGGTGTGTCCACCTTCCCGAGGGTCTTGTCTCCGCTTGTCTCCCATCACCCCTTCTTGTTGGATGGTGTGTTGTCTCCCATTGTACCCCTTCTTGTTGGATGGTGTGTCCGCCTTCCCGAGGGTCTTGTCTCCCCTTGTCTCCCATTGCACCCCTTCTTGTTGGATGGCGTGTCCGCCTTCCCGAGGGTCTTGTCTCCCCTTGTCTCCCATTGTACCCCTTCTTGTGTCCCTTTCTTGGATGGTGTGTCCACCTTCCCGAGGGTCTTGTCTCCGCTTGTCTCCCATTGCACCCCTTCTTGTTGGATGGTGTGTCCGCCTTCCCGAGGATCTTGTCTCCCCTTGTCTCCCATTGTACCCCTTCTTGTGTCCCTCGCTTGGATGGTGTGTCCACCTTGCCGAGGGTCTTGTCTCCGCTTGTCTCCCATCACCCCTTCTTGTTGGATGGTGTGTTGTCTCCCATTGTACCCCTTCTTGTTGGATGGTGTGTCCGCCTTCCCGAGGGTCTTGTCTCCCCTTGTCTCCCATTGCACCCCTTCTTGTTGGATGGCGTGTCCGCCTTCCCGAGGGTCTTGTCTCCCCTTGTCTCCCATTGTACCCCTTCTTGTGTCCCTTTCTTGGATGGTGTGTCCACCTTCCCGAGGGTCTTGTCTCCGCTTGTCTCCCATTGCACCCCTTCTTGTTGGATGGTGTGTCCGCCTTCCCGAGGGTCTTGTCTCCCCTTGTCTCCCATTGTACCCCTTCTTGTGTCCCTTTCTTGGATGGTGTGTCCATCTTCCCGAGGGTCTTGTCTCCGCTTGTCTCCCATTGCACCCCTTCTTGTTGGATGGCGTGTCCGCCTTCCCGAGGGTCTTGTCTCCCCTTGTCTCCCATTGTACCCCTTCTTGTGTCCCTTTCTTGGATGGTGTGTCCGCCTTCCCGAGGGTCTTGTCTCCGCTTGTCTCCCATTGCACCCCTTCTTGTTGGATGGTGTGTCCGCCTTCCCGAGGGTCTTGTCTCCCCTTGTCTCCCATTGTACCCCCTTCTTGTGTCCCTTTCTTGGATGGTGTGTCCACCTTCCCGAGGGTCTTGTCTCCGCTTGTCTCCCATTGCACCCCTTCTTGTTGGATGGTGTGTCCGCCTTCCCGAGGGTCTTGTCTCCCCTTGTCTCCCATTGTACCCCCTTCTTGTGTCCCTTTCTTGGATGGTGTGTCCACCTTCCCGAGGGTCTTGTCTTCACGGCTCCATGAGACAAATAGTTTTTGCACTGCCAGTCTGAGGCATTGAAAGCACTTTAATTCAAGTGCCTAGTGTATTTGTCAGCATTTGTCAACCAAGGTCTTCACAATTATTGCATCGGATTCCAGCAGTACTGTGGGGGCTCCAAGTCAGTTTCCATCCTTATCATCTTTGTACAAGTTGCACTCGTACAAGAAACATGTTTTGATGCTGAACAAATCCAGACCATTGTTACGTGATACACAGGGTTGGTTGAGCGTAGAATCTTGATATATTCTTCACAAAACAGTTCTAAGTATTTGTCCTAACTGGCTACCAGAAGGCAGTTGCAGACTTCAGCAAGATGCCTCGAGTGGTAAGGCTGGTGACATTCAACAAACACCTCACTCACCGATTTGTATTCCTGGGAGTCTTTTCAACCAAAACATCCCACCATTCCTTCTACAATTCCGAGTGCTTCACAGGCTTGCCCGTGTCGTGCGTATCTTGCTTGCAAGTAGTGCAAACGTTTCAATGGATCAGGCACATTCTTTGGCTGGTTTCCTTATTTATGGCTGTGCACGTTCACTGCGAGCATATTTCAGAGCAGTCCTGCTGACCATGGTTGACACTGGATTGTTTTTTTCCCTGAGGCTTGCTGAGATTGGTAAGGCTTAAACGTTTCTTGGCTGCAGTCATTTCAAACCACAATCACCTGTGGACACATGAATCTATCATACCAAGGCTCATATCTGCTCTAAATGTTTCAGCAGTTTACTATCAGATGATTATGAAGTTGACCTCCCCGATCTCCCGGCATCCTTTTGGCTCTGGACTTTGCCGAGGCCTCTTTGAGCAGATTGAAGATGCCTTGGACTCTGAGTACTATAGTGCCCTTGCCTCAGTTGTGTGTTCTCGACCACATGTGCGAGGCACGCTTTATTTTAAAGCATTTTGTGGCCTTCCATGACTTTCCGATGCTTAGCAATGCCTGGCACTGTTTCTGCTAGCAAATTCAAGGATTCATGTTCGTTGAATCGCTGCTGCAGGTCCTATTCAACATTTTCAAGATGATGCTGCTTCTTTTCACTGTGGCTCGGCTTCTCTTTAGCTAGTGGTCGGCACATGCTAACAACGATATACAACGGGCAGTTGCTCAGGGCCAAATGCTTTCCAAAGTTACAGGTGAGTCTTGAGCACCTTGAAATGCCCAGGTGAACCATGTGATTGCTTGCGGATGGTATGCCCTGGCTGATGCCAACCGTAGTGATGCAGGCCATGGTCTCACTCTGCTATTTATTCGCATTGGCAGTGAGCAGGTGTTGAACAGTTGTTTTTTTAATGGTTTCATGCATCAGAGAACAGTACATTGGCGCTGCAAGGCATCAATACGTGGACAAAGGAGTGGCAGATGCAAGACTTTCCGTGGGAGCATCTGCACCTTGACTACAGTTTCTATTCTCACTCCATCAAGACTTCCCGACATTTTATCTTCAAGTTTCACACTAGTTACTGTACCTTGCCAGATTTGAGCACGTTGATAGAAGCTGAGCATGCGTCATCTTGCTAAGGTATTTGGTCTCCCTCCATTGGAGTCTAACCCAGTTTACTCCAGCAGGTGCGACTTCAAAAGGCTTTCTTTGAGCCTCAGGGAGTGCACACTTGATTCCAGACATTCCAGCAAAGATACAAGGGTATATCAACCAGCTTGGAACTCAAATGGCCAAAACTGCTCAAGATTCTTCGCACATGCGAAGCTTCTGAAATCTTGTCCAGGTATGGATGTCACGCCCACCAACGAGGTGGAGCGTGGTTTTACCATTGGGGTGGTTGTCTTTGCGCTGGTCACTTGGCGAAGAGGAGCTTCACCTCCGAAGCAGGAGAAGATAGGAGTCGAGTCAGGAGTCGAGTCAGCAGTTGAGTCCGCTGTTAGACCTGCTGCTGGAGTGAAGCAAGTTGCGCCAAGGTGGGCTTCGCGTATGTGGTTGGAAGCATCACTGCAAGCTTGGCTCAGCTCCGAACTATGTCTGAAGAGGCAGAAAAGAAATAACATTTGAAGATACACAGATATATAGAATGATCTATGTATTAGGTGTGAATATCTATGATTTGTTGGAGAAATGCGGCTACTTATCTCTTGCAGAACTTGCTATGTGATGTCTAGACTGATTGTCATATAATCGGTGCTGAATGTGTAACCAACAAATGACGACTGTCCTGAAGCCAAAAGGCCTCCAAAGATTTCTGGCAAATGCGACGCTTCCTGAACCAGAATTCGGTGGATCACAATTTGGCAGCAAGGATCCAACGCTGCTCATCAAAACCTGGCAGATGTGAGCAGAGTCCTAGCATGTACTAGCTACAATTTGGCTTCATTTTTTGGCCAATGCCATGTCTGTCGATTCTTCTCGAGTCGATGCTTGAGGTTTTGTGGAATACACATACAGTCGCCAGCAGAAGACCATGTCCATCAACCAGGTCAAAGTCTTGTCCCTCCTGTCCAAGCAACTGTGCTCCGTCTGCAGAAACATGTGGAGATGTGAACAAAATGGGTCTCACAATCAGCACTTTTTTTTGTTTTTAAATGGTTTTTCCAAGCATAATTGCAGCTTAATTATATATGAGATACTATCAGACTGGAGTGACTTTCGACCTATTTCTTTTGCAAGCTTTGACGAGCTCAACATCAGGATGGAAGAGCTGCAGTGCGCCATCAACCTGCCACACATGTCCCTGGGTTGCGCAACAGGCAGAACATGAAGCTGAATGAAATGAGGCAGAATCTGAAGAAATAGAACAAACCTGAAACATGACATGAACGCACTTTAGTCACAGTCGTTCTGGTGTCGAAGGTATCTCCAAACAAAGCCACTCAGAACGGCTGATGATTGACCGTGCATTGTACATGCATACACACTGAATTAGTTGCAAGCAGACTGGACAAGAAGACATTCTTGGATATTTCCCAGGAAAGTGCATCCGCTCTTCATGTTCCTCAATGAGTGCCTTGGATGCACAACCCATTGCATGGCTACAGCAAGGTTTTAGGTCACAGACTGTTTTTAGATGTTTTTAGTCTCTCATCGACTGCTCTGCTGAGGTTCTCTTTTATCACAATGAACCGCTGTGCAAAGGACGTGGTGCTTTCAATCCTGTGCGGTCACTCACTTTTGACACAGCAATCTTGAAACAGCGGAAACAAGTTCATCTTTGAAGAGCAGCTGAGGATGATACTATGATATCTATGATATCCATGATAATTACTGTATCAATGATATGATATCTATGATATCGGTGACATGCTGCATATCTTATGATCTTGTGAAATGCAGGAGTCCATCTCGCACATGGAGATGGCTCAAGGAGATACTCTATTTCTGCCAGAACAACATGCCAATTGCAGCATGCCTGGTCGATTGGTCCCTTAAAAATGTCGGGGGGACGCCTAGTCATGGCATGGGACGCCTAGTGACTAGGCATTAGTCGATGTACTCAAAGACCACAAAATGCCAACCGGGCAGAACCGACTGCCAAGGCATGTACTTTGTCGCGGCGACCTCAGGAACCTTTCCAGGTTACGAGTCTGCTGAGTCTGAGTCTACATTTACATCATTCACTTTTTCAATCTTCGCTTTTCTTCCTATTTGGTAGTTTCCAATCCATGGGGGTACCCCAAATCATCCATTTTGATAGGATGTTCCATTATAAACCATCCATTTTGGGGTACCTGCAGTACCCCCATTCTGGAAAGCCCCATTTGTTGAATGGCATTCACTTCGCTGAGTCCTTTGGACGCTTGGAGTACATCCGAATGATTGACAATCATGGCACGGAGGTCAAGGCTGATGCATCCCGTTATGTGGAACTTATGTGAAGCATGGAAGATGTAACACGATGTAACACGATGCAACAAATAGATACAAAGAATGTGAGAACATGTACTGTACTGTAAGAACATGTGGAAAATATGTGGAAAATGGATTCAGATCCATGCCATGTCATGAAACTTCTGCCATAGCCATGACAGGAATTTGTCGACAAGGCTGAAGACTGGCTCGCAGAGCCAGCCTTGTGGACTGAAGCCTGGTGCGCTTATCTCCGCTGTGAACAAACTTCTAAGGTCAAAGGCAACTGATACTGATGCAATGAGGAATAAAAGGATCATGTGAAAGTTTCTTTTATCAAATCGCTGATTTGCGCCTAGATGGATATCATAGTAGCGCAATTTTTCGCTGCTCTTGCTGCGATTTAGAAAGGACAAGGAACCGAATGGCTAAGCCAAGTCCGCGGGGCGTCTTCGGTTGAGGTACCATGTCGGTGAAGCCAAAGCCTACACAGATTGTGAGGTTCTGATGGTCGATCCAAAGGCACGCTTCCAATTTCCTTCCTTTGTTTCCTTCGAGTCCGCAAGATTTAGGTCTGATTTATGCACGGAAGATGAATCACGGCGACCCCTTCGCCTAATCCTGCGAGGCATTTGAGGAAATCCTGAACGTAGCTGCTTGGCAGATATGTGGCCGATTTGATGCGATTTTTCCCGCATCCTTTGCGAAAAGAATTTTGTCCCTTGACTGTGAGCCAATTCCTGTGTCCTGTCTCAGGTCAGACCAGTTGCCAGCATCGTAGCCAACTATTGCAGGTGTGCTTGCCGACGATCATCGATTTTGGTGCATCTCATGGTTGCATAGTTTTGCTTGCCCAATCGAGAGTTGGGTGTCGGGGAAGCGTTTTCTCATTCTATACGCAGCAAAATTCCCTTGTATGCTCCAAAGTAAAATTCCTTAAGTGACGTTTAGGTGTCCCTTCTGTTGCAGCCTCTCAGAATAAAATGCTGGAGGAGCTTTATGGCCTGGCTTCAGAACCTGGAGTCTGAAGAGGGAATGTTGACAGATGTCATTCAAGGCAGGACTTTGGTTCTGCTGGTTTGTTGCTAGACGATATTAGACGATCCTTTGAAGAGTCCTCTGGGTATTTTGACTTTGTGAAGTGTCATGACTTTAGAAGTTGTCTGCCTTGCGATACTCAAAACATGAGCGTTGCTAGGTGATCAGGTATCTGACACCATCCAAAGCTTTTTGCCGATGTGGTCGCCTGACTGCAGATGTTGCCAGAAGGAATGAGATTAATGATTACTTGATATTTACTTCAATACATTTCAGTCATGTTTTTGAGCACATTTCAGTCACCTTTCATCAAAACACTGGGGAGTTTCTGGCGACTGCAAGGATGGTGGAGAAACCTGACGAGACTCCAGGTAAAATGGAAAGCGCAGGGGATTTGCTGAGGGGGAGCCGGTGGAGCTTTGGCGTAGCTCGGCCGTCATGGTGGGGTTTTGGGCCCATCCAACCAGGGTCCTACCGTCGCGTCTCGAAATTTTGCTGCTTCGGAATGTGTGAGTGGAACAGCCCTGGGGTATGCTTGGATGATCGCTAAAGTCCTAACTCCTAAGGTTAATAAATTGTTGCTTGAATAGGTATCAAACCCGTATCCCGCAAGTCTCAGTCACTGTCACTATAGTCACCATATGTCACTATAACATTCCCATGTAGTCACTATAACATTCCAAGGCCAGCTTTAAAATCTTCCCAGTGATCATCCCTATGGGCAATCGCTCTCAAGGCCTTTCGGCGGACGGTCAGGAAAAGTCTGAGATACTGAGTTTTTTTCCTGTGTGGTTGCTTGGATGCACATGGATGGGCACGCAGCAGAGGGCGTGGAGGTAAGATGATCCTTCTGTGCTGGAGGATGTCGCATTAGTTGATTAGGGCCCCATATCCCGGGTAGTAGGCTGTTGTGAACTCAGGGATTTCCAGAGATTTTTGTGCTGAGTTTGCTGATTCATTGTCCGCCGTGGAGTCAGGCGAAGCCTCCCAAGCTGTGACAGAGCTTCAGGCTCACGTTTTAACTCGTAGGCGGAGAAGAAGCAATGACAATTGGCTGGTTATTCCTGATGCCCAGAATGATCCGTTTGAGTCACAAACACACAACAAGTCTAAAAGTGCAATCCCTACTAGAAGGCCTCATAAAGATCTTTGATTTCACAGACATATGGCAACACGGACTGTAAAGGATTGTGCCATATACTTTTGTTTTCAGACAATGCACATCTAATACCGTTGGCCTTAGTGGATGACAACGAATGACAACGCCTCCCAATCAGGGACACACTCTACTCGTATCTACTGTATTCATCAACCTGCTGGTCGCAGGACCACTGCTTGACAATTCTTTGCCAGAAACGTTACTCGATTCGTTTGTGAACCCCAAGGCCCAAAAGGGATGGGGTTTGCAAACCTGCAAAAGCCAGAGCTGAAGGAATCACTTGGAATTTCCAGTGATACCAGTGATACCAGTGATACCTGTGATACACAATTGGAGCGCTTACGTTTTTTGGAACGATTTGATAAACCCAGGCTCTGGTTTAGCATTGTACCTCGAAGCTTTTCACTGTTATGGTACGTTTGGTACTGTGACAGTGTGTCCGCAGAAGTCCGAAGAACATATGTGATATCCTATACAGATCTATACAGAGCCCCGGCTCCGTTGAAGCTCTGAATCACAAGCCATGTGACACTTGTCGTGTTTATTCGTGTGCTGTTTTCCTTCGATTCAACTGGGTGATATGACAGATTCGTCTCGGTCCAAGCAAAGGCATGGACTCCTGGACTCGAAGATACTCAAAGTTTCACAGGTGACGTAGCACCCTCCCTCTCCACTTCCGAGCTCGACTCCTTTTGCTGGAGCTAGTCAGCTAGTCACCTCACAGAGATCCGAAGGTTCCCGGTTTCACATCCGAATGCAGCTGAATCGCTCTGATCGGAGAAACGGAGACGCCATCATGGCATCATGAGACGTCCTGTGTGAGCAATGGTACATTTTCATGGGTCAACGGAATCAACGGTCATCATGTTGTAATCCTTGGACTCCGCTTCAAGCTGAGGGGAGCAGACATTGTGGTCCACGCTGCAATCTGTCCTCTCAAGTGTGAGAAAGACGTGTCGCAATGTAGCACACTGATTGGTTGATGTCCAGAGATGTTCCAGGATGTTTGACAGAAAACAGCAGAATTTGAATGATTTTAAGGCAAGCCTGAGACAAGACCCTTTTGACTTTACGCAACGCTGGGCCTTCCTCGAGCCTTGCAATCCAACATGAAGCTGCACACAGTTGGCTTTTGTGGTGTTGATGACTCGGTGGATTTGCATCTTTGATGCAAACACCTTTGGCATTTTTGGGCATGTCCTTTTCATGTACTGTATCATAATATATATTATATATAATATAATAATATATAATATATATATATACAAGTATATACACAGTTTATCTACATATACTTGTGTTGTGAAGTAATGTCAACCCTGGATTCATAACCCCCTGGGCTGTGAAATTGAGGGGATACTGGGATATCATTTTGACAACATATCATTTCTGTTTGCGGCCAAGGCCTAATTCATCAGCCCGGGTTTATTGCTCCAAGGTTGACATTATGATACATTATCATTCTATACATTCATACAGTCATACAACCAACAGTCGCTTTGTCAAGGCAAGAACTCATGAAGATGGACAAAGACTTCCCTGGCTGGATTCATGGTGATGCCATCAGATTTTTTTTGCTGAACGCGATCCTTCAAGGTCAAGGTTGAACGCATTTGTTGCTGGTCAGTACTTTTGTCGCACCTGTACAGTGGCGGGGAAGACGTATCAAGCTGTGATACACTGTGGCATTTGTTGGTCTCCATTTTTTGACTTTCCAAACTTGACTCAAACCGGAACACGAGGATTGAATGGGGCGTGCTACTGCGGCCTGACAAGCAGGGTTCCCCTCGCTATGCTAGCAGAGAGCTGCTAGGGCGTCTTGGTCGTCTGGCACGAGGCGGGATGTTGGGTTTTGGTGACACGAATCTTCTGATCAGTCTGATCATATCCACTGCCTGTGCCTCCAAGAGATTATTTGAGAGACCATTGTGAATCATTGTGAATCATTGTGAATCATTGCGATGCTTGATCATTTTTCATCATTTTTCATCCCTGAGATCATTGCGATTTGCTCTGCCCTTTTGCTGAGAGGTGAAGATCCTGATCTTCCAGGATCACTGCGCTTGGCTGCACACCTTTGTGGGGAGGACTGCCTCAGGCGAGCGACATGGGACCAGTGCATTGGACAAATCGATGTTTTGCAATTTGGCCTTTGAATCATTTTTTCACTTGGAAAACAGGTCGGATTAGAACAAGCTTGGTGCCATGGTCCTTTGGCATTCTTTCCATTTGCCAGGGCGCTGAATGGTGATGTCCGCCACATTGAAGAGCTCTACAAGCTTTTGGGCGTCAGACGTATGCAGCTGAATCCTACCAAGGCAGCATTGGAGTGACGGCAGAAAGCACTTTGTTCTTGAATCATAAAGTCCTGCCCCACGGAGCAACCGAAAGTAGATTGCGCAGAAACTGGGAGAGACTTGGTTCCCTCAATTTTGCTTGCGTTGGGCTCTGGTTCTCGGAAATTTGCATGGAACACGTCAACGTTTGACAAAGAGTCGCTGCGATAGGCGAATGAAGTTACTGGATGGGCAGCAGCAGATGCAGCCGCCAACCTGCGGAAGCTTTCCCAAGCTCTGCCCGAACTTGAGCTGATCTTGCAAGTGAACCAGGATCCTGGGTGCCCACTGGGTGCCCACTGGGTGCGCACTGGGTGCCAGGGTGTGCCAGGGCCTGTCAGGGTGCGTTAGAGGGGTTGCCATCCCGATGTATAGATGTGAATTGCACAGGAGACACGAGAGCTTTTTCAGCTTCTTTTTCATGGAGATGTGCCTCCTCCGTGCCCTTCTCAGTTGTTGCTGAGTGAGACAAGTACAGAGACTCAAGAGAGAAAGAATATATTCCCCAACAGCGTAAGCTAATGGGGTCTTCAGCCCAGAATAGCTCCGGTGTGCACTGGTGCAGGCCCCGGGTCAGCTTCAACAGGGTTCCGGAGAAGGTTCCGGAGAAGGTTCCGGAGAGGTTCCGGAGAAGGTCTGGGAAGCTTGGTTCAACAGGGTCCGGTTCCCGGAGAAGGTTCAACAGGGCCCCGGAGAAGGTTCCGGAGAAGGTCTGGGAGGCTTTGGTGCAGGGCCAGGTCAAGTTCAACAGGGTGCCGGAGAAGGTTCCGGAGAAGGTGTGGAAGGCTTTGGTGCAGAGCCAGGTTAAGTTCAACAGGTTCCGGAGAAAGTTCCGGAGAAGGTCTGGGAGGGGGATCTGAAGAATGCCTGGAGAAGGTTCCGCAGGGAGGCTTTGGTGCAGAGCCAGGTTGGGTTCAACAGGGTTCCGGAGAAGGTTCCGGAGAAGGTCTGGGAGCGGGTTCTGAAGAATGTCCCGAGAAGGTTTCGGAGAAGGTTCCGGGAGGCTTTGGCGCAGAGCCAGGTCACGTTCAACAGGGATCCGGAGAAGGTTCCGGAGAAGGTCTGGGAGGCTTTGGTGCAGAGGCAGGTCAGGTTCAACAGGGTTCCGGAGAAGGTTCCGGAGAAGGTTCCGGAGAAGGTTCCAGGAAGCCTTGGTGCAAAGCCAAGTCAAGTTCAACGGAGAAGGTTGCAGAAGCCAAGCGAGGTCAGGTCAGGTTCACTTAACTCACGGAAACCCAGCTGACGTGTTTCCAGCGCTTGGCTTCGCAGCACGCTTCAGAAAGATTTGTGAAAGTCAAACTTTGCGGCTGTTGGGGATACCACCGAAGCCTTTTTTTTCGAGTCGGTCACCGCCATGTTGGAGCCAAGTTGGGCCAAAGTTGGAAGTGGGTCCAAGCAAGTTGGGCCGAAGTTACGACCTTCCTGGCCCAAGTTGGCCCCAAGTGGAGCGCATGTTGCGGCCATGTCGGATCGAAACGGTGAACTTGGACTATGTTGTGCCGATATGCAAGATGTGCAAATTTCAACAGTCTCGTGCACTTTTAAGCTGAAGCTGTGCCAGTTGAACAGACTGTCCACTCGAACCGATCGGCTCCCCTCCTAAACTATCACGCCTCGGCACCTTCGGCGCGAACGGATTTGACAGTGTTTTGCTGAGCGCTTTTGGGCCACTTGCGTTGCTAGGGCCAACATGTCGGTCCTCTTGGATGCTTCTTGTGGCCTGGGCGTGTCCCCAACCACTTGGGAGCCACCGCCAGGCAGGATCATTTTTTATAATTTATCTTTATCATCAACTGAAATTGAAGTGATCTACCACCAATCATGCTCATTTCTTCCCATTGTCTTTTGGAGTCCTGTGGTCCCACGACCAGGTCTTCGACGCTTTGGCTTTGCTGGTGGCCTTGGCCCATCCACAGTGCTGCCGCAGCTTGAGGCCATGAACCGTGACTGCGAGGCGGGGCACTTTTCTTCAAGGATCTGCAAGGTGTTTCGCAGATTGCCTTGACATACCTTTAACATTCATACACATATCATATCATATATATATATATATATGTAATATAGTATAATATAATATGTTTGGCTTCAACTTGTTGTGGCCTTTGTTTGTTGGGAGTAGTGAGCTTGCGAACGTACCGCCTGTAACAAAAAAAGAAAAATCTGATGAACTGAAAACCAACTGACGGTGTTGGTGAGCCTGGCGGTGTTTTCAGCTCAGCTTTCAGAGTCAAGCAAATATAGCTGATCCTCCTGTGAAGAGTTGAAGATGTTAAACATGTTCAAATTGTTCAAGCTATTTTAAGATGTGTGGAAGTGCGGTGAAATCTGCTGAAACTTCCGTAGTTGGACGCCTTTTCCATTCCGCACTTGTGCGGCGGCAGATGCTCCTGGCTGAATGCTGGAAACCAACTGAAGTTTCCAAACAACTTCTGTTTATTATCATGTTGTGACATTTACATCTGTCACTGTTGTTTGAAGGATGATCTTTACTTCTCACTTTTTATTTAGATCAGATTGATGTCAGTCTTCTCACCTTTTGCTCTGTTGCGAACATTTTGATTTTATGTTCCGCGCAATTTTGGCTAGGGTGTGGAGGGTGGGTTGCACTTGACCCGTTCGATTTTTCTATCCGATTTTTCCATATCGCCATGGATGCCTGACAGAATTTTGGAAGATCTTGATTTTACGGGACGTGCATTCTCTGACAGAACTTTCAGTTTTCATTTGAACAAACACTGCCTGGATTTGCAAGTGTTTTGTTTTCATGGTACTTGTGCGTGATTCACACAGTTTGGGCGATTTACCAGATGCAGCTGGTGCTGCGCAGTGGCCTGTTTCGCAAGGGGACAATGGAGGCCAGAGCGACATGGACTGGGAACACGTACAACTTCCAGATGCTTTGAATGATCATGATTTTGGACAAGATTCACATTTCAGTCCTTTGTTTGGATACGAGGAAAAGGAATTTGCAGAGCAGCAAATTGAGGAAGAATATTCACTCGCTGCAAGTTTGGTCAGACCAGATGACGTTGAAAACCAGACTGGACGCTTCATGGTGCCCACAGCCAAGGCACGGGCTGATAGGAACTTGGCTGAAACAGTTGACATGGATGTCAGTCGAACCATTGACAACCTTGTGATTCAACATGTGGCTGGGTCTTCTTCACTGCCAAGTTCTTTTTTGAATAGAATGGATTTTGACAATGTATTTTCACTGGACAGCATTTGGAGGCAACCACAGCTGCCTATGTATGGGCGGTTTGAATCTGTTCAGGGCGTTGTGCATAGTGCAGTGAGCTCGCATGAGGAACCGGTGCAAGGAGTCTCAGATTTCAAACGCAAAAGACTGTTGGCAACGGCATTTGCCAAAACAGATGATCAGCTGGTTGATTGTGCAATGCGGCAACTCAAAGAGATAGTTCTTTTTCAACCTTTGGATTCAAGACTGGGCAGAGCACTTCTGGATTTTTCAGGAAAGCTGGTACCAGAGTCGAAAATTTCAACTTCCTTTATTGATGCTGTTGCTGGCAAGGCGCCTGGCACAGTATCTAAAAGGGTTGCAGACTATCACCGTTTTGCACGATGGGCAGTTGATGGGGGACGTTGCTATCCCATGAACATTTCAGAGACTGTGGTGTACGACTATGCCAAGCACTTGCAACTGTCCGGAGCCTCTGCAACATCTCTGCAGTCATTTATCAAAGCAATTGGATTTTTCGAACATCACATTGGCTTTGCGAGGGTGGATGTTGCTCAAATTTTTTCTGGCAGAGTGAACGGAGTTAGCAGGACTATGCTTTCAGGCAAAAGGGAGTTGAAGCAAGCTCCACCACTTACTGCTGATGCGTTGTACGCTTTGGAGAAACATGTCTGTGAGTGCAACGATGTGGAGGCATGCATTGGAGGATTCATGATTTTTTGTTTGCTGGCATCTGCAAGATTTGCTGACGCAGCTCGTGCGGAGACCGTGCATTTGGACATGAGTGGTCACATATCACTGCTGGAGACGTCAAGCATGAAATTCAAGACAGCGCATACGGCTGGCAAGGAAGCTAGGAATGTTGCCCTTCCTATGCTGGCCCTGGGCAATGGGCTTTACGAAAAGGACTCTTGGGCATGGACATGGATTCGTGCCCGGAAGCGACAAAAGATGGATCATTTCAAATTTTTGATGCCGGCCTGGAATGAAGAAACATCACAATGGTTGAATCGTCCAATGACATCTGGTGAAGGTGTATACTTTCTACGTGAGCTGCTGTGCAACTCTGGTATGAGTGAGGCTCAGGCGGCTTCATACAGCACACACACCTTGAAGGCTACTGCACTGTCTTGGGCGGCAACATCTGGAGCCATGTCAATTGATGAGAGGCGTATCATGGGGCACCATTTTGACTCCAGGTTAGCAATGCCATTGATATACTCGAGAGATGCGCTTGCCGAGATTCAAACCAAGTTGTGGCGCATTCTGGACTCCATTCGAAAGGGTTACTTTGACCCTGATGCAACTCGGGCTGCTCGGATTGCTGCACAGACTTTGCAAGATGCAGAACATGTCGATATTGAGAACTATTCTGACGAGTCAGTTGACCCCATTGAGCTGGGTGCAAGCGAAACTCTGCCAGTGCCTCAAGCAAAGAAACCTGTGCACAATGGACCGTTGACTGAAGAAATTTTCAAGTCATGTTTGCAGCATGTTTTGTCAGGAGTTTTGCATGTAGCAGTGGACTGTGAAAATTTGGCATGTTCACGAAAAGTTTCTGCGAACTACAAGAAGCCTTCTTTTGATTTTGAAATGGCATGTGAATTTCCATTTTGTGCTCAGTGTGCACAGCATTCTTGATAGTGAGTGCTTAGTGCAACAGAAGCGTGAGTTGGGGCGGGCGAGAGACAAACAAGGCGGGAATCTGTTCAGCAAACATGTCGAATCTTGCTTACTGGCAATGCATTGGCTGGTATGATTTTTGAATCTCGCTGTTGCATTACCCAGCTTGACTTGACTTCAATTTGTTGCAGCATGAATTTAGCTGACAACACAGGGAATGAGTGAATTGAATTCCTTTGTGGTGACTTGCACAACATGAAATTGAATTTCATCGACCTGATGCGTGAATTGCTCAGAGTCAGCGCATGACTTGCGCACCAATGATCCGATGCACAACTGTCGGAGCCTTTGAAAAACAGTGAACAGCTTCATGAATGTATGTTTTCTTGCAGTGTGAATTTCATTGCATCAATGACACATGTTTGAAGGTTCACGACTGTGGTTCAACTTATGAAGAAACATTGCGTTTCAATTTCGATCTTGTTGAACACTGTTTTTCATGCGTTGATTTTCAAATCAATAACTCACTTTAGTGGACGTTTCGCTCTTGACTTGACAATCTTTTGCAAGATAACAATAAAACTGTATCACTCAGCGACGGCTGGTCGAAAGTGCAGCCATGTCCGGACTTGATTCGAAACATGCTTTCAGCTCACGTGCGCTGGAAGTAGGGATGCAAGAGGACCTGCTAGAGAAGCTCAAGGGAGCTGGGTTGGACACGTTTGGGAGCCTTGCTTTTTCAAGTGATGCAACGCCAACTTCAAACACTGAAGAGAAGTTCAAGAAAGCAGTCCAAGATTTGATTTTGGTCGAGGTTGCCCCAGCTGAAATGATTCCACTTCGTAGGCTGTGGTTTGAAGCGCATGCCATGGTGCTCTCTGACATACGTAGCAGAACAGAAAGAACTGAGGCTGACCAGCCTAGGAAAATGCCACTTGCAGAGAGACTTGCTAGGATTGACAAACAGAAAAAGGAATTGAAAGGCCTGATCATCGACGCGTCAGTCGAACCAAGTCATGGATTGGTTGACAAGTTTCAAAACATGATCGAGGATGGTTGCTTGCTTTATGTAGGACCTGAGAAGTGCATGTCACGAGAAGAAGAAATTACCAAGGAAAAGAAAGAGTCAGCGCTGAGCATTGACCATGCTGGAGGTCTCAAAGTCACCAAGAAGGCTCAGGACTTGCAATGTGATGTTTCGGGCGAGCTTAGACTACGTGCGGCATTTACACGCCGATCTTTGGCCATGCATCAGACCAATTTGGTGACCTTTGATTTGATTGAAGAGTGGAATCAACAGATGTTTGCTGCGTTGTTGCGGCCGCCTCCAGCTGGACACAAGTATGTCACGACACAGCAGATCTTGAGTGCTGACAAGCAACTGTGGATGCACATCTCACAGCAAACCCGTGGCAAGTTGATTTCTGGCATAGGTGAGAAACCACCTTTGGATGAGCAATTGAAAAATTACATGAGGTCTCCTGAAGTTCTTTGCTTCATGACTCCATTGCCATCAGTGCGCGCTGAAGCGCCTTCAGGACATCGTTCCGAGCCATACAGTCGAGCGGAACAGAGCAGTGGATCCGGCAAAGGCAAAGGGAAGAACAAATTTCAGTCGAAAGGTGCTGCGTCAGGTCCCAGCTCTGGGCCCACTATCAAAGAGATGCTCACCAACATGCCAGACGGCTGCGCCAGCAAGCTGCCGAACGGTCAATGGCTGTGTGTTTTCTACAACAGAGGGATTTGCAAACATCAGAAGAAAGCACGTTGTCATTTGGGGCTTCACCAATGTTACTACAAGGGTTGCACAGAGAAGCGACCTTACATTGAGTGTAAGCACTGACTTGGTGAGCCGAAACAAGACAATACAATTTCTCACCCTCATGCAGACAAACCAATAGTCTTTTTGGAAATCTGTGCGGGCTCAGCTGCGCTCTCTGCATCAATGCAACGCATGGGCTGGCAAGTTTTTCCGATTGACTATCATGCAAATCGTTTCAAAAACAAGATGCACATTTTTGAGTTGGATTTGTCATTGCATGAGAATATTTCACTCCTTGAAGGCATGATCGAACAGATGAAGCCGGTAGGAGCCCATTTTGGGCTTATGTGTGGAACTTGCAGCCGAGCACGAGAAGTGCCGGTTGCACATGCATTACGCTCTCAAGGAGCACCTCAACCTGCGCCACTCCGTGACGCGTTGCATCCACTTGGCCTGCCAAATTTGAGCACTCTGAACCAGCAGAGAGTTGACGCTGCAAATACTGTTTATAGACATGCTGTGCGCTTGTTGCATGCACTTTTTCGTGTTGGAGCATTCATTACACTGGAAAATCCTTTACGATCGTGGTTATGGACAGTACTTGCAACACTGGTCAAGCAATATGCACGCGAACACAAGTGCCCTGAATTTGCTGAGTGGTATTTTTGTTTTCACCCCGTGGAATTTGATTTTTGCATGCACGGAGGAAACCGTGCCAAGTCAACCAAGTTGCTGGTGTCGACCCGACAGTTTGAGCCACTGGGGATTATGTGCGACAAGTCCCACAACCATGAGCCATGGACAATTGTCAGTGGATTTGATAAGTGGATTTTTTCTACTGCAGCGGAAGCTCAATATCCTTCAATGTTCTGTGATCGATATGCTGAATGTGCAAGTACAATGGTCGCTGCTAATGCACTGGAGTATAACTCAAAATTTTTTCGACTGCAATCTTTAATGGCCCAATCCATTCAAGCCAAAGGTCATGACCAATTGATCCCTGAATTTTCCCAAATTATTGTCACTACGGTACTCCCTCAACTGCCACACAAAATTTTGGCTCGCTTGGGACACGGGGGAGACGACAGCGAGAGGTCAGCTGAAAGCTACAAGGTTGGCATTTATTTCAACCATCATGATCACCTCAAGCGTTCTTTAGAATTGCAGCACCCTGCATTTACGCACAAGGGTGTACCAGATGATTTGAAGAAAGCTATTTTCTTTGTGGCAACACACTCGATGGCAGATGTTGCCCTGTTCCGCATCAGCAAGCTGGGAGAATGTGTTGAAATTGCAAAGCGACTGGCTCTTGCGGAGAAACTGGCGAAAGTCAAAATGGACAAGAACGTGGCGGAGGTGACCAAGGCAAAACGCATTGAACTTTGGGAAAAACTGCTGACCCAGGTTGGGTTCGAAGACATGGAGGTTGTGCGCTATATGCGCGAAGGAGTTCCCCTGACTGGCTGGGAAGACGAAAGCGCTTTGTACAAACAACGATGGGCTCCACCTACAATGACAACCGAACAGTTGGACCACAGTGCTTTGTGGCGACGAAAAGCCCTTATGGGCAAAGCCTTTACTGACGAAGAACGTGGGCTTGCAAAACTGCTTATGGAAGAAACTATGAAAGAGGTATCTGCTGGTTTTCTGGATGGTCCCTTTTTGGAGTCTGATATAACAGAAAGGCTTGGGCGTGCGGACTGGTCAATGTCCCAACGGTTCCTTCTTTTGCAAGGTGAAGACCTTAAACCTAGAGTGATTGACAACTACAAAACGTCGGGAGTGAATGCGGCCTTTGGAACATCGTCGCACCTTGACCTGCACGACACCGACGTAATCAGTTGCTTTCTTGCGTTTGCTTTGGGTGTTTTCTGCGGAGATCCACATATCGACATCGAACTTTCTTCAGGTGACCACCTCACTGGTCGAAGGCACCCTGACTACGACCGAAAGCCTTTGCTGCTGGGCAGGGGCATCGACTTGAGCAAGGCGTACAAGCAGGTCAGTGTTGCTCCTCAGTCTGCTAGACATAGCGTTTTGGGAGTGCGAAGTGAATCTGGCGAATGGAAGTTCTTTATATCGAAGTCACTGCCTTTTGGAGCCACGTCCAGCGTTTTTGCATTCAACAAGATCACGCGCGGTATCTGGACTTTGATGGTTCGAAAATTTCACCTCCTTACCACTGTATTTTATGATGATTTTCCTGTTATTGAGTTTGAACCTTTGGCGGCAACAACTACGAACGTGGTGCAGCACCTTTTGGATTTGCTTGGGTGGAAGCATGCTACGACTGGTAAAAAGAGTGTTGATTTTTCTGACACCATGCAGGTGTTGGGAGTAGCATTCCACTTGCAGAACTTTTGGAACAAACAAGTGACAGTGGCGAACCGCCCAAGTCGGATACAGAGGATTTTGGAGATGCTTGAATCATACGCTGCCAAGGGTACTGTGTCTGCACCCGAGGCGGCGACTATGCATGGATTGCTGAATTATGCTGGTGGCTTTGTGGTTGGACGTTGTTTGAAGCCTGCCGCCAGACAGTTTGCAAGTTTGCAGTCAGGTTCATCAGATACAGAGCTCATATCGCGCTTGTGCAATGATACATGCAGGATCATTAACCGAATGCGACCACGAGAAATTCGCTTCCTGAGCAGCGATCGTCCGGCAGTGATTTACACGGACGGTGCGTACGAGAATGGGAATGGAACCTGGGGTGCAGTTGTCATAATCCCTCAACTTGGCATTAATGCAATTCACTGGGGAACCATCCCACCAGTCCTGATGGAGCACTGGACATCTATTGGACTTCAGCAGAAAATTTGTCAAATTGAGTTGGTTGCAGTTTTGCTTGTGAGGTATTTTTACCGCAATGAACTTTCCAATTCTTCAGCACTGTACTTCGTTGACAACGAGGCAATCTCGGGAGGAAACCTTGCAGGCGATATATGCTTGCCTGAAACAATGCTCTTGGAAGTTACAAGAAAGTGAAGCTCTTTACATGTCGAAAAAAAAACGGGGGTGACAGGCGACATGACTTGTTGACCTGAAACAGTTACCAGACACTTGACTTGTGTTTGTGCGGTTTCACCCCCGACTCAATTAAGATAAGCAAAGACAAAAAGAAATATTAAATACATGTCCGACCTTCGAGCGATTTGCGTGGCGTTTTGAGTTTTACGTTTGTTTGAATAAGAAATTTAATTTACAAAGGGACGAGCACAAACGTTTGGCTTCAACTTGTTGTGGCCTTTGTTTGTTGGGAGTAGTGAGCTTGCGAACGTACCGCCTGTAACAAAAAAAAGAAAAATCTGATGAACTGAAAACCAACTGACGGTGTTGGTGAGCCTGGCGGTGTTTTCAGCTCAGCTTTCAGAGTCAAGCAAATATAGCTGATCCTCCTGTGAAGAGTTGAAGATGTTAAACATGTTCAAATTGTTCAAGCTATTTTAAGATGTGTGGAAGTGCGGTGAAATCTGCTGAAACTTCCGTAGTTGGACGCCTTTTCCATTCCGCACTTGTGCGGCGGCAGATGCTCCTGGCTGAATGCTGGAAACCAACTGAAGTTTCCAAACAACTTCTGTTTATTATCATGTTGTGACATTTACATCTGTCACTGTTGTTTGAAGGATGATCTTTACTTCTCACTTTTTATTTAGATCAGATTGATGTCAGTCTTCTCACCTTTTGCTCTGTTGCGAACATTTTGATTTTATGTTCCGCGCAATTTTGGCTAGGGTGTGGAGGGTGGGTTGCACTTGACCCGTTCGATTTTTCTATCCCCTCCCAAACTTCGTTTTCCCTCCCTTATCTTGTGGGGGGGTGACAGGCGACATGACTTGTTGACCTGAAACAGTTACCAGACACTTGACTTGTGTTTGTGCGGTTTCACCCCCGACTCAATTAAGATAAGCAAAGACAAAAAGAAATATTAAATACATGTCCGACCTTCGAGCGATTTGCGTGGCGTTTTGAGTTTTACGTTTGTTTGAATAAGAAATTTAATTTACAAAGGGACGAGCACAAACATATATATATATATATATGTGTGTGTGTTATAGATGTATCTGTATATTGTGAATCTCAGCCTCGAGAAATGGGGAAGCCCTGCCCCAACCCAGAACCGTGTTCTTCTGTTTTGTCCTTACCAGCCATAGCTTGGCTCCTCTGCCAACCCTCCTCTAATGGAGAAAGGATCGCGGACGGCGATTGGATGCGAGGCCAGGCGACATGTTCCAAAAGGGCACTGCTCAGCGTTCAGCAAACTAGGTGAGCTTGACACATGTTCTCTTTTGACAAAACTTCAAGAAGAACTTTCCAAAAAGAAGCTGGTGGTGCCGGTCCATGGCCTTTCTTGCTTTTGAAAAGCTCGAGTTCCAACCCAGAAATCAGTTTCAATCCTATTCCCAAAATTAGTCACACTCTGAGCACTTAGTTTCCTCAACTTTGTTGATGGCTTCCACGTCTTCATGAGTTGGACTGTCAACCATTTTTGCTTGATTCTGTACCCAGTTCACTCTCTGACGCTTGTCCAACCTTTCTTTACAACACATGTTCCTCATCACGAAGACTGTATACCCCCGACCTAAGGCATTCTCGGAGAATCTCAGAATCCATTGACTTTGTCAAGCAGTCAGACAACATGGCTTGGGATGACACCCATCGAGCAACACAGTTTTCCCTTATATAGTCTTCCACGGATCAACATACATTCTATGGTTGTCCGATGTTCCGAACACTGAGGGCTTGAATGGCCCCTTACAATCTGTCACCAAAGCTGATGTCCTCTCCTCTAAGAGAAGCTGTTCTGGCTGGTGCCAGTTGCACGATGGATTTCGCATCCAGGCCCAGAGAACTCTAATCCACATCAAGCAATCCACAGAATTGGACAGAGCAGCCGCTTCAGCCCCCAAACTACTACGCACTACCCTAGCTATTCTTTTACTAGCCCATGCAGCAGGAGCAACAACAGCCCTTTTGTTTTCCAGCAAATGCGGAGTAGTTGCAAATATTAGGGTTCCTTGGTGTGCGCAGTTTTGTTTATTTGACAAAAAGGAGGCATCTGAGAAAGTACAGAACGTTACGTCCCCTTGGAAGCACCATCAGAGACACTGGATTCTGTTTAGCTTCAAAGAGGGCACGGTTTGCAGCAACCAATTCTGCAACTGTCGCTTTGCATACCGATTACTGAAGTTCTCCTACTTTTGCCGATATGTCTGGCCCAGTGTGGACTGCTGCGTATTGTAACGCGCCCACCAAACTTCGAAGTTCACTTCTTTCAGTTTCGGATACTTTAGCATGGAGTTGTTGCTGTCGAATCCTCGGGATTATTGGAGGAATCTTATCAACATAGGATATCTGATCATATTCAATACTGAAGTCATCCAATTAAAGAAAGCTGATCCCAGTGTACTCTTTCCTCTCAAAAGACCCGAATTTAAATCTCTCTTCGACACGACGCGAAAGATTTATCCGTCGCCCTAGGTATCGAATGGACCTTTCCATCGGCTGATGATTGTGTCTCTTGCTGCAGTATCGGGAGTCCAAAGTTTTATGGAGCTCTCGTGAAGTCGTTCTGACAACACTTCTTTTTCGATGAGAATTTTGTTGCCCCTCGGAACCTTGAGTTTTCCTTTTTCACACATGTCAAGCACAGCCCTCAAAGTACCATTTACAACACTCTCCAATCTCTTTTGTTCAAGCACTTCAGAACCCTGTGGCTGTTCCATGTGAAAATGCCTACCATTATCACCTGATATTCATAGACCTCGCTACATAGAAGTAGGTTTGTTTGTTCTCCTTTGCGACCTTGTTGAATACGATCATGGGCTCCCTGACTGCGACACATGTTCAGTCGGCTGAAGTTGCCCCAGAACTTGCACTCTGGAGATATCCGCACATCACGGGGACATTCTTTGAGAAGCACATCCCAGAGTGCTGCTTGACCCTGAGCTGTTGACAAATTTCCGTCCTGTTTGGTGAACTGTTTGGCCCGCAGTCCCATCTTGAGTGCCATTTCTGTCAGGTTGGAATCTTCCGCACAGTATATCTCCAGCAAATCAAGTTTACACTTCTGATTATTAGGTTGAAAACCTTTGGATAGATATTTGTCTCGTTGTGCGGTGGATTGCCACGACAGTGCCAGCATCACGTCCAGCTCCTTTTGAATCAGCACTGATAGCCGTTCAGTCTAACTCCTTTTGGCAGTTGCAAACATTTTCAGAAGTGGACATGACCTCATCAGTGTTGCCTGGCATAGATGCTGGAGCCACTGAGTTGAAAACCTCAAATTTTCGGATTGCTTTATCATCAGATCGAGCTCCCTCCACAAGATGGCAATCTTGGTCATGAGCGCCTGCTCCTTCTCGGCATCTTTGCCCAGCGTCATGCTGTCGTTCTCCAAGATCTCCGGGCTGAGACTTCTCTTGGGTGGTGGAGACAGTTTGAGATGATCGGTCATGAGCTCCCGTTCCAAACTTGATGTCTCGGGCTTCCATGGCGGTGTCGATGTCTTCGACGATGCGGCTGGCTTCGGGCAGCCATTGCCTTGGAGGCCGGCTTGATCGGCATTTGGCTTGTGCTCGAAGCCATGGCCACTGGCGTAGTTCTGCTCAACACCCAAGGATTTGTGAGATTTGGATTATTCATCATCAGAACGCGATACTTGTGATCTTGGTCGTACACCTCCTTGAAGCTCTTGCTCTGGTGTTTCCCTTCCGGAAAACGCTGCTCCCCCCACTGGGCCATGGTAACAATGCCCTGAGGATGGCGAATTGGGGCTTGACTTGGACTCACATAGTTCAGCCCTGCATCTTCTGGGAACTGGAGCAGTCCATGCACTTCCTGATTCCCTCCCATCGATGGGTTGCCCTTCATGTTCGCCATGGAGAGAATTCGTTGACGAGCGAAGCGACACTGATCGTGGGTCTCGGGTATGAGCCACATTAGCTGCTGTGGTTGACGCACTCTGATCGATGAACGCTGCTGCTGTGCTTGTGCGGTTCATGGTGTTACTACTATCTACGTGATCACTTGCAAATGTCACAACTTCACAGTGATTGGAATTCCAGTCATTTTGACCGGATTTTGAAAACAGCTGGAACACTTCTGACAGCTCAACAGTGAATAACCCTTTTAGATTTGTTTTGAGGGGAACCCTACATCCTGAAAATCAGCTCACTGTTGCCAGAAGACACATCAGCCGAGGTTGATTTCAAAAATGCATTTGGGAGTTCACCACTTCCAACCTCATCCACTTGTCACCAATAGGAAGATACAATGCACCAATACTTGAAAGAACTTCATTGCACTTGCGCTGCTTTCGGAAGACTTTCGATCAGCCTTTTTACTCTGCGTTGCCCAATCACGGATTTGTTTGCACCAGTATCGATTATACCTGGACACCGTACCTCAGCACTCAAAACAGTTCCAGTTCCAGGTCCAACACCCTTAGTCCTGGAAGAAACACGACCCACCACCCTTGACAACTGTTGTTTCAAACGGGAAGCATCCAAAGATTGGGCAAGATCATTCAGCTTTCGAAAATTCCTACCAGATTCCGTCATGAAAACGAATTCTTCATTAACAGGGGAAATCACCTTTTGGATTTCCAGAGACTCAAAAGGAGGATTGACTTGTTTGATCCCAGACCTTCTGTCCTGGTGTCCCTGAAGAAGATCATGTAGAGAGATCACCGCCTCAGAGTCTGGCAGGTGGTCAACGATCTCATTTTCAAAGTTCCCACTTTCCACCTCGAGAGCCACATTGACGTCTGCGGTGGAAGTCGCCGTGGAGAACTAGATCTCTTTGGACACTCCCACTTCCAATGTCCTTTCTGCCCGCACACCCTGCAATTGGATGCTGCGATCCTGCCTGCCAGGGAATGACGGCGTTTGCCACCGCCTTTGCTGCCGAAGCCCTTCTTTAGGCCCTTGCCCTTGCCCTTTCGTGGCCAAAAGCTTCGGGCTTTGATCCGATCTTGGGTCCTGCTTCGTGCCTCCAAGTAGGCTGAGAAGCACAAACTCAACTCCACGAGTCCTGGCACACCTCGACCAACTGGCCTTCAGAGTCAGTTATTACCTGGGCATCGTTCAACCAATGACTGAAGAATCCATTCTTCATCCACTGCATCATCTTCGATGACATTGTGAGCTTCTTCCACCTCATCCTCCACATAGTTGACTGGGTAGACCTTTTTCTTAGGGTCCATTGTTGAACCACTTCCCAGCACCTTGGTGTTGGGAGAGCGCATGGCCATCTCGATCTTCTCAGCACTGATCTTCCCGGCCGTCATTACTATGACCCTGCGTTTGTCATAAGGCGTCAAAGCACTCTGCTTGAGGAGTATGAATGCTTTCATCTCTTTCACAGTGACTTCACCTAAGTCCTGGAATGCCACATTGAGCCGATTGACAAAGCTCATGTTGGTTTCGTCGTTCTTCTGGATGATCTTGTAGATTGTAGATGGCGCGGTCAACTTTTCATAGGTCTGAAGCCCTGCCGCTTCTTCCCAAGTGGCCACTGAGGAAAGAAGCGCCTTAATGCCTTGTTCAGGATCCGGCAGCTTTGAGGTGTCTGTGGAACGAATTTGAGCCTATGCTGTCCCTTTCATCAACATCACAAGTCTCGGAGCAAGCATCGGCTTGTCTTTGGCTGGACAGATGGAGTGTATGAACTTCACCTTGTCCACATATTCCCTAGGATCATCAGTGGCTGGATCAAAAGACGGAAGGATTGACCAGATGGAGCTCGTCCGATCTTTGGTGGTAGAAGTGCCACCTTCGCCCGTCGTGGCCATTGCTGCAGCACTGGAATGCCTTCTTCGTTTTGAAGTTTGGGATGACAAATGGTTCTGTAAGATTTTTGTTTGTTGCATGCAAAACTGAGTGGCCCAAACGACCAAATTTTCACAACTTGCAACACTTACCTAGGAACCGCCTTCCCATCTTAAAGAAATTTTGGGGAAAGTACCTTACCTTCCGATGCCTCCAATGGAGGCCCCGCTACCAGTGTGAATCTCAGCCTCGAGAAATGGGGAAGCCCTGCCCCAACCCAGAACCCTGTTCTTCTGTTTTGTCCTTACCAGCCATAGCTTGGCTCCTCTGCCCACCCTCCTCTGATGGAGAAAGGATCGCGGACGGCGATTGGATGCGAGGCCAGGCGACATGTTCCAAAAGGGCACTGCTCAGCGTTCAGCAAATTAGGTGAGTTTGACAGTATATATATATAATATACATGCATGTATGTATGCATGTGTGCATGTATGCATGTATGTATGCATGCATGCATGTATGCATGTATGCATGCATGTATGTATGCATGCATGCATGGATGGATGTATTTATGTATGCATGCATGCACGCATGCATGCATGTATGTATGTATGTAAGTAAAAATCACGCGCACACACACACACATTCACACACACGGACAGGCCCTCACACACGCACACATATTATGACATGTTGCAACTGAATTTTTCTATTCTCCTAGTCTTAAGAATTCCCATTTCAAAGTGACCAGTGACCAAATAATTCGGCACGTTTGCTTGGTGCCAACTACCCTGTTTGTTTGTCTAAATCCAGCTCTCCTACATCAATCGATTAAATTGCTATGTGCCTTGCTGGATTTACATTACTTGCTGAACTCACCTATGCTGAACTTGTGCTATCTTGCCAAACTGTGGTGGTTTGGGTGCACCATCTGTGGCAGCCGGGCACAGTCCCGGTGCTCATTCCTTGTTCAAAATTCAAACTCAGTCTGTGTTTGTGGCATTTTTCATTCTCCAATGATGACCCCTGCGTGTCTACCCATGCGACTACTCATTGCAGTTCCTTCCGTTCATGGTTCACGGTTTTTGTTGGACGACCTCCACAAAACCTCCAATTTAAAACATTTTTTCAAGATGCATGAAAACCAAACTCCTGTCATTTGAATAATTTAAGGAACTATCAACATCCACTGATTTTCAAATCTCCCTCCAGGCAAACTACAAAGATGCTGTCGTTTGGATAGACATGGAGACTCGCATTCGAAGTCAGGCCGAGAGCTTCTAGCAATATCAATTGGTAAACAGTCATATCAGTCGTATCAGTCATTTGATTCCTACAACGCTTCCCCGAAGGTGAATGGCCGTGACGTGTTTGATCTTTCACTAATCCGCTCTGTTGCAGAGAAAATTGCTGAGAGTGGTTGGTTGCTGAAGAGCAGCCTTTGAACCGTCCAGCAGGAAGAAAACAAGTGTTTCTGATGCCATTGCGAAGAATCGCCGGCAGCACTGCACACATTTCAAGCTACACCATTGCAGCGACCTGCTCATGCCACGATATTTCAAGGTCTAGTCTTTCACTTGTGGATTTCACGTGACATGTGTCTTAGTTTGCAACCTCTAGATTCAAGCCCCTTGCGCTGATTGGATTGCCAGGACGAATTGGCACATGCCCTGTGAAAATTACAGCAATATTTGTCAATGCTGGTGCAAATCTGATGGTTTGTCGGAGAACAGGACATTCCGATTCCCAAGCATTGACCATCCAGTGCCTGGTGTGAACCAGAAAAAGTGTCGGAGAGAAGCCCAGCAGATCGGCTATAAGTCGGTAGCGTTGATGGATAGCGTTTGAGCCCTTTTCGGGTTCCATGCTGCGAACTGAGCTGCTGAGTCATGAGCAAAATGGGTTTGTCTGAAAATGTTGGGTATATTCCCAATGAAATAGCATATTATAGCCATTTAATAGGGATAATGATCAGCAAAACCATTGGGTTTAGGGGTACACGACATTTTCAGACACACCCAAATTTCATGACCTCCAGTGACTCCGATCTCAAAATTGCCCACCGTCCCAGCGAGGCAGATTTCACATGGCATGGCAATCCGAGTTCCTCGATGCATCCACTCGAGCGGACATCCAATCTGTTGCGACAAACTCAGTGTCAAGCGTAGTGGTCCGAAGGTCTAGACGAAATGAGATGATACGTAAGCCTTGACTCGGCATGACAGTGCCGTTTGGATCCTTTCTCTTGAGCATTTTCCTCCACAGTCACTGGAACCGTTTTGACTTCTCTGTGCTGAAACAACTTTTCTTTAATGGGTCTCTTTCAGCCAAAGATCAGGATGGGATGTTGAACAGCATCAACAATCTGCTGCTACTCAGCTACAATTTCGATCTTGAGACAAATGCATTCACCGCCTGCACATCTTCTAGAGGTTGCCTCCAAAGCTTGGTCCTGGGTACCAAGAAGGCTGGCGTACAAAGTGGTTCAAGAGACATGAGATCTGGGCTCTTCTGCAGTTTTACTTCGTTTTGTTAGAGTACTACCAGTACTACTTGCTGACACCAATTCGAGCTTTTCGAGCTTGGCTTAAGTGGATTTGTCAGCACTTAGTCATTTCCAGCAATGCGGCGCATCCTTTTTCTGCTTTGGGCGATGTGGGCGATGCCCGTTGCACAAGCCATACGACGGGCCCTCGTGGTGGTTGACATGACCGTTGAACAGGCTGCTATGGGACTTATAAATTGGCCCACCTAGAACCCATTCTGTGAAAGCGAGATTCTTTAGCAGCTTTAGCAGGTGGCAAACATCTCATTCCAGAAGGATAAGATGATTCAGACAATCAGAGAGCTTGCGCAAAGCGGCACATTCGCTTCTTGTCTTGATATAGTTGTGAAATGTTGTGGATGATTTCTGTGAGCATGTTGCGATTTTCGTTTGTGTCAGCAAGTCACAGGCATGTTTGGTCTATGTCTGGGAACCATGCTCTGTGCTCGTACCAAGGACGCATTGATTGATTCCCACCTTTGGTTTGAGAAAGGCCGCCTTCTGCACCTTGTAGCACCTCCAGCCTTTGCATGCTTTGAAATTATTTGAAATCTCTTCCTGCTTTAAGTCCCAGAATTTCAGGGACATTTTGCAGGACTGCTTTTTTTGGCTGGTAAAACCATGGTTTCCTGTCGATTTTCCTTGAATCAATCTATTGCTGTGATATCAGAGGCGGTCCGCCATCTTCTCTGGCCGAAATGTTCCCACACATTGGACATGCCGGCACTCCGGGTGCTGAGCTCATACCCGAGCTGCGTGACTTGGGGCTGGACACTTGGCATTGAACAATCTGGATGAATAAGCAAATAACCAGAACTACCAGTGATTTTGGTGTGATTTTTGGTGTGAACAGCATGTCCGCCATGTCCATTTTATTTGGATGTGCTACGGACCCTCTGTCTTGTCCCAAGGAATTCGTGAAAAAGTATCAGCCAAGGCCTAAGCCATCCATCCAACTGAGCAGTTGAAGGTTACTCTCGCTGAGTCTGCGTTGGGACAGCCATGCCGCCATGCCGCCATGCCGCCATGCCAAGACGTTTTTGTTTGGGATTGAGGTATTCGTGCTTCGCTGGAGGGGCTGATTTGGAGTCTCATTTGCACAAGCTCGGCATCGAAGAGGTGGTGATCACCGGTATCAATACGGACCGCGGCGTGGGTTTCTGGAACTCGACATGAGACTCACATCAGTGAGACATCATAAGACTCCAAGAAAACAGGGAAGTTTCCGACATGAAGAGAGACAGGTTGCTGATGGGAATCTTATCAGCCGTTTCGTCAATTTTGTGCTTTTGCGCATTTGATAATATGAACGCATGTCATTTTCTCGGAGAGGACTACTGTGTGATGGCCACTGCAACCTGGCAGATCAGTGAGGTGGTACAGTATTTTGTGATCGCAGAGGCAAAGGAATCGAGGTCTCAGAAGTCCTGACTGCCCTGGTCCAGAGCCATTCCAGGCCATTCCAAACTCCTTGTGATAGGCGCTGGATTCCTTCTACAACATGTTTCAGACCCGTGTCGTGGAGTCTGGTGTGTCATCCTTCAATGGCAAAGCAGGCAGGGTGCAGCGCAGGTTGTTGATACGTGGACATAATTGCATTCTCAGAAGACTGATTGAATGGATTTAATTAATATGGTTTAAGATGATTTGATGCTCATTGCTCATATTGCTCTAAGGTCATTTGGAAGGCCTGAAAAGCATCCGCAGATTTCTTGGCAACATTGTGGTTGGGCCCGAGGAGTATTTGCAGACTGGTCCTGTGGCCTGGCTTTGAAAGTTTGGGTCCCAATTGAAACACCTGAGTTGCTTCTTTGCTGTAAAAGTTGGTTGGCGTAATGGCTTGTTGGTGTAAAGCTTGGTGATATTTTGATGGTTGGTGCATAAAGGTTTGTTCGTGTGAGAACTGGGAGGTGTAAATAAAGGTCTTGTGCAAAAGCTAGCCAGTTGATGTAAAAGCAGGTGTGGTGTAAAAGCTTTTTGTGTAAAAACTAGCATGTGTACAAATTGCTTGGTGTTGGCGCTGGTGTGGGTGAACATTCCTTGGCGTAATACTTGGTTTGTTGATGTCTCTTAAGATATTAGTTATAGTAGTTTGTACAAAAACTGTTTGGTATAGAAACACGGGTGCAAAAACAAACTGATGTAACAGCAGGTTGTCATGGGCCATAATACTGGCCTTGTACAGGTTAGAGGAAGAATATGTATATATATATATAGAAGAAAGACGGACTGTTGCTTTAGACAACTTTAATGGCAGGTAATTACTTGCCGTACACCATTTTAGAGCCAGCACGACTGATTCAGACGAAGCAAAACGCGTTTCAGAAGAACAAGAGCACGCACAGCCAAAGAAAAGATATCGACCAAGACATTTCAATCCGACACAGTCCCAGGCCAGCGGATTGTACCTGCTAAAATCTCGTTACAGGTTTCTTACCGAGAGACATTTGGGTGAAGCCTTTTTGCAACCATGAGGTGACCATCCAAGCATGAAATGGTGAAACCGATCCACGGAAGGGATCAGTTCAGACAAGAACAGAGGCATGCAGTTTGTGCTGCATACTGATGGACAATCGTGTCTTGATGTCTGTGTGACAACAGAGTCACCTTGGCCACATGCAGCTGAATCAGCTGATAGCTGTCCTTTTCGTGGCGTAGGACAGCCGTGTGACTGCAACTGGCATAGATCCAAAGTCTGGAATTTTAATTACTGAAAGAAACTGGGCTTGTTGCCCGTGCATTGTTGCTATTAAGAAGAGCAAACAGGGGCTCACATCCTGTGTGAACTCTGTTACTGTGGAGCAAACCATTGACCGCAAGATGATGAGATGCCAAAAAAGTATTCTCGCCGGCATGCATTGTGCTAGAGCTGCTAGAGTGTTTGAAACTGGACTCTGCTGGCTGTGCTGCACAATCTTGGCACCCAATGCTTCATGGTTTGTGAGACTGCGGGAGTTACGGGTTGCCAGGTAGCTCTCCATCATGGCGCCTTGGATCAAAGACTTGACCATGTAGATATGCCATTGATATGCCCAACTGTGTATGTGCAAGTTCAAGTGTGTTGACAGCAGACTCAATCAACTTTCGAATCGCCCTGGTTTCAAAAACGACAAGTGAGAAGTGCTTAGCGAGATGTGTAAGTCTTTGTTGGGCACCAACAGTGCTTGACAAGAAGAGGAATAGCAGATCAAATGGTCTTTTGAAGCGGTGCTGGCGAGGTCAGGTGTGAGGCAACAGCCGCATGCGCCGCATGCATCATCTCCTGAAATGAGGACCTCCAGCCACATCCATGGTATGGGGCCCAAGACATCCAAGACGTTAAACTCATGGCTGGGAGACGCTGAGCCTCTGGGAGTATTCATGAATGTGAAAGCAGGGAATCCATGGGAATCCAAAAGGACCAGAAGAACCAGAACATTGATGTGGATTTGTCTGAAAATAGGGTATATTCCCAATTATAGCCATTTAATAGGGATAATGATCATTAACCATTGGGTAAAAAGGGGTACACTATTTTCAGACACACCCATGTCGCCAATGTCCAGTTAATGTCCAGAAGATTGCCAGTACTCTCGTTATCCCAGCATCCCAGCGGCCAGGTCCGATGGCTAGTTCTCCACAGGCACCATGGGAAGAGTTTGATATTGGTCGATTTAACAAAGAGACTCAACTCATTGGAAGAGGGTGTTAGGGTTTTGTTTCCAATCTCATCCGCAGCAAAACACAGTTGTTGATGGTAGATTTCCTTCAGATTCGGTTGTTGCAGCTTTACATTTTGTTTTTTTTTTCACGGATTTGTTGATAACAGGAGCTTCCAGCGATGCGGTACCATGCGACTCCGGGGCTTGCCTGACATGATTCATGGCTTTGATTCCAAGATGCTGAGGCAGTAGGGGTTGGACACATCCAGGCCCTGTCGCGGAAGTCCTGAGCGACCAAGACTCGTTGAGCAGGCAGTATTTGGAAGTTGCACACTTTTGAAACTTTTTTTTTTTGCAGCAATATATATATATATACTGTAGTATATACATATGTATAATATGATATAATATGATATAATATAAAATAATATAATATAATATAAAATAAATAAAATAACATAAAATAGTATAGTATAGTACAATAATATGATATAATATAATATAATATTTTATTAATATCACAATATACCATAATATATCATAATATATCATAATATATCATAATATATCATAATATAATATAATATAATATAATATATTATAATATAATATAATATAGTATAAAATGTACACACACATATATATATATATAGATTATGTACATATATATATAATATAATATAAGCTGATTTCCTTGCTCCTGTCATTGCACAGGCACTTCGAGCAGAGTGCTGGCGCCTTACATCGGTGCCTGAATAGGCTTAGCAACTGAGCAATCATTGCCGGAAGATTTTGGATTGTGACTGAAATCAGGTTGCTAACAGCTTACCTCCCACCGGCCTTGCTAGCCACTGGCTCAAATAGATGAATTTTTCCGCACACTGTAGCAATGACTCCGGAGGACAAGTCATTGCTGGGTTTTAATGCTACTGATTGAACATGTTGAATATTCACTTACGCTGGATCCAATGCTTAGTTCTGATTCCAGATTCGCAGGAGGAGGAAAGATGGATTGCATCCATCAAGGCGGCTGATGTTGGGGCATTGACTCGACGAGATGTTCTGCAAAGCAACACAGAACACATCAAGGCAAAACCTACATGAATTAGTCACGAACGATTAGGGAATCTTGTAGAGACATGTAAGCGGCAACTTACTACTTGGCATTGGCAAGGCGGAGAATGACGAGACAGCGCTAGAGAAGCTAAAACGGTTTCAGCTGGATTCCCAGGGTGAAAGTGAGAGCAAGAGAACCCGCAAAGGCTCGTGTTTGCACCAGACCTGTTATTTCGAGGCGACCGAAAACTCAAGCATTCTTTCAGGCCAAAGTTTGCCGTGCAGGGGTTGCTACTAAAATCGATTGTGAGAGGCTTCAGACTGCAATCATGCGAAAGAGTGTGCTTGATGATGTTGGGGGAACTCAAGATGACGTCAGATATTTTGCACATTTTCTTCTTTTTAAAGGAGACACACAGCTGGTTTTCTCTCGTCTATCTCTGTACTTGCAGGCGCCTTCGGGACATCGCCTGCAACGTGGCAAGTGGGATTGGCTGTTTGAAGAACTTAGAACGGTTTGAGCGGTTTGAACGGTTGCTCGAATGGTTAGACTGAACAAACAACAAGTTGGGATCAAGTTGGGAATCCAATCGAATTCAGATGCAATTTGGTTTGAACACCTCTGCCTACTCTGAGGCATTTGCGGATCCTACTACCAAGCGATGATTTGGAAGCACGGCAAGTGAAGGCAGGATACCATGGCCTACCCGTCTACCTGAGTCTACCTGTCTACCTTACAACTTTGGCGATGTGCACCCTTCTCTAAAAGAGACCTGACTGTACTTACACCAAGGGGCGATGGCTGAATCAATCTTCTTTCTTTCTCTCCTTTCTCCTTTTTCATCCTTTTTCCATTTTTTTGCTTTCTCCTCTTCTTCTTCTCCTCCTCTTCTTCTTCTTCTTCTTCTTCCTCCAGTTCATGCTTTTCAAGCTGCAGGCGGTCATCGTCCACTGCCACGGCATGAACAGCCACGTGAACGGAGGGTCAGCATCGCTGCGTTGTTGTCATAGCTTTCAAGTTTCTGAAGCTTTCAGAATCGCAGAGCGTCGCAGAGGCATTGGGCAGGTGAGTTCCTGCCTCGATTGGCGAGAGAAGGCCATTGAAGTTTGGCCATTTTTTGGCATTGGAATAAGCTGGAGTTGGGTCAAATTCCTCCAACAATTTATGTTCAGAATCCCAAAATCTAGAATTTTGTGAATCTTTCCATCATACTTCAAGCTTGAGGGCACGATTGGGAAACGAAACGGATTCATTCCTTGATCCAAACCCAGACAGCCAGGCTTCGCAGTCTTTGGGGTAGACATCATGGGCTGGCGCCTCAAACTTCACGCACAGGACTTGAGACTTGAGCACTTGTTCCAAATAGTCGCTGATCTGAAGGGTGTTTAACTTCATGTTTGGAACCAAAGTACCTTGGGAATAACGGATTGACAATGTATGCTGCAAAGCTATCAAATGGAGTTCAATGGCAATCTCACAAGAAAGTTCAGCAGGGCGCCGGCACCTGCTGGTGGCAGTGACACCTGCAGATGGACACTGGCGAGAACGGTAAGAACCCTTTCATAATCGCGACTGATCATCTCGATGTTACGATTTGGAGAGAGCTTTGAGGTTTTTGACAGTCCAAAGTTTGTTTGTGCAAAAAAGACAGAAGCTGACAGGTTAAAATGTGGCACTTTCTCTGAATCAGCGCCTCGCTTCATGGGGGTAGCGTGGGTTGTGAGTTCTTCCAGGCCATGGCTACAGCGAGGGCACCCGTGCCTTGATACAGGCCTGAAATGCTGAGATGAGATGCATCTGGAAATCTGATGCATTCTGATGCATTCTGATGCATTCTGATTCATTCTGATTCTAGATTCCTGTCAGGACTGGCACCATGTCTTTGCAGACTTGGAAGCTTTGACAGAGGCCCACTTTGACTCAGGGTGACACAGCGTGACATAGAAACAGGATGAAAAAAGTCCTTGAGGAAACTACCCCGCAGGATTTATGAAGCGATAGATGTGATATAGATGTATTGAGTGGGGATATACGGTATAAGCGCTCTCGGTGTCGCTTGCCGTGACCGGCTTGGACTACAAAAGTTCTTGTGTCATTGCGAGGCAATTTTTGATGTCGGTGACGAGCCAGTTCGCGCAGAGGTGAGGACAGCCCCAGCGGCCCCAGCGGCCCCAGCGGCCCCAGCGCTCGAAAAAAAAACATCAAAAGTCTCTCGTTCTGCAGACACCTCTCAATCGAAAGTGTTTGAGAATTATGTTGCTTGCTCTTTGATCAAAGGCTTCAAAGGGTAAAACTATGTAAAACTGATTGATACTGAGAGGATTCTCCAGAAGATCACACAACCCAAGCCGAGTGGCTACTGAGATCAGCTGCGCAGGTTTTCAATGCGAATATGGCTCCAGAGGCATGGGAAAATAAAGCGAGTTTTCCACTGCATCCGCTCTCATCGGCTCTCCAGCGTTGCAACTTGGGCAGATTCTTGGACGACTCAGACAACGACCCCTCTTTATTCATGGTGCAAGCATGGGTGGCATGAACCCCGGCTGCGATGGTTGCTGGACTTTAGTAACTATTCATAGGAGCTTGCTTGCCCATTCCATGTGCTTCTCACATCATTTACATTTTCTCAATGGCTAAGGCGAACTCAGGCATTTAGAAAAAATACACCATGTTTTGTGCTTCGCTTCGACTGAACATCGTCTTCGATGTAGTGCCTCTACCGAAATCAGGATTTGCTTCCACCTTGGGATGAGACTGCAGCGGCATCCACGCCTGCAGAAGATTTTCAAAGGCACAACTTTTATCCAAAAATCCTCAGAATTGGTGGCAAAAGCAGCACATGTCAGGTGCAACACTGGGCTGCCCGGCCTTGCAGGTGCCAATGCCACCAGAGGCACCAACGTGAAAACGTCGTTTTCAAGAAAGCCATGGTGAAAAGTGGTATTGGATGGTACTGGAAAAATGGAGAAACACCCAAATGGCAATTTTTACATGTAAACAAACTATGATCAACCATGGGATGGATTTTGGGGTACCGTAGGATACCTCATTTTATTATTTTTGTTCAACCAACGCCTCTTCTGGTCTGATCCCGGAAGGGATCAGTTGACAAGCATGAATGACTTCTCGCGCTGTGGTTCACGTGTAGATTGCATGCGTGGGACGTCTGCTTTCTTGGCTCCTGACAAGTTTGCGGAAAGTTTTGGAGTTGTGGACTTGGGACAGCTATGAGTTTATTATCACTTGACGCACTATCAAACCATGGCCATTTGATCATGTACTTGTCTACTCGTTGAAAAAAGTAGGGCACTGCTTTTAGGATCAGCTTGAATCAGCAAGCTTCACCAAATCAGCACGCAGTTTTTTTGTTTTCTTTGGGCATCCACTGGATTGGCTTTGCATCAAATCTGATCAGGACGGGTGGGTGCTGCGCCGACTGAAAAACGTGGTGCTTTTTAGTCATGCCAATGTGTTGATGCGTAATGTGTACATGTAGATCCACATAAACAGAGGCAGACATTGTACCCCTTTGCTTGGAGTCGATCTATTGCCACTGAAACTTTGTATGTTCATTCTTTGGAAGACATTTTTTTCTGCTTTCGAAGTGGACATCTGTTTTTCATTCTGCCAGGATCCAGAACTGGACTTGATCGATCTCAGGTGAAGCCATGGGAGACGAAGTGTACTGGGGTGCCATACCCTGTTTCTTTGTCGTGATGGGCACAGCGGGGCTTATTCTCCTCATTCAACTCACACAAGTGCCAAGAACTCAGGACTGGAATGACTGGAAGTGGAGCGACTGAAGAAAATGAACAGCTGGAACATGTACTGCATAGGGCGATTTTTCCAGGAAAATTACGTGTTTCATGATATATTTCCCAACAAAAATCCAATGTCGGCATGGTTTTTCAAAAGCATGAAATACGAAAGGCTTGTGATTTGCGACCCAGTTTTGCGCCCATGTTTTGACTCAGTCTGGGCTCGGCAACTCCGCTGTTGGGCATCCTCCTCCCGATCTCGCGCCTTGGCCACAGCAACCCACGGTGGATTGGCCAACGAATGGGATGCTGCCGCCAGGTTTACCATCATGGGATGCTGCTGCCTCCTTTGTGCTCATTTTCATGGAGAGAGTAGAAGAGTTGTGGGGGACCCGAGTGGACCCGAGTCATTTCGTCATTTCCTGCGGCGCTGCGTTGAGTCTTCATAGGTGATTCTGACATGTGCAAACTGGTGCTGATGGCCTAGGATTCCTGGTGATTCCGAAGAGTTTTTGTTTTTTTGCCCCCTTTGGCTTCTTTGTTTCACCTTCAAAGAAGTTGTGGAGCAAAGAGGAGCTCTTGCGACCATATCTCCTGATGAGATTCAGTCCAAGATGTACAGTGATCAATGGAAAAAGACACTTGCTTCTATTGGACGACCTACTTGCACAAGGGCAAGAGACAACAGCGTCGCAGGTGAAGAAAAATCGAAGTTCCCTACAGATGGGGTTGGTATATTCACATCAGGTAACAGATTGGCTGATCAGGATCAGCTCGGAGCAGTTTGACACTTCAACCGAGTTAAAATCGAGCCTGGAGAGCGTTGTGTCAACCTGCTTGTGCTTGTTGCAGGCGGTGGTCTGCTTTCTCAACGCTTTTGTCCAGCACTGAGGTAGTACATGTTTGCCACCAATTCCTGAAACGGCCCGTATATGATCAGGTCACATGATCTAATATACCTAATATGCGTGTATATTATATATATATATGTACATGCAGAAAGCATATATACATAGACACATGTATAAACATATAAATATATACATATATACATATACAAATATATATATATGTATGTATGCACATATGCAAACAAATGTGTGTTTATCAATTTTTCATATATATATATATATTATACATACATATATACATATACATATATACATACATATACATATATACATATATACATATATGCATATTATATGCATACACGCATATATGCATAAATGTATCTGTGTATTGATGCATAAATGTAGAGATGTGGCCATGTATACATGTATGTGTCATACATGTATCCATGTATCCATCTATACATACATATATATATATATAAGGGCTGCCGCCCCCTGCCGCCGACCCCTGGCATCTCCTGAACAAGGAGAGCCCTGAACAAGGGCCGGTCGGGCGCTCAGCAAACAGTACGTAGTCTCCTGAACAAGGAGAACCCCGAACAGGGGTTAGTTTTTTCGATCCATGTGTAGAGTGTGGAGTGTAAAATGTGGAGTATGAAGTGTGGAGTGTAGAGTGTGAGTGCGGAGAGTGTCAAGTGTAGACTGTGAGACTGAAGTGTGGAGTGTGGAGTGTAGAGTGTGGAGTGTGGAGTACAAGTACCGAGTGTAGAGTGGAAAGTGTGGAGTGGAAAGTGTGGAGTGTAAAGGGCGGAGTGTAAAGTGTAGAGCGGAAAATGTGGAGTGTAAAAGGGGGTGTACAGTGTCAAGTGTGGAGTGCAAAGTGTAGAGTGTGGAGTCTAAAGTGTAGAGTGTAAAGTGTGGAGTGTAAAGCGCGGAGTGTAATGTTGAGTGTGGAGTCTAAAGTGGGGAGTGTGGAGTGTAGAGTGTAAAGTGTGGAGTGTAAAGTGTAGAGTGTGGAGTCGAAAGTTGGGAGTGTGAAGTGCAGGGTGTGGAGTGTCAAGTGTAGAGCGCAAAGCGTGGAGTGCAAACTTTGGAGTGTACAGCGTGGAGTGGAAAGTGGGGAGTCGAAAGTGTGGAGTGTAGAGTGTGGAGGGTGGAGTACAAAGCGTGGAGTGCCGGGCTAGTGCCTAACGTTGCTTTCTGAAGCCACTAGAAAAGACTGGAAAAGCTGGAGCACAGGCCCGGCAGCTGGCCACAAAGCGCCCGCCAAGGCGCTGCGGAGGGAAGCCGGGCTAGTGCCTAACGTTGCTGTCTGAAGCCACTAGAAAAGACTGGAAAAGCTGGAGCACAGGCCCGGCAGCTGGCCACAAAGCGCCCGCCAAGGCGCTGCGCAGGGTTTGAGGCGGGGCTGGTGCCTAACGTTGCTTTCTGAAGCCACTAGAAAAGACTCGAAAAGCTGGAGCACAGGCCCGGCAGCTGGCCACAAAGCGCCCGCCAAGGCGCGGCGGAGGGTTTGAAGCCAGGCTAGTGCCTAACGTTGCTTTCTGAAGCCACTAGAAAAGATGGAAAAGCTCGAGCACAGGCCCGGCAGCTGGCCACGAAGCGCCCGCCAAGGCGCTGCGCAGGGCTTGAAGCCAGGCTAGTGCCTAACGTTGCTTTCTGAAGCCACTAGAAAAGACTGGAAAAGCTGGAGCACAGGCCCGGCAGCTGGCCACGAAGCGCCCGCCAAGGCGCTGCGGAGGGTTTGAAGCCGGGCTAGTGCCTAACGTTGCTTTCTGAAGCCACTAGAAAAGACTGGAAAAGCTGGAGCACAGGCCCGGCAGCTGGCCACAAAGCGCCCGCCAAGGCGCTGCGGAGGGTTTGAGGCCGGGCGAGTGCCTAACGTTGCTTTCTGAAGCCACTAGAAAAGACTAGAAAAGCTGGAGCACAGGCCCGGCAGCTGGCCACAAAGCGCCCGCCAAGGCGCGGCGGAGTATTTGAAGCCAGGCTAGTGCCTAACGTTGCTTTCTCAAGCCACTAGAAAAGACTGGAAAAGCTGGAGCACAGGCCCGGCAGCTGGCCACAAAGCGCCCGCCAAGGCGCTGCGGAGGGTTTGGGGCCGGGCTCGTGCCTAACGTTGCTTTCTGAAGCCACTAGAAAAGACTAGAAAAGTTGGAAAAGCTGGAGCACAGGCCCGGCAGCTGGCCACGAAGCGCCCGCCAAGGCGCTGCGGAGGGTTTGACGCCAGGCTAGTGCCTAACGTTGCTTTCTGAAGCCACTAGAAAAGATTAGAAAAGCTGGAGCACAGGCCCGGCAGCTGGCCACGAAGCGCCCGCCAAGGCGCTGCGGAGGGTTTGAGGCCGGGCTAGTGCCTAACGTTGCTTTCTGAAGCCACTAGAAAAGACTTGGAAAAGCTGGAGCACAGGCCCGGCAGCTGGCCACAAAGCGCCCGCCAAGGCGCTGCGGAGGGTTTGAGGCCGGGCTAGTGCCTAACGTTGCTTTCTGAAGCCACTACAAAAGACTGGAAAAGCTGGAGCACAGGCCCAGCAGCTGGCCACAAAGCGGCCGCCAAGGCGCTGCGGAGGGTTTGAGGCCAGGCTAGTGCCTAACGTTGCTTTCTGCAGCCACTAGAAAAGCTGGAGCACAGGCCCGGCAGCTGGCCACGAAGCGCCCGCCAAGGCGCTGCGGAGGGTTTGAGGCCGGGCTAGTGCCTAACGTTGCTTTCTGAAGCCACTAGAAAAGCTGGAAAAGCTGGAGCACAGGCCCGGCAGCTGGCCACGAAGCGCCCGCCAAGGCGCTGCGGAGGGTTTGAAGCCAGGCTAGTGCCGAACGTTGCTTTCTGAAGCCACTAGAAAAGACTGGAAAAGCTGGAGCACAGGCCCGGCAGCTGGCCACGAAGCGCCCGCCAAGGCGCTGCGGAGGGTTTGACGCCGGGCTAGTGCCTAACGTTGCTTTCTGAAGCCACGAGAAAAGATTGGAAAAGCTGGAGCACAGGCGCGGCAGCTGGCCACGAAGCGCCCGCCAAGGCGCTGCGGAGGGTTTGACGCCGGGCTAGTGCCTAACGTTGCTTTCTGCAGCCACTAGAAAAGACTGGAAAAGCTGGAGCACAGGCCCGGCAGCTGGCCACAAAGCGCCCGCCCAGGCGCTGCGGAGGGTTTGAGGCCGGGCAAGTGCCTAACGTTGCTTTCTGAAGCCACTAGAAAAGACTAGAAAAGCTGGAAAAGCTGGAGCACAGGCCCGGCAGCTGGCCACGAAGCGCCCGCCAAGGCGCTGCGGAGGGTTTGAGGCCGGGCTAGTGCCTAACGTTGCTTTCTCAAGCCACTAGAAAAGACTGGAAAAGCTGGAGCACAGGCCCGGCAGCTGGCCACAAAGCGCCCGCCAAGGCGCTGCGAAGGGTTTGAGGCCGAGCTAGTGCCTAACGTTGCTTTCTGAAGCCACTAGAAAAGACTGGAAAAGCTGGAGCACAGGCCCAGCAGCTGGCCACAAAGCGCCCGCCACGGCGCTGCGGAGGGAAGCCGGGCTAGTGCCTAACGTTGCTTTCTGCAGCCACTAGAAAAGATTGGAAAAGCTCGAGCAGAGGCCCGGCAGCTGGCCACAAAGCGCCCGCCCAGGCGCTGCGGAGGGTTTGAGGCCGGGCTAGTGCCTAACGTTGCTTTCTGAAGCTACTAGAAAAGACTGGAAAAGCTGGAGCACAGGCCCGGCAGCTGGCCACAAAGCGCCCGCCAAGGCGCTGCGGAGGGTTTGGAGCCAGGCTAGTGCCTAACGTTGCTTTCTGAAGCCACTAGAAAAAATGGAAAAGCTCGAGCAGAGGCCCGGCAGCTGGCGCTGCGCAGGGCTTGAAGCCAGGCTAGTTTCTAACGTTGCTTTCTGAAGCCACTAGAAAAGACTGGAAAAGCTGGAGCACAGGCCCGGCAGCTGGCCACGAAGCGCCCGCCAAGGCGCTGCGGAGGGTTTGAAGCCGGGCTAGTGCCTAACGTTGCTTTCTGAAGCCACTAGAAAAGACGGGAAAAGCTGGAGCACAGGCCCGGCAGCTGGCCACAAAGCGCCTGCCAAGGCGCTGCGGAGGGTTGGAGGCCGGGCGAGTGCCTAACGTTGCTTTCTGAAGCCACTAGAAAAGACTGGAAAAGCTGGAGCACAGGCCCGGCAGCTGGCCACAAAGCGCCCGCCAAGGCGCGGCGGAGTGTTTGAAGCCAGGCTAGTGCCTAACGTTGCTTTCTCAAGCCACTAGAAAAGACTGGAAAAGCTGGAGCACAGGCCCGGCAGCTGGCCACAAAGCGCCCGCCAAGGCGCTGCGGAGGGTTTGGGGCCGGGCTAGTGCCTAACGTTGCTTTCTGAAGCCACTAGAAAAGACTAGAAAAGTTGGAAAAGCTGGAGCACAGGCCCGGCAGCTGGCCACGAAGCGCCCGCCAAGGCGCTGCGGAGGGTTTGAAGCCGGGCTAGTGCCTAACGTTGCTTTCTGAAGCCACTAGACTGATTAGAAAAGCTGGAGTACAGGCCCGGCAGCTGGCCACGAAGCGCCCGCCAAGGCGCTGCGGAGGGTTTGAGGCCGGGCTAGTGCCTAACGTTGCTTTCTGAAGCCACTAGAAAAGACTTGGAAAAGCTGGAGCACAGGCCCGGCAGCTGGCCACAAAGCGCCCGCCAAGGCGCTGCGGAGGGTTTGAGGCCGGGCTAGTGCCTAACGTTGCTTTCTGAAGCCACTAGAAAAGACTGGAAAAGCTGGAGCACAGGCCCAGCAGCTGGCCACAAAGCGGCCGCCAAGTCGCTGCGGAGGGTTTGAGGCCGGGCTAGTGCCTAACGTTGCTTTCTGCAGCCACTAGAAAAGACTAGAAAAGGTGGAGCACAGGCCCGGCAGCTGGCCACGAAGCGCCCGCCAAGGCGCTGCGGAGGGTTTGAGGCCGGGCTAGTGCCTAACGTTGCTTTCTGAAGCCACTAGAAAAGACTAGAAAAGCTGGAAAAGCTGGAGCACAGGCCCGGCAGCTGGCCACGAAGCGCCCGCCAAGGCGCTGCGGAGGGTTTGAAGCCGGGCTAGTGCCTAACGTTGCTTTCTGAAGCCACTAGAAAAGACTGGAAAAGCTGGAGCACAGGCCCGGCAGCTGGCCACGAAGCGCCCGCCAAGGCGCTGCGGAGGGTTTGAGGCCGGGCTAGTGCCTAACGTTGCTTTCTGAAGCCACTAGAAAAGACTTGGAAAAGCTGGAGCACAGGCCCGGCAGCTGGCCACGAAGCGCCCGCCAAGGCGCTGCGGAGGGTTTGAGGCCGGGCTAGTGCCTAACGTTGCTTTCTGAAGCCACTAGAAAAGACTGGAAAAGCTGGAGCACAGGCCCAGCAGCTGGCCACAAAGCGCCCGCCAAGGCGCTGCGGAGGGTTTGAGGCCGGGCTAGTGCCTAACGTTGCTTTCTGCAGCCACTAGAAAAGACTAGAAAAGGTGGAGCACAGGCCCGGCAGCTGGCCACGAAGCGCCCGCCAAGGCGCTGCGGAGGGTTTGAGGCCGGGCAAGTGCCTAACGTTGCTTTCTGAAGCCACTAGAAAAGACTAGAAAAGCTGGAAAAGCTGGAGCACAGGCCCGGCAGCTGGCCACGAAGCGCCCGCCAAGGCGCTGCGGAGGGTTTGAGGCCGGGCTAGTGCCTAACGTTGCTTTCTGAAGCCACTAGAAAAGACTGGAAAAGCTGGAGCACAGGCCCGGCAGCTGGCCACAAAGCGCCCGCCAAGGCGCTGCGAAGGGTTTGAGGCCGAGCTAGTGCCTAACGTTGCTTTCTGAAGCCACTAGAAAAGACTGGAAAAGCTGGAGCACAGGCCCAGCAGCTGGCCACAAAGCGCCCGCCACGGCGCTGCGGAGGGTTTGAGGCCGGGCTAGTGCCTAACGTTGCTTTCTGCAGCCACTAGAAAAGATTGGAAAAGCTCGAGCAGAGGCCCGGCAGCTGGCCACAAAGCGCCCGCCCAGGCGCTGCGGAGGGTTTGAAGCCAGGCTAGTGCCTAACGTTGCTTTCTGAAGACTGGAAAAGCTGGAGCACAGGCCCGGCAGCTGGCCACAAAGCGCCCGCCCAGGCGCTGCGGAGGGTTTGAAACCAGGCTAGTGCCTAACGTTGCTTTGTGACGCCACTAGAAAAGATTGGAAAAGCTCGAGCAGAGGCCCGGCAGCTGGCCACAAAGCGCCCGCCCAGGCGCTGCGGAGGGTTTGAAGCCAGGCTAGTGCCTAACGTTGCTTTCTGAAGCCACTAGAAAAGACTGGAAAAGCTGGAGCACAGGCCCGGCAGCTGGCCACAAAGCGCCCGCCCAGGCGCTGCGGAGGGTTTGAAGCCAGGCTAGTGCCTAACGTTGCTTTCTGAAGCCGACTGGAAAAGCTGGAGCACAGGCCCGGCAGCTGGCCACGAAGCGCCCGCCAAGGCGCTGCGGAGGGTTTGAAGCCAGGCTAGTGCCTAACGTTGCGTTCTGAAGCTACTAGAAAAGACTGGAAAAGCTGGAGCACAGGCCCGGCAGCTGGCCACGAAGCGCCCGCCCAGGCGCTGCGGAGGGTTTGAAGCCAGGCTAGTGTCTAACGCTGCTTTCTGAAGCCACTAGAAAAGACTGGAAAAGCTCGAGCACAGGCCCGGCAGCTGGCCACAAAGCGCCCACCAAGGCGCTGCGGAGGGTTTGAAGCCAGGCTAGTGCCTAACGTTGCTTTCTGAAGCCACTAGAAAAGACTGGAAAAGCTGGAGCACAGGCCCGGCAGCTGGCCACGAAGCGCCCGCCAAGGCGCTGCGGAGGGTTTGAAGCCAGGCTACTGCCTAACGTTGCGTTCTGAAGTGACTCGAAAAGACTGGCAAAGCTGGAGCACAGGCCCGGCAGCTGGCCACGAAGCGCCCGCCCAGGCGCTGCGGAGGGTTTGAAGCCAGGCTAGTGCCTAACGCTGCTTTCTGAAGCCACTAGAAAAGACTGGAAAAGCTCGAGCACAGGCCCGGCAGCTGGCCACAAAGCGCCCACCAAGGCGCTGCGGAGGGTTTGAAGCCAGGCTAGTGCCTAACGTTGCTTTCTGAAGCCACTAGAAAAGATGGAAAAGCTCGAGCACAGGCCCGGCAGCTGGCCACGAAGCGCCCGCCAAGGCGCTGCGCAGGGCTTGAAGCCAGGCTAGTGCCTAACGTTGCTTTCTGAAGCTACTAGAAAAGTCTGGTCAAAGGCCCGGCAGATGGCCACAAAGCGCCGGCCAAGGCGCTGCGGAGGGTTTGAAGGCAGGCGAGTGCCTAACGTTGCTTTCTGAAGCCACTAGAAAAGTTGTGTGCAAAGGCCCGCAGTACTGGGCAAAGGCCTGGCAGATGGCCAAAAGCGCCGGCAAAGGCGCTGCGGAGCGTTTGAGGGCAGGCTACAACTTTTTCTCGGGCGCGCTCCCCCTGCCGTTTGCTGGGGTCGGCGGATATATGCATATATGCATATATGTATCTGTGTATAGATGTATAGATGTATAGATGTATAGATGTATAGATGTGTAGATGTATAGATGTATAGATGTATAGATGTATAGATGTATAGATGTATACGCGTATACATCTATACACATATACACGTATACACGTATACATGTATACATGTATACGAGTATACATCTATACATCGATGCATCTATACATAGATACATCTATACATCTATACATCTATATATCTATACATCTATGCATCTACACATCCAGACATCTATACATCTACAGTATACATCGATACATGGATACATGGATACATCTATAGCCCTATACATCTATAGCCCTATACACATATACATCTATACATCTTTACATCTATACAGTACATCTATACATCTATACATCTATACATCTATACATCTATACATCTATACATACATACGCACGTACGTACGTAGGTACGTAGGTACCTAGGTACGTAGGTACGTAGGTACGTAGGTACATAGGTACGCAGGTACGTAGAACTTAGGTACGTACGTAGGTACGCACAGACAGACAGACAGACAGACAGACAGACAGCCAGCCAGCCAGTCAGACAGACAGACAGACAGACGGACGTACCGGACATACGTATGTAACGTACGTAAGTACGTACGTACATAACCTTACATTACATTACATTACATTACATACCAGTACATTACATTACATTAGATTTACATTACATTACATTTACATTACATTACATTACATCACATACCATACCATACCATACCATAACATACAAACATGCATACATGCATACATGCATACATGCATACATGCATACATGCATATATGCATACATGAATACATAGATAGATAGATAGATAGATAGATAGATACATACATACATACATAGATACATAGATACATAGATACATAGATACATAGATACATAGATACATAGATACATAGATACATAGATACATAGATACATAGATACATAGATACATAGATACATACATTACATTACCTTACCTTACCTTACATTACCTTGCATTACCTTACCTTACCTTACATTACATTACGTTACATTACATTACATTACGTTACATTACCTTACCTTACCTTACATTACATTGCATTACGTTACATTACATTACATTACGTTACATTACATTACCATACATACATACATGCATACGTTACGTTACGTTACGTTAGATTACCTTACCATACATACATACATACATACCTACATACATACCTACCTACCTACCTACATACATACATACATACATCCATCCATGCATACATCCATGCATCATGCATGCATGCATGCATGCATGCATGCATGCATGCATACATGCATACATGCATACATGCATACATGCATACATGCATACATGCATACATGCATGCATGCACCTACACACCTACACACCTACACAACGTGTGTGCGTGTGTGCGTGCAAAGCGTGCAGCAAAAAGGGGAGGAAGTTGAAGTCCATGTCTCAATATTCATGATATTCATGGCAAGTGGACTGATAGGAAAAAACATCAAAGCTTTGCTGTACGGTCTGGTTTGTTCGCATCACTGCTGTACTGGGAGCACCTGGGTGAAATGATGATCTGGCAGAGTATTTCCAGAACAGCTCTCTGACTGGAGTGCCCATATCTAATGCGACAAAGATGCATCTGCATGTTCTGCGAATTCAGAAATTGATGAAGACGAGGACCCCCTTGTTTGTTTCATCACGCGCTGACGACCCGGGTCTGGAAGTTCCATCCTTTTACCCACTCTGCCTGGACTTTGCCCAGGTCGTTCCCTGTTTTTCACATTCAGGGATGCCTTCCATTCTGAGCTCCAGCAGCAAAATCAACTACGGCCACTCTTACGTCCTTAGTGCCTTGGTGGTTTCGTCATGTGTGGTGGGGGGTTGGCGAGGTTGGTAGACTTAAACAGGATTCTACCATTGCAAAGCATAATCTGCCATGGATTTTTGCTTGTGCTGAGGCGATCCGAAGCAGAAGATGTATGCTGAGATGGAAATGCGAGACGACCCGTTACGTTTTCCAGACGTAGGACTGAGTGCGAGCAGCAAAATCAGCAGAGTGGAAGTGCCCAGACAGAATCTTTGCCACAGATTGGTCACAGGACTTGGCTGGACTCGAAATACCCGGTGGGGAACTGCTGGAGCGTTCGCCAAAGTTTTCTCAAGCATGGACAAGGACAATGCGGCGTTGAGCACAAGAAGCTCCCATTTCACCAAATTTTGTGGCAGCAAGCTGCCTCACGTGGCTGTTAAATCTTTTTGAGAATCTTGTACAGTTTGTACAGGGCATAGGCAGGACAGATGCGCTGAAATCAGAGAGCCAGTGACTGAACAGTTCAAGATGACATGGAACTGTTTGCCCTTTGGCAGGATATGACGAATGCAAAGTTCCCATTCCTGATTATCCACGACCCGCAGGATGCTCCCACGTGGCTGAGTTATTTTTTGAAGTGAGATACAGTATATAAGTGAGGCTGTAAATATTTTGACTGCTCGCAAATACTCGCAAATCATTTGGCCACGGATCCGAACACGCTGTGATTCGCGTGTTCCGAGTTTGTTTGTCAGCTCTGACTCAGCTCTGACGGCTTTGATTGCTCCTAGCGGTCCTAGCCTGCCCACATTGCAGGATAAGATTACCTTTTTCGAAGGCTCTGAAAAGTTGATGGAACGCAGCCCAAGCAATGACAAAGAATTGCGCCGCTTCGACACAGGCAGGTTCGTGGAGGGTTGAGGTTTGTAGCCAGTGCTGGAAAACTGGTTCATCTGGTCGCTTCGTTCAAGTTCTTTTTTCGAAGGGTTTTTTGTGCCTGACGCAATTTGCTCTTGACAAAAAGCACTGATCTGATAAATGGCAATGATCAAACGCCTTCGGCAGATCCCGGCAGGCGGTTTTCATTGCATTTGCTTCATTGACCTAGAGGGATATGCGCAGACCTCAATGTGCTTCGGAAGTGGTCGCATAAAAGCATGGCACAAGTTGCACAAGTGCAAGTTTCAGACAAGTCATAGATGCATCGGGGGAGAAATCCATCACTGATATCACTAAGATCACATGTTCTTACTGAGCTGGCTGACTGATGTGACCTTTCAGATCTTTCAGGTTGGTGTCCAGTCATCCTGGATGAACCAGCGCTTGGCTTGAGTCGAAAAGAGTGGCCTCATTGACGCGACGTGCCACGACTTGCCACGACTTGCCACGACGTGCCACGTTGCAGGAGATCATGTTGCTTCGCTGTATACCGTTGATGTCTCTCTTCTGGTGGTTTGAATTTATGCAAGATGTGAGACTGTGAGACATGAACAAGATTCTAACAAGATGAACAAGGGCACACACACACAAACATGACACGATTGCGGGTACAGGACTTTCTTGATCTCTCTGTACAAAGCAGATAGAATGCAGATAGTGTTCTCACGGGGCGGTCGAGCGGCCGAGAGATTTTTTGAACAAAATGGCTGGTCTCTTTGTCCCAAAAGAATATACGCAACATACAATATATCCAAAAATCTTCAAACATGTCCAAACCTTGTGTTGGGTCTGGTGCTCTGAAGTGGGCTGAACAGCTTGGCTTCTTTTGATTTCTGGCTGCAAAGGTAGCAGTGTTGGCACGATTGAAAGCTTTCGTGACAACACAAGATGTGGACCTTCGGAGAAAACCTATGCTTGGCCTGGAGTTTCATTCTTATTTTTCACATCCACAACTTGAATTGTGAAAGTGCACCGCAGCAATCTACAGCAATGGTCATCAGTTGCTGCTGCGAGGTGCTGCTTTGGAAGCCTCCTTTGATGATGCCAGACGGGAGGTCCCGTCGCACCGAACTACATTGGCAGTAGCGGTAGCAATCATATTCACATAGTGGTGCACAGCATTATATTATAGAATTTATAGATGAATTCACATCAAAACATACGTACAATCATAAGTGTAAATCCGTCCGCACCGAAAGTGCCGGAGCGCCCAAACTGGGCCCAAGTTAGCTTGTAAGGCCAAGGCCAAGGTTGGTCCCAGTGTTGGAGGTTTGAGCTAAGTAGGCCCGTGTTCAGCCCACATTCCCAGCAATATTTGTCAACTTCGAAAAGCCGTTCCTGCTGCGCAATTCCCGTAGCCGTAGCCTTTCATTTCATCGGGGTGCGGGCGGTGCTCGACGTGATGCAACTAGAACTAGGGCTTGTTGGGAGCATGGTTCCAAGCCATGACTCACTGCAGACAGTGCTCTGAATTCATGAGATTTTAACCAACGGCCCCCAACAACTCCGAAGTCATTGCGACCCAAATGCCCTCTCGAATCTGCAGGTATTATGTATTCACATGCATGTGAAAACAAAACGTGTAGAGGATGGATGGATGGATGGATGGATGGATGGATGGATGGATGGATGGATGGATGGATGGATGGATGGATGGATGGATGGATGAATGGATGAATGGATGAATGGATGAATGGATGAATGGATGAATGGATGAATGGATGAATGGATGAATGGATGAATGGATGCATATGTAATGTAATGTAATGGAGTGCGAATCAAGAGATACAGTAAAACTGATATTTTCCGCGTTTCAAGCAGAACAGCCCTTGCTGATCTCAGATTGTTGTGTTTACCTCCATGCACAGGTGGAACACCAGACGCGACGCCGGTATACAGCGGAACATGCTTTGGCAGCTGCACGCAGTGAACTAGGCATGATGCCGGCTCTTTAGCACGGAAACCTCAGAATTCCCACTCTTAACTTTTTGTTTTTGATGCTAACATATGCTAACTGCTGCTTTGTAGTTGCAGTGGTCCCGTGGGAACATCGTGACACCATTCCGGACAGGTCGCTTGAAAGCCGCCTATGAGGCCATCACTCCATTAGTTTTGACTCCCAAGAGCTATGCCTGACTCAGCTTGACAGGCTGAGCAGGAAGGCTGGCGAAAACGGGAGGACGCGGCAACCGGCATGTTTCGCAACTGTGCTTGGATTGGAGTTGTTCACAGGAGCACTTCTGTGAGACACTTACGACAGCAGAGGCTTGCCAATGGCAAAGGGACAGTTGGTGAGCATGTTACAACATGTTGGACTTGTTGCACTCTGAAAGTCAAACCAGATGAACAACTTCAATTCTGAGTACTACAAACTTTCAGTAACTGTTTTTAGGCCGGAATATTTTTTGCTTAAATTTTCTGCAAGGCACGTGCAGAACAGAACGCATTAGAAGCTCAAGAGGCGGCGAGAAGTCGACTGGTTTAAGGGTGAACCAGAGATGGGAACCAAAAAATGGTCTACATGAAATATCATGACATGAAAGTATTGAGAGATGAAATGAAGATAATGAAGAAATTGGCAAACTTCAGCAAAAAACCAAGAGTCCGGAGTGCTAAGATCCAAGATGATCCGAGTTCTTCCGATTTTTTGATTTCCCACGCTGTCTCCTATCCTCCTTGTGACTTTAAACTTTAAACATTTGTTGTGTCTGATATTCCGATAGGCGCAGATTGAACTGCGAAGCTGCCGCGAGGTCTGTGTAAACTTGGAGAAACCTGGGGGCAATATTGTCCAATAATTGGAAGTGTTTTTTGTGCATTCGCATTGGTTCAGTTCTTGAACATATAATTTTCAACGCCATCTTCATTTTTCTGGAAGCTGCGGTTGCAATGTAACTTGTTGACATTCAAGGGCAGTCTGGTGGCCTCACAGGAGTTGGCAGAATTGCGGCCGTGACCATAGACATGGACATCTGAATTGCGGGGTGCTTCGATAGGAAAGGCAACTGAAAGGCCCCGTCGACTCAGGTGACCTTTTGGATTTTGAATCTTTTGAAGTTGACCCATAGGTGACCTCTGACAGACCTCACTATGACTGAGGCAAGCTCCGCATGTGCCACGTGTCCATGACATTGATGGCCCGTTGGCATGGCTCCCAGAGTTGTTCATTTCGTTCGCTCTTGGTCTGCTGTGATCAGTGTACCTTCGTACTGGTCTGCGATCGTTGCTCAGGGTGGAGACATTGAAGCCGAGGAGTGCGATTTTTGCATATTTTGGAAGCACCATCGCAACGAACTTTGAAGCCGGTGGCACCTCATTGGGCAGGTGTTAGAGCTCTGCCAAAAGCTAGAGGAAGAGGTTCTGTGCTCATGGGTACTATGGGTACCCAGGTGGTTCTCTGTTCGTGTTTTCCTTTTCTTTCCCATGAAACGTTTGTTCTATACAGCATCGACCACAGTTGCAATGTGGTAACAAGGCCAAAGCGCTTACTTTCAAACTTGACTTCCGGGAGGCAGGGATGCTTTGGGATGCTTGAATTGGTGTCGCATTTTCAATGACAGTGCTTTCTTCGGAGTTTGGAATCCAGGGTGGAGATAATGGTGATGCATCAGGGAGGAGCTGGTCCACCACAAGCGTGGGCTGGAGTGATCGCAAAAAGGTTTCGAGATGTGCTCTGCTGTCAGTGTTTGTAGTTGTTGGAGACATGACACAAATACCGAGGTAATCGTAGTTCACTATGTTCAATCCGATTGCGGCCCCTACTCCACAAAGTGAGTTGAGTGCAGCAGAGACTACACTTTCGTTTGTCAACGTGATGCTTTTTCTCCTATGGCAGGCGATGTGAAGGATCATGTGAAATTCATGGAGAACACAGCTACAGACGCCTGACAGAACACAAGCAGCTTGACTTGAAGTCGCGAAATGAATGTTCGCCCTCTTTGCAATTGTCATGCTAGGCTGCTAGTCATCTTAAGGAGGACAGGATGCTGACGTCATCTGACGTCCTAAAGCAGCAACAGTCTCAGCGTCTCTCAGCGTCTCTCAGCGTCGCCCTTCTCCGTGATGACCTGAGAGCCATGTTACTTCCAGCGCAACGCCCGCTGGGGGTCCTAGTTGAGATCCTTGGGGCCTTGGGGCTTTTCCGGGATTGGGTCTTTGAGGGTCTTTGATGGTCTTTGAGATGTGACTTGAAGGGTGAAGGTTCAAATCCTTTGCAATGAACATCCTCTCCTGTTTCGAAATGTTGTTATCGGGAGAGTCAAGGAAGGACCAAAGAGAAGAAATGTCGGCCCGGCTCTTCACTTCATGAATTCTGACTTCGTGACACACAATGGTAGCAACCGTTTTCTCGGAGTTGTAAAGCCTATCCTTTTTACCGTTCCTATCAAAGAAGCAAAGGCACCACATACATATATACATATATACATATATATATATATATGATTATTGTGAAACGAGCTCATTCCACTCTTATGTTACCTGATGACACCACTGACACCACTTCCAACGGCCAAAGGGATACAATCTCATGACCACAGTCATGTCTTCAGGGCCCGCTATCCAACCACAGATTATACATATATATATATAATATATATATATATACACGGACAAATGACATGTAAAACTAGCATGCATTTCACGCAGTGTTTGTGATTTCATTTTGCCTGGTGACCCAGAAAGTCTGCAGCAGTAAAAACTTTACATGAGGACATGCCTTAAGAGACCGGCGACAACACTTAAATTTCCACGGATTCTGATTCTACTGATTTTGAGGTGCAAGGACCGTTAGAAACCAGTAAACACAACTTTTTGACCTCATGTGCCCCTCGTTTTCCAATCCCTTTCCTTTATAGTGCAGGAAGTGGGAAACCCTCCACCCTCAGGACCTTGCCCACAACGCTGCCAATGCCATGTGCGGCAGCTCCGTCGCTCGCCACAACCTTTCACCAACACAATATGGCGAAATGAAACCATTGGAATCCATTGATATCCATTGGCTCATTGATTGGCCGATTGGATGCCATTCACTTTTGGGATTCCCCTCTGCATGTGACCTTCAGCATTTCAATTGCAGGATGGCAGTGGGCGCTCGGACCCTGCCGCAGGCGCAATGGATCTTGCGCTTCCCACTTATCTCTCAGAACCTCAAACACCGGCCAGGCAAGTCCGCAGCTTCCTCCGCAACTAACTCGAGTGGCTTCACAAGGCGGTACATCAAGCAACCATCCGCACGTTGAGGATTCACATGTTGGTGCTTTTCTTGAGAAGGGACAGAAGGGAAGTACTTATTGACCAAACTCAAACCACGGTGCAGGCGGACTGATGGGAGTGCCGGCAGTGTCTATGCCTGCAGCAGTGCCTAGCATGGGTATGCAACGTTGTCACAGCGTCGGCAGCATGCCCAGTGGTGTGGTGCAGATGCAGCAAAGGGCGGTTACAGCTAGGGCTGTGACCCCAACACCACAGCCGATGTTCAGGCGAGGTTTGGTTGCTGCTCTCAGGATTGAACTCAAAGTTGATCATTTCCCATATTCCGCATATTCCTAGCCTGTCATTTATGTCATTCGCCTCAACTTTGGTCATATTTCTCAAATTTGAACAGTTTTGATCCCCTTTTCAGGATGGGCTCTGGAGTTGTACAGACTGGTGTACCAGTTGCCACTGCGAGTTTCGCTCCCAGCCCTGCGCCTGTGGCATCAGTTGTCTCGGTGGCATCCGTGGGCGCTTGGCCCCCGTCCTCCCGACAACCTTCAATATCTCCACGGAATCAACCAGCTCCAGATGCAAAGATCGCGACCACTCCCACATCCAAAGCCACATCCAAAGAGGGCAGCCCAAGGTTTTACCAAAGCCATGCCATGAAGCACACCAAATCTGAAGATGGGTCGCCTCGATCTCAATCTGATAGCCCCAAGAGTAAGCCAACAAGTCCACGAAATGGAGGCTCTGTCAAAGGTGCAGCTTGGCAAGGGAAGACCGCGGAAGAAGCTCCATGGGAAGTGCCATACTCCATGCGTGCTCGATCTGGTAGCATTTCCCCAACCCAAAGCCCCCAGCGCCCACAGCGGCCGGGAAAACCCCAGCGTTCAGAATCGCAGAAGAGGCGCTACCAGGATCTGTATGAAGATCATGAGATACGACTTCAGAAGTGGCAGGCAAAACTGGAAGAGAAAAAGCGGAAGGAAGAAGAAGAGGTCCAGAAGAACATTGCCAACACTTGCAGCCCCCGGAATTTCAGCCAGCACCAGTTTCAGAGCTGGCCGGAAGCTCAGTATGCTCGTTTTCTCACAGTTTATAACTATCATTGAATATCTATGACGCGAAGCTGGTGAATCTCCACAAGGTACAGTGAAAGCATGAACAAAAAGCAGGAGGGCCTCGTCAATCGCCTTGAGAAGAAGCGATCTGAGGTGCCAAGGGGAGAGAAATGTGCGCCACTTTGTCAGCACTTTCAACTTTAAAAGCCCGCTTTTTGCAGGCGCGCATTCGAGCATTTCAGGACGGCATCCCTTGCAACTTCAGCTTTGCTTGAACCGACGGTGCAGCGTAACATCTGTAGCTGTCTGTAGCTCGAAGGAGCTGTCTGAGTGTACCTTTACGCCCATGGCTCCAACATGGAAGGCCAAAATCCTCAAACAAGTGCCACAGTGTGATTTTGAAATATTTCGAAGGGCTTTCTTCCAAGTCAGCTTAGATGTTTCCGGGTAGGCCAAACGGTCTCCGCGATCAAGCCAATCAAGTCGAGCAGGTCCAGCCTTTGAAAGCTTCAGAAACCTTTGAATCTGCCAGCTTGCCGGGCTTCCCACAATCATCCGTAGTCAAATATATGGAGACATTTGTGGTGCACAGTAACCCCATCGAGTTCAGCCATGTAACAAAGTTCAGCCGATGTCATTCTTTCCTGTTGTGCGAACGGCAGCTTCGAAGTCGCTGCATCAGGGAGCTTTCTATCTGATGCACGACCTGTCGTACACGAAGGTGATCAACAGGTGCCGGTGGACATGCCAAAAAAATATCGAACGATCACACGCGTTCAGCAACCGTGAGAGTTTCTTGTGATGTCTTCTGTCTTGTGTACTTTCACCATCTTTCGCCAAGCCTGGATTTGTTAGTTTCCAAGCAGTCCAGGCTCAGGCAGATGAGCTGGTCGCGGCGCAGGCCGCTGGCTCCAGCATCTATGACTTAAAAATGTGAACGGACTTTTCTCATTCGATGCACTTAGACAATCTTAGACAACAGACTGAACCTGTCAGCTGTCACTCCTTTGCTTCCGCTGCCTGTATGATGCAAGCAGTATTTGCACCTTGCTCTCCATTTGTGTGGAGGTTACCCAAATCGATGCCTTGCGCCAACTGGAAAAGAAGGCTAGGCCAAGCTGTACAAAAAACATGTCCCAGAGTTTTCTTGCATTGTTTCGTGCTCTGATTTTCGCATATTTTCGCAATGTTTGCTCACCCTCTCTACTTACTGTGTTGCCGCCCGTCACATTGCATGATGTGCTGTTGCCTGTTGCATTGCATCCGCAGGAAAGGGAAATGCACGAAGCGACCCAACAGGTCTTCAATGAATTTCTGGAGAGGTCGCTTGAGGTGCCGAAGCAGCCAGCATTTGCACTGAAGCAGTCTGTCTTTGTTGGGCTTCCGCTGTAACATGGCAGGAAGGACGGCGGAAGCTGAAGCTCTTCGAAGAGACACCCGAAGGCCAAAACCCTAAAAACACTTTTTATAAGTCACAGCTGACAGGAAAGACCCTGCAAACCACGATGAGGGAAAACTCTGAAAACTCACCACATCTCCAGAAGGATTGACTGTCGTGAGGCCGCGAGTATTTGGCTACTCGTGCCAGAAGCTACATGGAGCGGTGGGTTCTCTCCATGCTGCCTGCGATTTTTTGTTGCGATCGATTTGTTTCCAGGAGCTGAATCGTGGCATGAACGACTCAGCAGCTTTTGCCGAGGCCACCAGAAGGAATGTCGATCGGAAATGATTAATGCAATTAGAATAGCTGTAGAAATGATGCACCCTGGGATTCTGCCGATGAAGTCTTTCCATGATTTTCCATGTACAGGGTTTTTCAGAGACGATGTCAGCAATGTTGTTTCATGCTCCTCGAATGCACCGAAGAAACTGAGGATGAGATCGGTGTTTTTAATGGCATTTCATGGGATCGTCTGTAGGATTCTTCATGGGAAGCCATTGAAGACTGTGCCGAAAACAAAATTTCCATTACCTGCTGCTGCAGGCTAGAAGTGATCTTTCGCGTGCCAGCGAGGCGAATCTGTGAAACTCACTATCCAAGTGCAATTTTGTAGCCACCCCTTTTGTGCAATTTAGGATTGCCACCTTCAATCCTACTAATTTCACACCTGAGTGCTGAGCTGACATAGCGTTCCTCATTGTTTGCTGAATTCTGTCTAATGTGGTTAAAACATGTTAAAACAATATTAAACTACCCATTTGGGAATGGTTTATATCACCTATTTATGGTGATTTGGGGGATGGTTTATTTCTTATTGTTTTAACCACAATATATCTGTACAATGTTGGGAACTACATTTCCACGATGGAGCGATAAGACACCCTGGGCCCCCCTGGAGGCCAAACTTCATACACATGCCGCACAGTTGCGGCAGCAACGTGTGCGGCACTGAGTAAGGCTATAAACCGCTGAATTAGATACTTTCAAGTAGTGTCACGCAACATGATGTATCCTTGATGTTGAAACATGACTATCATGGGATGATACAGGGAAAAAAACTAGGTTTCCTGGAAAAGGCTGCGACACAATTTGTTATGAACTGAGCTTTTTCTTTTGCCAGATTGCGGATTTGTATGATCATGGACAGAATATTACATGCAGTTGCATTGATATGCCATGAAATGCCAGTGGCTGTTGCATCTATTTCTTTGAGAACATGGTGGAATTGTATGATCGCGGACAGAATATATGTCAGAATTTATGCCTTGAAATGCAACATTTTTTTTTTTCCTGCAGTGTTTACCCATTATATTCCCATTATCATGTATCAAGGCCTGAAAATGAAGAAACATGAACATCATGGACACGTTCTTGGCCAGAAAGAAGCGGTAGTTGAGTGAGGTTCAGAAAGATGCCCAGCAGATCCAACTGGCCAGACTGAAGGCAGGTCCCGGCAGCTCCCGGCGGCAGGTCCCCAAGACTTTGCTCGGTTGCTGTGCCAAGCAGCAAGCTGAGGGTAGAACTGGTAGAACTCAAATATCAAATCCAGATCTTAAGAAGAAATGTTCGGAGTCCGCCAAGATTTTGCCAAACATGAAACATCCTAGTGAAAGCCACCAGCTGACATTTGTTCATACGGCAGGTTGCATGGGAACTCATCCAGCTGCAACGTCGCTATAGCCAGCTGTTGGACAAACAGCTACTGCCAAGGCCATGAAGATTCTGCACCATACGCTGATCATTCCGGACTTCACAGGGGAATGTTTTTTTGTAAACATCTCATGCGTTTGATGCACATCCATCAGTTCTTCCGTGGAAATCTGGCGAGACTGCGAGACTGACTTGTGTCTTATACTCACACAGTCATACATGTTTGAAGCTCTCTGTCTCTCAGGTCGATGTTGGCAGGCTTTGATGCCTCACTTGTGGAAAGGCTCACAAAGGAGGCAGCGCTTGCCATGAGGGTTTTTGCATGAACTGGAAAGCACCTCATGATGCTCATCATCGTGAACTGCTAGTGAAACCGCCGGATTTACACGTTCACTTTCCAAAAATCACAAACTGCAGACGCGGACAACATCTGCAGGCATGGTATGTCGAAGCGCGCAGCTTTGCTCACAATGTTGCGAAGCCAGAGGCCGGGCGCAGCTGCTCACGATGTTGCCATGAATTGGCCACGGATGTCACGGACACGCATGGGGCTTTGAATTTTTCGAAAGCTTGTAGAGGTATTGATCAAAACACAGAGAATGTGCAACTCGACATCAAATCTATCAAGAAGGATGCCCCTCCGGCTGACACTGCTGCGGTTTCTGTGCCACAAAATTTGCGTCGCATTGCGTCGTTGTTTAATGGCTCAAGCATATTCACGCCATAGCGATTTTGTGATTACCTCTCACAATCCTTGGTCTCCAATAGCGAACAGCAGGCCCGGTCGCCCAGCCCCAAATGTGCTTTCAGTCAGATATGATAATTAGGCTCTTGTGTTTGTGTGAAACCGTGCAATCCAGAAGTTGCCGCCGCTGTTCATTTTGCAGGCTGGAATGCCTTGCCGACCAGCCACCCAATGCTCTGCTCACAGAGTTTGGATCAAGACACATCGAGACACAAATTCCACCCTTTTTTGCATTTATCGCGTGATTTCAGTGAGAGTGCACCCCTTTGCGCAAGACCCAATATCATGTTTTTGGTTCCTCAGTTGCGAGGGGTGTGCCAGACTGCCTCAAGTATCAACCGCAAATGCGGCGAGGCTGCTCTCAATCTCATCCAATCTCGCTCTTCATTGCACAACGCTCTGAGGCTGCTGTGGTTGCAGCCTTGAATTTGGTTCGTACTCTATTCTTGGCCAAAAGCTGAGCTGACCAAAAAAATTCACGGAGACACCGCAGATGCAAACTTTGGAGATGCTGCGGCTTGCCGATTTCCCCGCCGACTGAAGGCTTGAACCTCGTGCGGCATGGTGCCTAGATTTCCCTGAGTCAGCACATCTATATATTATTATATATTATAATATGCATATGGAGTCTTGATTTCTTTGTTCCAACTGGATGTAATCAGGGGAATGATCGCCTTTCGGTATTCGTCACGATGGATTTTTCAAGGTGTTTGGTCTTCATCTTGATGGCATGTGATGCAGTGATGCACACAGAGAATGAATTGCAACTTGGCCCAAGCAGTCAGCGCGTCGCGTAGCTTTCATGCCGTCTTTCAGAATTCCCAACGGAAGACCTGGTGGTGAAAAAAAAGTTGCACCTGGACTTTGTCAATTCCTGGACTAGTGCCCTGAAGCACCGATTCAAGCCCCTTCACTGTAAAGGATTATAAGTCACCATAAATCCCAATTGGAACCTGCGGTGGAAATTTCTCTGTGGACCTTTAAGCCTTTGGCATAAGCAACATTTGATGGCCTAAGGTATCTGCAGATTCAGGGCAGCTTGGCGGACAAGGTTTTCCTTGCCGGGCTCAGCATGACAGGAGCCACCTTCACCGTTTTTGCGCGGGGGGCTTACTGCCTACATCGGCCCACATCTGCCCTCTGTTCACCGTTTTGTCACATGAAAATTGTGCTTTTGTGCAGTTATAAGATCCTGGAATGAGTGACCATCTGGCAATTTGATCCGTACAGCCTTTCACTGACCATATCTGATGCCCTAGAGAAATTTTTGCTGTCCGAGGATCTATGGTGTGTCTGTGCGTATGCCCCAAGCTGTGCTTCTTGCGTGGTGCGCGCAGCGAGCTACATGTTTCGTTTTGTGACGGTCATAGCTTTGTTGACTCACATCCTCTGAGATATGTATAGAGTATATAGATGCACATCATATGTACGATTCACAAGAGATGTTTAAAAGACATAGACAACATCATAACATGATATGAAAGGGTTGGTGGCCGGCAAGCGCTGAAACTTTGAACTTCTCGCCGCTGTATACTTTGGCTCAAGTGAAATCCCACAGCTTGTCATCATGTTGGCTGCACCAGCTCCCATGCCAGCCATGCCAGATACCAGTGCTGAGCCTCCCGCCAAGCGGGCAAGGAAGGGCACTGAAGTCTGCTGCGATTGGTGGTTATCTAGCTTTGAGTAATTGTTAAAGAAACTTTCAGCTCAATTTCTGTACCTTGCTCTGTGACTCATGCGCATGTTGTGTGAGGACTGATGGTGTGGTGGTCCCCTCCGGAATATGTGCGTTTGGACCCCGGCAGCTGATACTTTGAGAATGTTTGAGATGAGTTTACGTCTCGTTTTGAATCGTTCCTGTGGTTCCTTTTTGCGCAGCACATCTCGCAGGCTTCATCACATTGAAGTCTGGGAGCCAAGTCCAGAAATCAGTGAAGTAGTCACAATATTTCGTTGCAGTTGCCGCAGATCCTCGTGGCGAACCTGACGCGCTAAGGATTGGTACGAGCAGAACAAGGATCAGTTCAAACCACCAGTCTGCAACAAGCTGATGCACAAGGGGCAGCTAAGCATCATGCCACTTGGATCCACTTGGCGCGATGACCTTGCTACACGAGCGTGTAGAGGATCTGAAAAGCAATAGAGAACAACCTTCTCATTGTTGGTAGGTGCGGAAAGATCAGGAGACAATCACAGATTTGCAGCCAATCGTTACTGTTGCGAGCAAGAAATCACTGGGCAGCAGTTTGTTTCAGCAGCAATTTATTCCTTGAGCGAGCGTAAAGAACCAAGGTTTGTTGGCGGTCCGAATACCCGAGCCTCAGCTGCCTTAGCGGCAAGGTTTGTTGAGCAGCTGTCTCGGGCAGTTTCTGCTTCTGGTGGGCTGCAACGGAGCTCAAACTCAAACGAATGATTCCTAGGCAAGGACTTTCATCTAGAAGAAGGCTGGGCCCTACAGCTGCTTGGTTGTGTGTTTTTAAGGAATATGAATATGGATTCCAAGTATTCCAAGCATTCCGTCCACAGGCAGCGAGTTTTTCTTCCAGCTCAAGGGGAACATGGAGCTGCCAACTGTCCAGAAAGGCAGCAGAAAGCTCGTGAGAAGCTCAACATATTACATCTTCAGTGCACTCATGACATGCGCAGTCCGGTTCATCAAAAGCAGACAGTGATAGAAGTCATGGTCATCATCCCGTCCAAGGTTAAGATCAAGCAGGGCCAAATATTTTGCCTGTCTTCCCGCATCCCTCATTCGCCTCAGAGACCTGAGGCTTGGTTTTCAAGTGCTGAGTTGTTCACCACTGATGCCACAGATATACAATACATATCAATACTACATTACAATACCCTGACGGATTGATGTACCTTGGATGTTCCCATTGTCCAGGAAGGTTCCTTGGGCTTGGTGGTGGAGCGGCGGCGCGAGGGCAAGGTACAGCTTGCACCTGAACTTCTACCGCACGGTGTTTTCCGCTCCATTTTTTTTGGGTTGTCTCCAGTGAAGCTACTGTAGCCAACATTCAAGCAGGTTTGTTTCAGAGAGTCTATAACTAACTTGAACATCTTGAACATGTTTCTGCCCACCTCTTCTCAACTCGCTTCAACTCTTCTTGCTCTTAGAAATGGCAGGAGGAGATTGACGGCTTGATCTTCTACGAAGACTTCAATACTTGCCTTCTGCCAAGACAAAGCACTCGAGAAAACAGTTTTGAGAGACAGGGACATTATATAGTACTGTGATTCTTTTAGGCAAAGCAAAGTCAAGAACCAAACCTGCTCCAGAAAACTGAGGCAAGAAAGTCCGCTGGGAGAAGTTCTTCCGCTGTGAAGATTTGGCAAAGGACCTTCCTCCTGTCATAAAGGTGAGGCCTCGGAAACATTGTTCACGAAAGCTAGCGGGTAGCTAGGAGTTACTCTTGCTGCAAGAGGGGCAGGTCCGAGTCCAATACAGTGATTTTTCACTCAACCCCCAAGCTCCCGGGGAAATTTTTGGGCGGTGTTGGAAGCAGATGGTCACGGGCTCAAATCATGCCAGGTCTCTAGGCAATCTGTATTCAGCATATCCAAATCCCATCAAAATCCCACCGTGTTTCCAGGCCCATATGAACCTTAGCTTTCGTTCACCCCCCTCAGGCCTCAAGTCACAATGCTTCTGCATTTTTCATCATTTTTCTGCTTTTGGGCTACTGTACTCCAGCGGCAGTTTCCAGTTCAGGTTTTTGTTTTTGTGATTCTTGGCCCTCCATGCTCTGAGTGGCTCCTGAGATCATGATTTAGTGATTCACCTACAATACAAACTGGCCAGTGAGTCAAATTGGTTTGTTCTTTGTGGGAGGCCTACAAGGCCTGGGAGGATGCTGGTGCTGTGCCAAAAGAATTTAAGGAGGAGGACCGACCAGTGCCTCTGGCTCCAAAGAATTTGCGTAAAAGTTCGGACTGGTTCCGAATGGTTCCGATATGTCAACATGGGGTCATCACTTTCCTACATCTCTTGGAATTGATGCTGGGACGCCAGCCTCATGTGCGTGGCTGCATTCCTAAAAGCCACATCTCGTTGTCCAGCTCGCTGCTCCCGTTCTGTGGCGAGGTGAAACAGGATAAGGAGACTGAGGTTCCGGAGCCCTTCTCATTGCAGGAGCTGGGTGGTTGATGGTTGCACAAAGGGCTGGAATTCTTCAAAGAGCTGAGTGAATGACAGTTGCATTTTCCCGTTGCCTTGGCAGAGGGTCGAGTGAAGATGTCATCTAGAGTCAAAGCCTGAAGTATTGATACTTAAAGATACTTAAAGAGGATCATGATAGATGTGTTAGGGTGTAAGGAAGCACCAGAATAGGATCATCGCCATTAGGTGTTGCCGCTGTGAAGCTGTGCAACAGTTGTTGAGGTATTATGAAGTCACGTGTTGATACTTCAGCCCTTGCATGCAATGTCAAGATCGACACAGTGCCTTTTTCCAATATCTTTTGCCGCCCGAGCGGAACACAATCTGAAGTAACAAAACACGAAACTTCCTTCATAGGACTTCTTGTGCATAATAGGTACTGCGTACCATAGATTAGATGTTTTGGCTTGGTCTCCCGGAAGTGTGCCATTCAAATCTAATCTTTCAATTGCTGGGGATTGTACACACCGTAACATGACAGTGCTATTAGAATCATTCGGCACTGACTTTTCCAGGTTCCCGGGTGAGGCTTCTGAGTGATGTGTGGAGCCAGGACTTCCTGAAGGCCAATGCCGAGAAACTCGCAGCTGGAGAATCGATCAATCTCCTGGGCTTTGATCATCCAGACAAGGACAGAATGGAGTGATTTTCGTTTTTGACCGATTTGATGTCCAAAATTTAAAGCCAAGATTTCAACTGATGTCTGATTTCCTGAAATATTCTCAGCATCTCAGTGACCCAGACGGCAACTTGTGTTCTCAACTCGAGGAGTTTGAAGTACTGGTCATTGGTGGGAGATCGGAACAGACAGGGCAGCAGTCGCAGCTGGAGCTGGGCTCCTGGTGGTCAGAAACATTTTTACACAGCACTTGAGTGAAACTTGAAACTAAAATTAAACATGGAAACAACATGAAACAACATGAAGCATTGAATTCGAGGACCTGGTTCTACCAGATCAAGGGCACTGTGCACATTGCTGTCCCTTCTGGGACGTTGGCGCTCAACGAGGGTTGCTGTTGCATCGTGCAAGCAGGACGCTTCAACGAGTCGTGAAGTCAGCAGATAGATACAGATAACACTAGCAAGCATACAAAAGATGGGATATCAACATGTCGGATATAACAATGTCTCTGACGTGCTGCTTTGGTCTTAAACACACTTGGACCAATTCTCAGTTGGCGTAATCGACCATTGGACCAATCTTCACAGGAGTAACCTGTGACGTTGCGCGTTCCGAAGGTGACTTGGTATGTGACAATCATTTTGCCATTCACTGCCCTCCTGAAAGAGTACTGTATGCATCCATCTTCGTACTAAGAAGAATCTGTGAAGCTTGAACTTTAGAATACTTGAGGCAACCAGCTTTGCGGTGCAAGTACAGAGGACTCGGATGCTCGCAGTTCCCATACTGAGGCTCCATCGGCATAGTCCTCCGGCAGAATAGCCTGGGCAACAAGCCAAATGGTGACAGCCAAGCATAGCCAGCTGCTCGGATGTCTCAAGATCTAAAGTGTATTTGACAAGTTGAAAGTAACGTCACTTGCATTTGCTTCGCAGGTTGTTTGCATTTTCTTCTCACACGAATGCATCGACCTGAACCTTTTCAGTTGCCGGCCCTGTTCACAGGTTGCGAGACCAAAAATGCGAGGCGGGATGTGGGAAATCTGCAGCCCCTTTAGGCCATCGCATTCGCTCAGAGCTTCAAGAAGTCTGACTTCTGGGCAATTGCGAGGAAAAGGGTGGTGCATCCCAAGTAGTGCTGCTGCCAGGGCGCACACATTCAAGTTGCCTTGAACATAAATGTCCCGTGAAGCGCACACATGAAAAGAAACTCCACAGACTACAAAGCTCGTTGCTGGTCCCAGCTCACATCCTGGAAATAGTGCTTGCACTGTAGCTAGTCACGTCCAGCAAAAATTGACCATTTGAATAGCATGAACCCACTGGTCAGATTCAACAGGCACAAACTCAAGATCTTTGAACATATCAAACATAATCATGCTGTATCCATTCCCTTTCCAGATGACTTCATCTCTGGCAGATTGGGAACTTTTCGGCAATGCCCCATTTGCAGGATGTTTGGGCATCTAGGCTATCAAGAGGCCTTCCAAGTACTTGACCTTGGACCGCTTTAGCCGTGCGAAGGCTCAGAGCTGACGAAGCTTTTTGCTTCTTTCTCCGCACCAAGCATTCACCGAGTTTATCATTGAAATGATTCTTGGTTCACAACTCAGAAACCCGGAAGCAACACCCCTGAAAGACGCACTGTGACTTAGTATCGGCAGTTGTGGGTTTCTATGGTGTTGGTTTCTGGATCACCTGCTGAGGGTCGGACCACCGCGAAAATCAAGGGACTGTACAAGGTGGTACCCCATAGTTAGCTAAGTTGGTTTATAACTCCAATAACTATGGTTTATGGTACCTATAACTATAGTTAATGGGGTTTATAAACCATCTTATAACTGGGGGCCCCACATTGTATGCACCGGCACACACACACACATAAACATGAGAACCCATGCCTGTCAATCTGGAACACAAGGTAGCACTGGGGGCTGGTTGATACAACAGTCGACAAATCCATATCAAGGATAGGAAGCCAGCTTTGCAAAACATTGAGTGGTATTTGATGGTATTTGTTTCTATCGGTACCTATGCATTTTGCGGCCGTGGTATCCTTTGCTGCTGGGCTGCTGCTTGGAGGATGCATCATCGTCTTTGGTCTCCGTGGCTCCTTGTTTCGCCGCGACACTCTTCTGCGACAAAGTTCGTATGAGAGGCCTGCGACGCTGTCAGCCAACACACCAGGAGTGCGTCCGCCGGCCACAAGGCCTTCCGGATCTTCCGGCGATCCGCCTGCGTCAAGAGGATCACACCCGCCGATACCTTCACCGCCTTCACCTTCGCCTCAGATTCGTCAAGATCCAAGCGGCTTGCGCTCCTGTACAACGCGCTCCTGCTTAGGCGGGTGTCGCAAGTGGGTTTGGCTGGATTCAAGTTTGGGGGAGGTAAGAGAAATCTTCAGTATCTTCAATTTCAGGAAATGACAAGTATGGGCTGCACTGTATACACTACTTTTCTAATCTTTTCTATACTTTTCTTTTCGGTCTTGAGTCTTATCCTTTTTTAATCTTGAGAGACCTATCTTTGATTCCAAATATCAATACCATGCTTATTTTTCCTGCGTTGTCTGCTGTTTCATGCTGTTTCGTGTTTGTTTGATGTCTCCACTATTGAGCTCCAGAATAAATTGGATTCTGGAGCTAGCATCAGTTCCTGCTCTGGACGCGGCCTTTATTGGGCCTTCATCATCCTGCTCGTTTGCCTGCTCCTGCTGTTCTGTGAACTGTTGAGCTTTTCCAGGAAACAATGAAACAACCGGCAAAATGAAGAACACAATATATCTTAGAATACACAAAAACAAAGATTCATTGTCATTGCCACGAAAACTAAGTTTTGCCAGTGGGGGCTGGAATCGCCAATCACGTGAAACTTCACAGTCAACTACGCCCCGCCTCCCCCGGCCTTTCTTGGAAGCAGTTTTGCCGTTGCTCAATCCCCTGGGACATTGTTGCCATATCATCGCAATCAGCATCATCAGACTTACTCTCCACTTAGTATCTGCCAATTCCTCACACACCGCTCTTTCACCATACCTTCCTCCTTTACCTTCGCAGCCAGCTTTCGTCCCTTACCCTTTTGCCTCAAGATGCCTCAAGTTTGACTTCCAGTGTAAGGCTGTGTGAGACATGTTAACATCTTGCTGTTTGTCCCGCATTCCTATAGCGTTTCCACGGTGAGCGATGCCAGGATTCGAACTGGAAGGACTAGGAGACTGCCAACATATTCCAAGGAAACACAAGTTGTTTGTCAGAACCTACAAGCAGGGCTTGTGCTAAAAAGCAACGAAGAAGATTATTACAAAGTGGGGCCCCCTAGATCGCTAAGTTGGTTTATAACTCCAATAACTATGGTTTATGGTACCTATAATTTATAGTTAATGGGGTTTATAAACCATCTTGTAGGGATCCATGATTGCGAGAACCAAATATCAGACGTGGCTGTACAGATGCGGATGTAGTGTTCATTAGAGTTTCATTAGTGTTCAAGCTTGGAGACTTTGGATAGAGAAAATCCCTTCACAGATGGACCACCGAAGGAACAGACCTTGGTTGCCACCAATACGGGGAGAATTTTCTTGCCAATTTCTCGACTTCCAATGGGTGCATATACGAGCCTGACAGGCCCATCAACAAATTAGACGCTGGACACATATGATACAATGCGTACAATAGTCCACCCCAAAAATGTTTGGATGTCTAGACGCTGAACTGAAGGGTCCTGCGGAGGGAGGGGTTCTGCCCGTTCTGATAGGCTCACGAACTGCAGGTGGCGACATATCGCAAATTCACAGATCCGTGATTCTGTTGGCGACGGGCGGTGAACGGCTGCCTGTTTTTCACGGCCCGGGCTTTTTCCCGCTGTACATCGTCACAGAGGACAAGGATGCACAGACCCTTTTCGAGGGTGGGGCAAACAGTCTGTTGTACGGACTGGACCGGTTTCAGGATCTTCCGTTTGTTGATTTTGCATCAGACATCGTCGTGCTTGATGTAAGCTCCTTTCCAAAGACTTTACTTGGTGGTGTGGTAACCGAAGCAGTGCGCATTTTGGCACAACAAGGGGTACTGTTCGTTTTGGGCGCTGCTGATTTCGACATATCAGACTTTAGCCCACAGGCAGCTAAACTGGTTTTGGCTGGTTTCTATGCCCATTCATTTGTGCGTCGGATGGGAGTGGTGCCAGACCTGCCAATCTGCAAAGACTGTGGAATGGCAGATTTTTTTGGCAACCGTGCTATTGAGCTTTCTCCGGAAAATCAATGTCAAGCATGGGTAAAACCTGACTTCAAATCAATTTTCCAGCCGGATATTGCGAAAAGGTTTAAGCCCAAAGCGGCGGAAAGCTTCGAAAACCAGCGCCTGATACACTGGTACCGGCCGAATGTGCTGAAGACGAAACCAGACGACAAGAAAGGGCAGTGGAGCGACAAATATGCCCGAACGAACAGCAAACAATACAAGGCTGCTTATGTGAATCCAGATCCTTTCAAGATGCCGCCACGTTTGGACGATAAGGTGAGATCTGGAAAGTACAAGCGAATTCTCGATGCAGGGGCAGGAACATGTTCTTTGGAGGGTGAACTCCGGCGCAAGGGATATTTCAAGACTGTTCACAATTTCTTGGCTTTTGGCGCTTACGATTGTTCTATGCTCCGCATTTGTGCAGAGCGAGGTTCGATTTCCTTCCAGCACAATTGGCTGAAGCCTTTGCCTGTATGTGCTTCCTGCAAGTTTGATTTGATTTATCAGTGGGCAGGTGTACATCACATGCACACTGTAGAGGAGCACGATGGCTTCATAAGTGGCATGTTGGCCCTCCTCGAATGCGGTGGACTGCTCTTTGTCAATGATATTGGAGAGTGGCGCCCCGCGTTTCGCAAGGTGTTGAAAATCAAACGTGAGCAGAAGGTAGCGCGACATGACGAAAACAAGGATGGAGCTTTTGAAATCTATCGCACTTGCTGACTATGAAAAAAAGAGAAAGCAGCGGCCTCATGTGCCTTGACCTCTTCGATCAAGTGTCTTGTGCTCCCAACTAACTAGCCGTTAAATACTTAATTATTTCATATCATGTCATCATGTATGTCATTTACGATCTTTTTGTGCACGGTCATGACTCCAGACTGAGCATGGCTGATAGTGTCACAAGTTCCACATACGAGTGCTTAAACTCAATCCCATGGCTGACCTGACATTTGAATGTACTCTGGCTCATTTCCGTAGCATGTGTGCAACTTTGAAGCCCGCAGAATTCTCCCCGCCAGGTACTTCTTTGTCCTGCAATTTGTACTTGACGTGAGTCCCGACCCCAATCTGATATTGTGATGTAGGAAAGCCAGAACAAGTCGGCGACACTTGCCATTGATTCGCCGTGCTTGTGCAAATACATTCCATGACAGGCGGAGTTTTGTGGGAAAGCCTTATTCACGCTGCTGCCTTGGAAATCCTGGAAGTCTGTCTCAAAATCTGTCTCAAATTGAGTCAAAAAATCTTTGTCCATTGCTGAGGCGAGCTGCGATGACATTCCTGCGAATCTTGCCTCCGGGGCTGTCCACCCCTTCGCTGCAAGCTTAGATGATCTGCGATGTCAAGATTTGAAGATTCTGCAAAGCAATTGGAGTGGCAGCAATCACGGAATATGTAGAAATCCCAGTTAGTCCGTTAGTCCTACTTGATTTGTACTCATTTGCTTCTGCACTCCTGTTGAGAGGCTTGCGGCGTCGAGCGGTCGCTGTGGATAATAGCCCTGCTCATGGTCATTGTGATTGAGGGTGCGCTCGGGTTGTGACTCCAACATGCTGTCCTCACATGAGCTTTATGTTCCATATATTTCAAGACCGGAGATGTTCTCATCTTGTTCGGCATATGTTTCCCTGTTGTTGGTTCTTGATGGGCTACACAAGGTGTGTAAGTAATAAGTTGTGTCATCCACGCACAGCTGGCAGGATATTGCCTCTTCATTCTGCACTGCTACTGCGAGGCGAACAAACCTTTCAAAAAACATTCCAAATTCGACCGATCTGTGCTGCTTTTGCAGGACGCCATGGTGTCAGTTCCCACCAAACCGTTCGAAGACCTCTACTCAAGAGCAGAGGCCACGACATTACACCAGTTTCAGGGGACTTTTTCAGATACCTCGAAGGGCACTTCGTTGGGCTTCACCCAGCATCCAGTTGACTTGGCTTGGTACTTTTAGGACCCTGCCTGATGCCCTGAGGATCTTAGAAAGCGATGAAGCATGAAAGGCATGCCCTCATCACAGATACCAAGAGCAAGTAGTGCTGGTCAAGACAATTAAAAGAAAATGCTTCTGACTGCACTAATAAGCTCATTTGCCTCAATATGCAGCCCAACATGAGAACTCATGAGAAAAAATCGTAGGTACTGTAACCGACTGTACCGGCTTGATGGAAATTCCGTGGGGATGAATTTAGGACCTCCAGCAATTCCTGGAATTTAATTTTCTAAACATTCCTGAACAGTCATTTTCCATCATTTTCCCCTCCAATTCAGCATTTGGAATGCTGGCAGTGCTGGCAGACCCACATTTTGGCCAAGCACCTCAACCCCTACAATCACCTCTATGGTGCTCTTCCAAGTCGGTCGCCAAGTCCGGAAGATCTTGCTTCACGTCCTCGGTGTCCTCTGGGGACTTCCAGACACACTCGGGTTTCCCTCTTTGTCATGGATGGCTACATATTGCTACATATATCAATCACATTCACATTATGATCAAGTTGCTAACAACGAGCTATCTTTATGCATTTTCGAATTCTGCCTGGCGGTCGTGTCGTGACAATGTGCACTAGGCCCAGATGCGCTTGCTGGCGAAGCGGTGATGGCAGTTGCTGCCTTAGAAGCCTTAGCAACAAACGCTTGGCTGAGCAAAACTGGTGATCTGGTGATCCTGAGGGTGTCCCCATGGAGAGCACGTATCAGATCTTCAACGGTCCCTTGCTCAGAATTCCATTGCATTCCATCGAATTCCATGAAATTTCAGTGAATTCCGGTGAATTCATGTGAATTCCATTGAACATGCTGTTGAACTCAAGGGACTCCCTTGGGACAACCTGCCATGGATTTCTCTTGGATTCCCTGGACCTTGTGCCAGGTACCTACCACGATATGTCGTTCCCTCCCAGATCCAACAGCTGACGGCAGAGCAATCTGCGGAAAAGCTGCGGCACAGAAGTGGTGAATACTGGGCCAAGTACCGATCAAGACCCAGCTCATTAGATGATTTAGATGCGAAGAATGTAGAAAAAGAAACAGATAATCGATGTATATCAGTCTATAATTGCGTTTGGCATGGAACTCTGGCACATTCTGGCACTCATTGCCTTTGAACATGTTTCCATGCTTTCTTAAGTGCTAGCATGTATTCACCCTGCTTCGCTTGTAACGTTAGCCATTCCAACTCATACGCTCCGGTTTCCTACTCTGATCTGGATATAACGTTCTTTTTTTGTAGGTTTCACCTTGACAACAATGCAAGGTGGAGTGCAGAACCATCAGATGGGCATGTGTTTATTTTCCTTGGCCTTACCGTAACTTTTCACCGCCCCCCGGAGAGAGATGCCGTGATATGCCAACCCTTGGAGAGCCGGTGGTTATAGCATTCATGGTGCCCAGACTTCTAGGAGTTCTCAGCTGTGAAGTCATTACCCGGGGCCCTCAGTCATTGTCATTGGTCTAGAATCTTCAAAGCACCACCTTGTTTTGAGTCTCGCCCAGAACGACTCATACACATCCATGTAGTGACCGAATAGTCACTATAGTCAATGCATGCAGAAATATAGTTTTCACCGTTTTCATGTCATGAACACCGCAAGATGTAAGATCCCTCGATCTTTCAAACCTTTGTACATTCTTGATGGTCAGATTACCACACGGAGAGCACAGAGCAGGTCTGACATCATGGACGTCAGTTCCAACTGAGAGCGGGGATTGTCTACCACCTTGTGGCTGTTTGCAATTGACTCTATTGGCATTTTCTGACACAAGCACTTGCACACATACAATCACATTCGTGCAAACAATGTGTATCGAAGTCGCAAGAATCTTAGCACCAGTCCAACTGCAGGGACCTCGGGGATTATTGTGAATGAGGTACCCTTTTGTGCTCGGTCCAATGAAGGCACCTCATGTTGTTCCGAAGCTTCTGACAACTCTTTGTAGTCAATAGAAGCAGGCCCTAGGTACTCTTTCGCAGGCACGTGGTTCCATTCTTGTGGCAGAAGGTTTTCCCAACATAAACCACGCGTTTCCCAGAAACTTCGTGATCTTTCTGCATAAATATAAAGATATAGCTATTATAGATAGCTATATAATAGCTATTATTTATATTAAACCTACACATCTACATACATTACATGAGTCTCATGAGTCTCATGAGTCTCATGAGTCTCATGAGCCAGCAGAGTGGCACTGGTGCAACGTCACCTCAGCGGTGCATGGGAGCATCACCAAATCTATGGCCTGTTTTTTTTTTTTACCTTTCACCATTTCTGATGAACCCGACCCTCTAACTGAAGATGAATCAGATCTGTGTCAAATCCGTAGTCTTGCAAAATCTTGCAAACTATTCCAGTTCGACATCGAAGAAGGAGAATGAACGTATGCTTCTGGAACGGATTGGAAAAGAGTTTTTGGAGGACCGCCCATTTCATTTTTGGAGGGATTCCAGGATTGTAAATTAGACCTGTTGGAAGATTGTAGATATTGTAGGCAGTTCATCAAGCTTTGCTGTTTCCTTGGACACGGTAGAGGCACAAGACTTCATGCTATGCAGTGAATATTGAAGAGGAAGAAAAGCCACCACTGGGCTGCATTCAAGTTATTCAATTGTATTTTTTTCTTTTTCTTTCTTGCTATGATTGTTATACAAAGAGAGTGATGCTCGTTTGCGTGGCAAGATGGTGGGTGTCAATGATTGCTGGGCGCCAAAGCTTGTGCCTGACTCGAGGATCGATCGTGCAGATCAAAACGTTGCCATGTAGATCCAGACACTCTTTCTTGCAGAGTTGCGGTTTGAACATGTTTGAACATGAAAGGTTCACTGCGGGAAAGAAATGAATTCGACAACATTTACACAGCCCGTGTTACTAATAGAAGTCATAACCTTGATAAACCAGGAATCAGTGCCAAAGGAGTTTGCTTGTTCCATGCGCGAGAAACCGGAGTGTTTTTTTTAAACAAAATCATCTAAATCCGAATAATAGCTGTGAGCTCACGTGCCAATGAGGATAATGACAGTGACCGGTGACAAGCAATCTGAAGTTCAGAACAATTTTGCTTGTGCCAAAGAGCACCTTCTCTTTGCATGACAGTGCAAGACTCTGGCTGTTAGATTGCTGCAATAGTCCCGAATCTTGAATATCAGAGGTATGGGCTATTGAGCAACATCAATTTTCACTGAGTTGCATGTGTATGTGGTGTCTGTCGGTCTGTACCTGGGTGCCCATGCTTTCCGCGGCTGGGGCCTCCGCTGCTGGGCTGCTGCTTGGAGGATGCATCACCATGTTTGGCCTGCGTGGTTTCCTGCTTCGGCATGACACTCTTCTGCGACAAAGTTCGCTTGAGGGACTTGCGCGGCAAAGGCCATCCAGCCTGGCCAGTGCCAAGGACGCGATAAGAGGATCACCTGTGCCTCCACCACCTGTGCCCCCACCACGTCCACCACGTCCACCACGTCCACCATCAGCGCCATCAGCACCAGCACTTCCAGTTCCTCCACCACATCTCGAGACTTCCTTGACTACGACTACACATGTAGCTCCCACAACCAGGGTTCGAGAGGAAGTTCCAAGTGCCAATGCACTCCCAGCAGCTCAAGATCCAAGCAGCTTGCGCTCTTGCAAAAAGCGCTCCTGCCTAGGCGGGCGTCACAATTGGGTTCGGCCGGGTTCAGTTTCACCAGTTTCGAACGGAAGTTGGGAGTGGCTTCAGTATGACATAGGGCAAGAGTATGAGATTCATGTTTGGGCCATTCAAGGGATTACAAGGGAACATTGGCCTGAGAGAATTTCTTTCTTGCGGGACTTGGGTGTGTTTGCTTTGTGAAAGCTTTCTCTTGTTGGTTTGGCCGGAAGGACTTTGGGGCTCTGGGGTTCAGGGTCTGTCAAGTCCGTTGATACGTTCAGCACGTATGACACCATTTGCGACAATCGTGATGTTTTGCCCCCTAGGTCCGCCTTTTTGGTGGCCGGAGAGACCATGAGGATGTATTGGAAAATACAATGAAACTGCAGGGAAACATGATAACGATCAGAGAAAACCGTACAAAATCCCCTGGAAAACGGACGAAAACGGAGCGAATGCTAGGAACAAACCATGGAAAATCCCTTGGAAAATGGAGGAAACCGGCGAATGCTAGGTGCAAACCATGACGATGCAGTAAACATGCTGGAAAAATACAGTGAAAGTGCAGGAAAATGTGATAACAACGATAGGAAATGGTGCAAAAAGGATCGGAAAATGAAGGAGACAGGTAAAACTCTTGGATTAATATTAATATTGAAAAGGTATGAAAATGCAGGAAACCAGAGGAAATGGTGCAAAAACCTATTGGAGGAAAGAGGTGAAAATGATAGGAAACATGTAGTAAAAAAATGCTGGACAAAACATATTGAAAACCCACGAAGAGGATGTATTGGAAAATACAATGAAACTTGAGGAAAGCAGGATAACGATCAGAGGAAAATGCTAGGAACAAACCATGCAAAATCTGTTGGAACATGGAGGAAACCGGAGCGACTGCTAGGAACAAACTATGACGATGCAGTAAACATGCTGGAAAAAGACAGTGAAAGTGCAGGAAAATGCGATAACAACCAGAGGAAATGGTGCAAAAACGATCGGAAACTGAAGGAGACGGGTAAAACTCTTGGAAAAATATATTGAAAATGCAGCAAACCAGAGGAAATGGTGCAAAAACGATCGGAAACTGAAGGAGGCGGGTAAAACTCTTGGAAAAATATATTGAAAATGCATGAAATGCAGGAAACGAGAGGAAATGGTACAAAAAACAATAGAGGAAAGCGGTGAAAATGGTAGGAAGCATGTAATAAAAAAAACTGGACAAAGCACAGTGAAAACCTACAAAAGAGAAGAAAGTAACCACAGGAAACGGTAGAAAAAGCAGTGGAAACTGGAAGAACAGTTGTGAGAATATTAGGAAAACGGTGTACAAGCTAGGAAATGCTTGTAACAACTAGAGGAAACGATGTAGAAAACAGTACAACATGGAGGACACGCGTGAACATGCTAGGAGGCATGTGACATGTTAGAAAAATACAGTGAAAACCTAGGAAAATGTTATAACTAAAAATGCTTTAAAAATATAGTGAAAACAAAGACAATGTCAACGAGCGGAAACGATGGAAAGACCAGTGGCGCGCAGGAAAATCTGCGAAAACGACGTTAAAAAAGAGGAAAAGTGTTGGAAATCGGTGGACAAAAATATAGCAATTTACAGACCTGCTGGCTTTCGTTCCACCCCTTCTCAGGTTTTGTTTCTCCGTTGGTGTGTGTGTGTTTTTTTTTCCCATTGAGAACTTTGGTCTTGGGCCATGTGTATCAAATGAGTTTGCAAGTTCGAGTGAAAACAAAAAGCATGTCGGCACGGTCCCTGGCGATACACAAACAAGTTTCAGATAGTTTGAATATATTATATAAAGCATCCGTTCAATACAGCGAGGAAATTGCATTGGAGTTTCAAATGCGAACCGAAGAAAGGTACCAGCCTACCAGCAGCATTCTCACATTCATGATCTCAACACCACCTTCAACTCCATCTCACTCTGAAGGACTAAGGAACATATGCGTCACCAATTAGTTTGTCCTCCTCCGAATCTCGGTTTTGGTGCAAGTCTGATGCTTTCTGCCACACATCTTTCTAACCTGGGGGGAAAATTGCAGACGGAGAATGGGCCTGGCTTTCAAAAACAACCGAAGCTGCTTCCAGTACTGTACTTGTGCACGGTGCTTTCTCCTCAATTTATTTGAGCTGGGAAGATTACGAAGATTGTGGTAAACATTCTGGCAATCTAACATTCTCAAGCAACATAAAAGATACAGTACGTACAATAGTCCACCCCAAAAATGTTTGGATGTCTAGACGCTGAACTGAAGGGTCCTGCGGAGGGAGGGGTTCTGCCCGTTCTGATAGGCTCACGAACTGCAAGGTGGCGATATTTCTGCAATCCACAGATCCGTGATTCTGTTGGCGACGGGCGGTGAACGGCTGCCTGTTTTTCACGGTCCGGGCTTTTTTCCGCTGTACATCGTCACAGAGGACAAGGATGCACAGACCCTTTTCGAGGGTGGGGCAAACAGTCTGTTGTACGGACTGGACCGGTTTCAGAATCTTCCGTTTGTTGACTTTGCATCAGACATCGTCGTGCTTGATGTAAGCTCCTTTCCAGAAACTTTACTTGGTGGTGTGATAATCGAAAGCAGTGCGCATTTTGGCTTTGGCACAACAAGGAGCACTGTTCGTTTTGGGCGCTGATGGTTTCAACATATCAGACTTCAGCCCACAGGCAGCTAGACTTGTTTTGGCTGGTTCCTATCCCCGTTCATTTGTGCGTCGGATGGGAGTGGTGCCAGACCTGCCAATCTGCAAAAACTGTGGAATGGCAGATTTGTTTGGCAGGCGTTTCATCGAGCTTTCTCCGGAAAATCAATGTCAAGCATGGGTACAACCTGACTTCAAATCGATTTTCCAGCCGGTTATTGCGAAAAGGTTTAAGCCAAAAGCGGCGGAAAGCTTCGAAAACCAACGCCTGATACACTGGTACCGGCCAAATGTGTTGAAGACTAAGCAAGAAGACGAACGTGGGGAGTGGACTGACAAATATTCCCAATCGAACACCAACTCCTACAATGCTGCCTATGTTAACTCAAATCCTTTCAAGTTGCCGTTCCCTTTGGAATTGGCCGTGAAATTTGGAAAGTACAAGCGAATTCTCGATGCAGGGGCAGGAAGATGTTCTTTGGAGGGTGAACTCCGGCGCAAGGGATACTTCAAGACTGTTCACAATTTCTTGGCTTTTGGCGCTTACGATTGTTCTATGCTCCGGATCTGTGCGGAGCGAGGTTCGATTTCCTTCCAGCACAATTGGCTGAAGCCTTTGCCTGTATGTGCTTCCTGCAAGTTTGATTTGATTTACCAGTGGGCAGGTGTACAGTACATGACATGGGAACAATAGAGGAGCACGATGGCTTCATAAGTGGCATGCTGGCCCTCCTCGAATGCGGCGGACTGCTCTTTGTCAATGATATTGGAGAATGGCGCCCCGCGTTTCGCAAGGTGTTGAAAATCAAACGCGAGCAGAAGGTAGCGCGACATAACGAGGTTTACGATGGAGCTTTTGAAATCTATCGCGAAAGCAATACAAGCAGCTGCCTCATGCGCCTAGATTCCTTTGATCAAGTGTCTTGTGGTCCCAACCAGCCATGATTCAATTATGTCCGTTATTTTGGATCTTTTTTGTATGATGACTCGGATGTCGGCGTTTGATCAAAAGTTCATCCGACATGGTTTGTTTTCAACCTCCTCCCATCCCTCGGCAATCCCTTGGCCTTGCCTGTTGCAGTATGTTGCAGCCAAATGCCCAAGGAAACGGTAGGCCCGGTAGGCAGAAGACTTACGGCCACAGGGATGGCAGGCAGGAGCCTCATGTGCCCGTCTCTCTGCTTTTGTTGACAAGCTCTTGCAGAACACCTCTTCATGACTACCCTTGTGGAGGATTCCTGCAACATTCTCATAGAACGGCGTGTTTAGAGCATTCGTTTGAACCGCCCTTTTGCAGCACTCTTTTGGACCGCTCTTGTAGAACACTCATACATAACACGCTTGTAGAACTACCTCGCGCTTCCAACAACTACGACAGAACCTGCAGGCGCTGTGACGGTCATGTAACTCGTTCACACCCAGGATACACTGCTGCGCAACATTTACAGCACGGCCCTGAAAAGGGGATTGGCACAAACTGACAAGACAGACATGTGTACAGTACCGTGCCCATAATTTCGACCACCTCTCTCAAGCACAGCACTAGCGACGTTTAACGCTTGTAACCAAAGTCCATTCTGCGCCGCTGGGACTGACTTCTGCAGCAGAATCCCTTGCACTCCAGGAAGAGAAATGAGTGCTATTTGAAGTTTGGCAGGGATGGCCATGGTCATGGAGTGCGAAAGCAAAACACATAAAACACCGTGAAGGAAAACAAGCTTCCAGCTCTACCCACTTTTAGTCACAACATCTCGTCAAGATGGCCTTTGCGGTTCCTTGAGTGGGCAAAGAGACTGATGAGAGTGATGCCCCTTTGCATGTCGAGATTGCGAGTGTCAAGCTCATGGGGGGCAGCCAGGATTTTCTGCGCCATAAATTTGCTTAAGATGAAAATTACTGTAGGAGGTGAAATCAAGCATTTGCCGCTTGTAGACATTTGTAGAAAAACAGCGCATATTTTTTTTTTACTTCGGCAACTCACGCGCGAGAACTATGGTGCATCATCATTGTTCTGAAATTTGTAATGAAAGGATCTTCCTTGCACGTCCGAATGTTTTTGGAGCTCGAGTTGGGATGAGTGCCATGAAGTGATGCATGACAAACAATTTGAATTTGCAATTCGGAACAGGTGTACGCCAAAGTCTCTGTCACGCAATATGTTTGCATTTGGAACTGTGGAAATCCAATGAACCATAGACTTGACCTTTTATAAGAGACATTGTGGCAAGTAGCACTGACAAGGCGATAGCTCTGTACTCGTGTTTGCGTGTGTGACCCATGCATTCGGCAGTGGCGTCCTTCGCTGCTGGGCTGCTGCTTGGAGGATGCATCACCATGTTTGGCCTGCGTGGTTTCCTGCTTCGGCACGACACTCTTCTGCGACAAAGTTCGCTTGAGGGACTTGCGCGGCAAAGGCCATCCAGCCTGGCCAGTGCCAAGGACGCGATAAGAGGATCACCTGTGCCTCCACCACCTGTGCCCCCACCACGTCCACCACGTCCACCACGTCCACCATCAGCGCCATCAGCACCAGCACTTCCAGTTCCTCCACCACATCTCGAGACTTCCTTGACTACGACTACACATGTAGCTCCCACAACCAGGGTTCGAGAGGAAGTTCCAAGTGCCAATGCACTCCCAGCAGCTCAAGATCCAAGCGGCTTGCGCTCTTGCAAAAAGCGCTCCTGCCTAGGCGGGCGTCACAATTGGGTTCGGCCGGGTCACCAGTTTCACCAGTTTTGAACCGAGTTTTCGAAGGGCTTTGTTCCGGGGTCTGTTGGAAAATAAAAGGGCTAACGCCATCATCCGCCGACCCCCATGTAAAGGGGGGGGCATGGATTACCGAAGAAGTTTTGGTCATGGTTTGGTGACAGTGTGCTGGCTCAGAACATCAAACAACCAGAGCATTCATGACCAGCATGCGGAGAGAGCTTTACTACACAAGTGAAAGCAGAAAAGGACACATTTGGAAAGATGTTTTGCAGGTGATTGGTGCCCTGAAAGAGGTGGCAACGCAACATATAGGAATATCACGTAATATTTTTTTGATGGATCCTACAAGATACCGAAGGAACAGTCCTATTTATTTTCTCGTCAGTTTCTTTACCATTCTATTGCGGATCATCAGATCAGTGGAACGAAAAGTGTAGAGTCCGTGGGTCCGGCCTTGTCCGCAGCGGAACGAAAGGTGCCCAGCGACAGTTTCAAGACCCGCAACAGATAGACTCCTTGGGCTCGGCTTGCCCTCAGTGGAACAAAAAGGCCAAAGGCAGTTTCAGGACCGGTAGCCAAGAGAGAGGAACAAAGCGTACAGTCCGTGGGCCAGGCCGTGCCTCAGCGGAACGAAATGTGGCCAATGGAAGTTTCAGGACCCGTAACAGATAGACTATCAGATAGACTCTTTGGGCCCAGCAGTGCCCTCAGAGAACGAAAGGTGCCCAACGGCAGTTGCAAGGCCGTGCCCTCAGTGAAACCAAAAGTGTAGAGTCCGTGGGAGCAGCCTTGGCGGAATGAAAGGTACCCAACGGCAGTTTGACGACCCGCCATATAGCAGTTTCGAAATTGTATAAAAACAGTGAGCGGCTTGTTTTGGCAGCGTCCTTCCGCCGTGGTTGCAGCTGTGAAGCCATGGCAACAATGCCTGCAAAGCTGCTGCGGAAAGTTTGCGGGGTAAAGCGTTGCTGAAACGTGCCACATAGCAGTTTCGAAACCCTATAGAAACAGTTTGAGGGTATTTGAAAGGAGGCCCTGGTACGGAAAGGGTTTGGAGATGTCCCACACCTGCGGTGATCCCGGGCGCCGCCCCGCCTAAGCCACAGGTAGGCAGGGGTCGGCGGATAACATGTTCAAACGTATTTGCAAAGAATTGCTTTATGTGTGGCCAAGCTGAGGTAAATCGATTGAACTAGTTGTTCCGTAGCATCGCTGCAGTCATGCCGGGAGTAGGAGCCCAAATCCAGAACCGGGTTCGAGAGCAGTACTTCCCTCGAGAATAGAATGGGCTAACGGGTGCCGCCGACCCTCTTTTTTAAGAGGGCTGGAAGGGGTGTGTCCGCAGCCATTGTTGGAGCAACGTAGGAGTTCTTGCTGCTGCCTGGCCTCCCAGATTTGGCGATGCTCAAGAAGCACCTAACATGGATTAGAATGGTGGTAAAGTTGGTTTCGAGATGCTGTAGAAACAGGTTTTGGGAGCTGGCACAGAGTTTTGTGATCTGGGAGCACGCTGAAGCTGCATGGGGACATTTCAGGGCGGGGGTTCGCTTAGGGCGTAAATTTTGGCTCGCTTGGGGCGTAAATTTGGTTTCGCTTGGGACGTAAATTTTGTCTCGCCTGGGGCGTAAAGTGGATACATCGCCACCGTGTAGGGCTCAGCGCAAGAGCAAGGAAGTATTACGGCGTGCCACAGTGCAACTTTGCAGGGTGTGTCTCCTTCACTTCATTCTTTGATGCCTTAACTTTTCATGGCATATCTAAAAGCAACTGTGCTCTTCGTGTCTCGTTGAGGTCATTGTCAGATAGAATGCAACAACATACAAACCCTAAAGGTGCCGTGGCTCTTCTTACATCAAGTGCAAGAATATAAGTCGTGGCCCTTCTTACATCAAGTGCAAGAACATAAAAAACCTAAAGTTGTCGTGGCTCTTTTTACATTAAGTCTAACAACATACAAACCTTAAAGGTGTCGGGGCTCTTCTTGCATTGAGTGTAACAACATACAGACCTGAAAGGGCGTTGGCTCTTCTTACATTAAGTGCAACAACGTAAAAACCCGAAAGGTGTCGTGGCCCTTCTTGCATTATATGCAACAACATATAAACCCGAAACGTGTCGTGGCCCTTCTTGCATTAAGTGCAACAACATATAATCCCTAAAGGTGTCGTGGCTCTTCTTACATCAAGTGCAAGAATATAGAAACCCTAAAGGTGTCGTGGCTCTTCCTACATTAAGTGTAACAACATACAAACCCTAAAGGTGTCGTGTCTCTTCTTACATCAAGTGCAACAACATAAAAACCCTAAAGGTGTCGTGGCTCTTCTTACCTTAGGTGTAACGACATGCAAACCCTAAAGGTGTCGTGGCTCTTCTTACATGAAGCGCAAGAGCATAAAAACCCTAAAGGTGTCGTGGCCCTCCTCACTAAGTGTAACAACATACAGACCCTAAAGTTGTCGCGGCTCTTCTTACATTAAGTGCAACAACATATAGACCCTAAAGGTGTCGTGGCTCTCCTTACATTAAGTGCAACAGCAAAGAAAAACCCTAAAGGTGTCGTGGCTCTTCTTACACTAAGTGTAACGACATATGAACCCTAAGGGTGCCGTGGCTCTTCTTACAGTGAGTGCAACAACCTAAAAAACCGAAAGGTGTCGTGGCCCTTCTTACATTATAAGCAACAACATATATACCTTATCTTGATTCAAGAGCTATGTGGGCCAGGTTTCTGTAGAGTACAGGCGGACATGATCATATACATATATCGATGTAGACATTTGTGTACACATTTGCAGTTGCATATGCATTACATATACATTACATTTATGTATCACATATCATATATTTAAGATTCAAGATCTTGTTTTACGTAAATAAGGTCTTACTGACATATATTATAAGTCCGTAAGATCTTATTTACACAAAATCAGATCTTACGGACATTTGCGCATATGTGAAAAACAATTGTGGGGGCATATGTGACACATATTGCCCATATATGTTGTAAATAAATGCGGAACCTATATGTATATACGTATATACCCTCTAGGCCCTCTACAGAGTATAGCTCTTGAACCAAGTTAATATATACCCTAAAGGTGTCGTTGCTCTTCTTACACTAAGTGTAACAACATGCAAACCCTAAAGGTGTCGTGGCTCTTCTTGCATTGAGTGTAACAACATACAGACCCTAAAGGGTGTTGGCTCTTCTTACAGTAAGTGCAACAACATAAAAACCCTAAAGGTGTCGTGGCTCTTCTTACCTTAGGTGTAACGACATGCAAACCCTAAAGGTGTCGTGGCTCTTCTTACATGAAGCGCAAGAGCATAAAAACCCTAAAGGTGTCGTGGCCCTCCTCACTAAGTGCAACAACATACAGACCCTAAAGTTGTCGCGGCTCTTCTTACATGAAGTGCAACAACATATAAACCCTAAAGGGGTCGTGGCCCTTCTTACATTAAGTGCAACAACATATAACCCCGAAACGTGTCGTGGCCCTTGTTACATTAAGTGCAGCAACATATAATCCCTAAAGGTGTCGTGGCTCTTCTTATTGCATGAAGTGCAACAACAAAGAAAAACCCTAAAGGTGTCGTGGCTCTTCGTTTAAGTGTAACAACATACAAACCTTAAAGGTGTCGTGTCTCATACAAACCCTAAAGGTGTCGTGGCTCTTCTTACATTAAGTGCAGCAACATACAAACCCTAAAGTTGTCGGGGCTGTCCTTACATTAAGTGCAAGAACATATAAAGTTTTACTTTTCCCTTTATGCCCAGAGTGATCCCATTTGTGCCCAAAGTGAGCCCATGTATGCCCCAAGTGAGCCCATTTATGTTTCAAGTGAGGCCATTTATGCCCCAAGTGAGCCCATTATGCCCCAAGTAAGCTCAGTTATGGTGCAAGTGAGCCTATTTTATGCCCCAAGTGAACCTCAAAAAATTATGCCCCAAGTGAGCTCGAATTTATGCCCAAAGTGAGCCCCTCGCCGACATGTCTGGGGTGGGTGAAATGTGCGATGCGGCAGTTTCGAAATGCTATAGAAACAGCTTTTGGAAGCTGGCGCGGAGTTTTGGGACCTGGCAAGGTGCTGAACAGAAGCTGGCAAGGAATCAAGCTCCAGCAAGAGGCTCCAGGGCTAGGTGAAATGTGCCACGCGGCAGAGCTGGCAAGGACACGCTGAAGCTGCAGCCGCACATTTGAGAGGTGGGTGGTACGTGCCACGCGGCAGTTTCGACATGCATATAATGCATAGAATAGAAGCAGGTTTTGGGAGCTGGCTCGGAGTTTTAGCGACCTGGCAACGTGCTGAAGCTGGAGCGAGACATTTCAGGGGGTGAAACGCGCCACGCAGCAGTTTCGAAATGCTAAAGAAACGGATTTTGGAACCTGGCACGGAGTTTTGCGACCTGGCAACGCGCTGAAGCTGCAGCGGCACATTTCAGGGGTGGGTGAAACGTGCCACGCGGCTTTCGAAATGTTATGTAGAAACAGATTTCGGGAGCCGGCACAAGGAGATTTGGGACCTGGCAAGGTAAGCACATTGTTTTTCGGAGCTGAGTGAAGTTGGTGAAATGTGCCACGCGGCAGAGCTAGCAAGGAGTTTTGCGACCTGGCAACACGCTGAAGCTGCAGCGGCACGCGGAGTTTTGTGACCTGGCAACGCGCTGAAGCCGCAGCGGGACATTTCAGGGGGGTGAAATGCGCCATGCGGCAGTTTCGAAATTCTGTAGAAACGGACTGAAGCTGCATCGGCACATTTCAGGGGTGGGTGAAACGTGCCACACGGCAGTTTCGAAATGCTATAGAACAGGTTTTGGAAGCTGGCACGGAGTTCTGGGACCTGGCAAGATGCTGAGAACACTGCTGCTTTTCAGAGCTGGCAAGGGGTGGAGCTGCAGCAAGAGGTTTGAGTTTGAGGGGTGGATGAAAAGTGCCATGCGGCAGAGCTGGTAAGGAGTTTTGCGAGCTGGCAACACGCTGCAGCTGCAGCCACACATTTCAAGGGTGGGTGAAACGTCACTTTCGAACTGCTATAGAAACAGCTTCCAAAAAGCGCGGAGTTTTGGGACTTGGCAAGGTGCTGAACAGAGTTGTTTATTTTCGGAGCTGGCAAGGAGTGAAGCTGCAACGAGGGGTGTCACTTGGGTGAAACGTGCAGCAGTGTGGGAATGCTATAGAAATAGAGCTTTGGAAGCCGGCAAAGAGTTGTGTGATTTGGCAAAGCGCAGAAGCTGCGATGGCTAATGTTGCACACCTGCGGTGGTCCCGGGTGCCGCCCCTAGGCCATGGCTAGGCAGGGGTCGGCGGATCGGTTTTACTGCCTTCATCTTCTTTTCCTGCTGCAGCCATGATGCACCTATGATCATTTCTGCTCAGATGCCACATATTGATCATGTCTATTTTCATGTTTCTGAAGGATTTGGTAGAAACACATTGAAACAGATGTGATATGCATAATCGTCAAACATAAACGCATATATAAATAAAATTTCTGAACACAACAAACAAGATCGCAAAATGGCCAGCCACTATTGTGAAATAAAAACAATAAACAGAACAAAAAAAAACTAAACTTACAAACAAATGGACAGAGTAATCAGTAAACAAAATTTACCTTCCGGAGTGTTGCTGCCCGTAGTCATCAGGCTACTTAATGTGTATGCATTCCACTTGATGTCGAGGTTTTTTCACGCAACTTCCTGGAATTGGATATTCTGTATGCCTCGTTGCCCTAGCTGTCCGAGTTTGAAAGGGAAAGGTTCCTTGAAGGATAGAGACCACCGAAGGAAACAACAGTTTGTTGCTGGCTTGGCACACGAGCATGGGTGTAATTGGCCCATGATTACCATTATAGAAACTCGCATTAGATTGTGACGGGTCGACAACTCCCTTTCTGATGCAAGTCTGACACTTTTTTCTTGTTGCATGGCATTGTTCACTCGCTTACTAACTGCAGGTGTGGACATATCGGAAATCCACAGATCTGTGATTTTGCTGGCGACGGGTGGTGAACAGCTGCCTGTTTTTCACGGCCCGGGTTTTTTTCCGCTGTACATCGCCACAGAGGACAAGGATGCACAGACCCTTTTCGAGGGTGGGGCAAACAGTCTGTTGTACGGACTGGACCGGTTTCAGGATCTTCCGTTTGTTGACTTTGCAGCAGACATTGTCGTGCTTGATGTAAACTCATTTTCAAAAACCTCACTTGGTGGTGTGGTAACCGACGCAGTGCGCATTTTGGCACCACAAGGAGTACTGTTCGTTTCGGGCGCCGCTGATTTCGACATATCAGACTTCAGCCCGCAGGCGGCTAAACTTGTTTTTGCTGGTTCCTATGCCCATTCATTTGTGCGTCGGGTGGGAGTTGTACCAGATTTACCAGTTTGCAAAGCATGCGGGATGAGTTCTTTGTATGGCGGCCGGAACATTCAGCTCTCTCGGGAAAACCAATGCCCAGCGTGGATACAACCAGACTTCAAATCAATATTCCAGAAAGAAACAGCGAGTAAGTTCAACCCCAAATCGCATGAAAGCTTTGAAAACCAACGTCTGCAACATTGGTGGCGGCCAAATGTGCTAAAGACACAGCAGGGACGTGGCGAATGGACTGATAGATACAGCCAAACGAATGCCGGGCCCTACAGTGGCGCCTATGTGAACTCAAATCCTTTCAAGTTGCCGCATCGTTTGGAAGAGGCTGTGAAAGCTGGAAAGTTCAAACGAATTCTCGATGCAGGGGCAGGATCATGTTCTTTGGAGGGCGAACTCCGGCGCAAAGGATATTTCAAGACTGTTCGCAATTTCTTGGCTTTTGGCGCTTACGATTGTTCTATGCTCCGCATTTGTGCAGAGCGAGGCTCGATTTCCTTCCAGCATAATTGGCTGATTCCGCTACCCGTGTGTGCTTCTTGTAAGTTTGACCTCATATATCAGTTTGCAGGGATACATCACATGACACATATTGACAACAAAACAACTTTCTTGAACAACATGCTGGCCGTCCTTGAATGCAACGGACTGCTTTTCGTCAATGATATTGGAAATTGGCGGCCTGACTTTCGCAAAGCTTTGAAAGTCAAGGTAACAGAAAAGATTGCCACATACAAAGAGAGCGCTGATCGAGCGATCGAAATACATCGCACTTGCTGATATTGTTTGAAAAAAAGAAATCTTCCCATGCCTTCTGTTTCGGATTCAGGGACGTAGGCCAGCCAAGAAGTCTCTTGGGGCTTCACTTTTCTTTTGGAAATTTCCACGCATGGGACACCTTCCTTGAGTTCGTTCATCCATTTTGGCTCAATGCGACACTTTTATGTTTTGAGTCATTTTGACCTTCTTATGCCAAGATTGGGCCGGCTTGTGTCTAAATGGTCAGATTCAGCAGCTCCAGAAATCCAGAAGCTTGCAGACTCCTGACATCCAGATCTTTCAACATGTCCCTTTCCTCTAAATACCGTAGAAACCGCAGAGGACTATATAAATCTCTGTTTGATTGGAGAGTTTTTGGAAGTGACCTGATTGAACATGACAAGATCCATACAATCTCTAGGACTTCTTCGTATCTGCATAAAATGACCCACACATATCCACACACTGTTGAATGTAAGACTTGCATTCAATAGTGTGTGGGTTAAGAGTACTCGGTATACACTTTGGTTCGTGCTGGTTCTGTAGCTGGTTGACGCTTCTAGGAGATCATCCTTGCATATCCTTGTGCTGATGGGTCTTTTGGTCAGTGGAAAATCGACAGAACCAGCGCCAGAAAAAAGCGGTTGGAAGGTTTCCACACTTTCCATTAGAAGCATTGAAAAATATTGAAAAGCTTCCGCTGGAGAGCCGTTTGGCTTCGCGACCATCGATAGTATCACCAAGCTCTTTGCACAGCACAAGCATTATACAAAAGTAATGAACCAGCTTGACACCAGCTCTCCCACTATCAATCGAACGTCATCGTTACTTATCACGTATTTGCCACATTGCACAGTTTTGTCAATGGAACATTCGAGTGGCGTGACTTTGAACAGAATATCAGAATATCACATGAATGAGCAACAACAGAGATGAACCAAGAAGTATCGCTGCCTCCAAAATTTGTCCCCGTGCAGTTGATTGTGTGACCCATGCTTTCGGCAGTGGCGTCCTTCGCTGCTGGGCTGCTGCTTGGAGGATGCATCACCATGTTTGGCCTGCGTGGTTTCCTGCTTCGGCGCGACACTCTTCTGCGACAAAGTTCGCTTGAGGGACTTGCGCGGCTAAGGCCATCCAGCCTGGCCAGTGCCAAGGACGCGATAAGAGGATCACCTGTGCCTCCACCACCTGTGCCCCCACCACGTCCACCACGTCCACCACGTCCACCATCAGCGTCATCAGCACCAGCACTTCCAGTTCCTCCACCACATCTCGAGACTTCCTTGACTACGACTACACATGTAGCTCCCACAACCAGGGTTCGAGAGGAAGTTCCAAGTGCCAATGCACTCCCAGCAGCTCAAGATCCAAGCGGCTTGCGCTCTTGCAAAAAGCGCTCCTGCCTAGGCGGGCGTCGCAATTGGGTTCGACTGGGTTCAGTTTCACCAGTTTCGAACGGAAGTTAGGAGTGGCTTCAGTACGAAATAGGGCAAGAGTATGAGATTTATGTTTGGGCCATTCAAGGGATTACAAAGAACGTTGGTCCCAGAGAATTCCTTTTCTTTCAGAACTTTGGCACGTTTCAGGTCAAGTATGCTAAGCTCAAACGTGATAAGATTTCTCGTATTGTTTACTTGCGAATGAAGCGCATTGCTTTCGTATAGTGTGACTTGATGCGTGTCAGAATCGGAGTCATGTCCTCCTCCGAATTCAGTTTTGATGCAAGCTTGGCAAGCCCAATGCTTTCTGCTACACATATTCCTGGGTTGGGGAGCCCTGCTATTCGAGTCTGGGTGGGAACTTGCAGAAGGAGAATCGGGCTTCAAAACTATATAAGAGAAGTTGATTCCCAAACTGCAGTACTTGTGCTCCTCAGTTTCTTGCAATCTGAGCTAAGTGAACATCCTAGAAATCTGTAGTAGTAGCATTCTGCAGCACAAAGGCATTGGTCACTGGTCACCATCAATCAAACTTGAGAAAAAGCAATTCCTAGATGGCCTACCACTTACCAGCAACATGAGCAGTGGAAGTTTGAACAAAATAAGACCAAACTCACCAAGAAGTAAGGAACAGAAGTGCTAAAATGGTTAGTTTTCACTATTTAATCATGATTCTCCAACATTATGTAACATGTATCTGTTTGTTGTTCTCCTTCTCTTTTTAGCTCTCTTTCTGGACACCTGCAAGTCCTCAAGTTTTGATTTTTGGCACAACTTCCAAGATTTGGGAGAATCGAAGGCTGTGAGCCCTTCACGGATGGACCACCGAAGGAACAGACCCTGATTGCCACCAATACGGGGGGAATTGGAATTTTCTTGTCACTTTCTCGGCTTCCAATGAGTGCATAGATAGGCCCATCAACAAGTTAGACGCTGGACACATATGATACAATGCGTACAATAGTCCACCCCAAAAATGTTTGGATGTCTAGACGCTGAACTGAAGGGTCCTGCGGAGGGAGAGGTTCTGCCCGTTCTGATAGGCTCACGAACTGCAGGTGGCGACATATCGCAAATTCACAGATCGGTGATTCTATTGGCGACGGGTGGTGAACAGCTGCCTGTTTTTCACGGTCCGGGCTTTTTCCCGCTGTACATCGTCACAGAGGACAAGGATGCACAGACCCTTTTCGAGGGTGGGGCAAACAGTCTGTTGTACGGACTGGACCGGTTTCAGGATCTTCCGTTTGTTGACTTTGCAGCAGACATTGTCGTGCTTGATGTAAGCTCCTTTTCAAAAGCTTCACTTGGTGGTGTGGTAACCGAAGCGGTGCGCATTTTGGCACCACAAGGAGTACTGTTCGTTTCGGGCGCTGCTGATTTCGACATATCAGACTTCAGCCCGCAGGCGGCTAAACTTGTCTTTGCTGGTTCCTATGCCCATTCATTTGTGCGTCGGGTGGGAGTTGTACCAGATTTACCAGTTTGCAAAGCATGTGGGATGAGATCTATGTTTGGCGACCGGAAGATTGAGCTCTCTCCGGAAAACCAGTGTCAAGCGTGGATACAACCAGGATTCAAATCAATATTCCAGAAAGAAACTGCGAGTAAGTTCAACCCCAAACCAAAGGAAAGCGTTGAAAACCAACGTCTGCAACATTGGTGGCGGCCAAATGTGCTAAAGACACAGCAGGGAGAGGATGAATGGGCTGATGTTTATAGCAAAAAGTCTGCACATGTATACAAAGCTGGCTACACAAATTCAGATCCTTACAAATTGCCCCCACATTTGGAAGAGGCTGTGAAAGCTGGAAAGTTCAAACGAATTCTCGATGCAGGGGCAGGATCATGTTCTTTGGAGGGCGAACTCCGGCGCAAAGGATATTTCAAGACTGTTCGCAATTTCTTGGCTTTTGGCGCTTACGATTGTTCTATGCTCCGCATTTGTGCAGAGCGAGGCTCGATTTCCTTCCAGCACAATTGGCTGATTCCGCTACCCGTGTGTGCTTCTTGTAAGTTTGACCTCATATATCAGTTTGCAGGGATACATCACAGGCGAGTTTTCGAAAACTATGCAAAGTTCTTGGACAACATGCTGGCCGTCCTTGAATGCAACGGACTGCTTTTCGTCAATGATCATGGACCCTGGCGGCCTGAATTTCGCAAAGCTTTGAAGATCCGAGTTAGGCGAACGATTGCTACATATACAGAAAGCAACAATGGAGCGTTTGCAATCAATCGCATTTGCTAATTGCTTTACAATGTCGCAGTCCTCCTAGGTCGGCGAGGGTGTGAAATATATTCCTTGACTGCTACGACCCTATGACGAAGCGGGCCGTGAAAGTTGGACGTGGCACGATCAAAGACATGGGAGAGTGGCACCATGTGGCACCCTGTAGTTCAGGTTTCGAAAGTCGTGAATGGGGGACCCCTAGATTCCCTGACAAGGCCTTGAAGGGAGCTGTTGAAATCTGCTGTACTCCAATATGAGTGAAACAAGAGCAGCCGCCGCATTCACGTTGATTCTTTGTTTATGCAAGGTCGGGGCAGAAACCCAGACAGATTGCACCACAAGACTCGTGTAGCCATTCGATTTGAGTACATCACTAGATCCGGAATTTCTCGAATTGCAGTCCAAAGAGGCCTGTTGGCTCAAGCGTCAGAGGGTTTTTCTTCTAGTTTTCATATGTTTTCATAATCATTGGCTTCCGGCAAAATCACTGGCGTGATGCAGCTGTCGAGCCAGTCATGTGACATGGCACTTTTTTTTGGTCTTTGAGCAGCTGTTCTTGGAGGTCAATGCACATCCAGATCACAGGTTTATAATGGTTTATTGTGGTTTATAATGGTTTATATAATGGTTTATAGTGGTTTATCATGGTTTATATAATGGTTTATAGTGGTTTATAGTGGTTTATAATGGTTTATATAGTTTTCATATGTTTTCAACATGTTTAAAACACATATGGCCAAAAGATGCATCTAGCATCATCTCGCATGCTATTTTGGGCTAGGAATTGCAAGTTGCGACTTGCGACTCGCAGAACAACAGCTTTTCATTATCGCAGAATCTGAGGCTCCATCGCCTGTGGATCGAAATTGGGCTCCAGCGCCGTGGCGCGTCACTGGCGTCGGCTGCAGCTGCAGCTTTGAATGAGGCAGCAGAATTGGGCGATGTGCAGAAAGCAGAGGAACTTTTCTCCGTGTCTTGCTGTAAATGCTTTGGTATATTTTGGGCCTTGGCCTTGGAAACTTTGTGACATGTGGAGACAGTTGGAAGCGCATCGCGCCGTTTTCGCTGAGGCAGTGTTCCCATTGACGCCACAGAACAAGCACACCATGACGTGCAATACCTTGATGAAGGCAGGTGAGGATTGACAATAGAAAGTAAGAGAATGAGTAGCTGGACTTGATTCATCTGGTGCCTTCAAAAACGCGCTTTCCAGGCATATGCGAACCGCGGATTGGGTCATAAGGCAGCAGAATGGCACAATCGAATGTGCTCGCAACGAATTCGGACCAATGCAAAGACTGGCATGGAGGGAGGTGAAGCATCACAAGTGGCTATCTTATATATAAGGTATATTTAAACACAAACACAGACAGACAGACAGACAGACATGGCATGGCATGGCATGGCGTTGCGTTGCGTTGCGTTGCACTGCATACATACATGTATTGTATCTGAATCATCCAAAATCATCCTATGGGAGTCTCTGTGGGCGCAGGACATATGGCAAGGTAATTGAGGCCTTCGCTAAGTCTGGGGACTTGGAGAATGCCTTGGCCTACCTCGCACGAATGAGTCAGTTTTTTCCACCGGACGCTCGGCAGATCTCTTGGGCTTGGTGTTTGTGATCCAAAACATCCCAGCTGCACGAGGGGCTGTTTGTGTGGACGAAAGCAGTTGTTTGAAGAAAGCGGATGCTTCTTTCACGGCGATTTTTTCTGCACCACTTGGAGGACAAGATCAACTTCAATACGGTCATCGCTGCTGCAGCACAGGCGGTCCCCTGTTGAAAGTCGCAGACCTCAGCAATGTCAGAGATCCAAAGGAAGTGGCCTTAGATGCTGTAGCAAGTCCTGCCTAGTGGGTTGGAAAGTTTATGTGATGGGTAGTTTGGGTCAACCTTGGATAGTTTAGTTTAGTAGTTAGATGTATTTAGCAATGTTGTGGCTACTTTAATCTCTTGTTATACATGCGGATGCATACCTGAGAAGGGGCTGCAGGGTCACATATGACACTCCCGCCTGGGCAGGCAGGCTTGGTGCCAGAGACAGAGGCCTTGGGAATTGGACATGGACCTTATGGACCTTGACGTGGAATGACGACGTGACGACGGGAAACGAAAAACTGACCTTTTTGAGGCCTCCAATTCCTGCGGCTTTTGATGTTCCTTCCAAGGCTTTGATGCTTGGCTTGACTCAGCGGCGTATTGAACCATCACTCGAGAGCTACGGAAGCCTCCTGAATGCTTATGCAAAGGTGGGGATGGTGGGGCTCGAACCTGGTACGCAAGCATTGAGATTGTCAAGATACTCGCAGTATCACTTTGTCATATTTTGAAGACTTTTCGATCTGGAGGTGCATTGTCATATCGTTCTGGTCGCAAAGTAGACACATAAGGGAACATGATACACTGTATTTTATGTTTGAGAGCTGAGGGCTTTTGAGTTGGAGCTTTCCTGTCTGCCCTTCGGGTCGTTTCAATGAACCTCATTCACAGCCGGACATTGACATTCAGCCCTTGCCGCAGGGGAGCAATGCTGCTGCAGCTATTGAAGTTCTTCAAGGAATGGGGCACTTGCAAATCACGCCAAATCAGGTTTGCTTCAGTGCAGTTGCTTGGCAAAGGACACCAATAGTACCAATATCTCACGTGAATTACACAGATGATGTCACTCGACTCCCCGTGGCCTTATTAGATAAGGCTATGGATGCCTGCAGCCGGGCCGCACGGCCAGACGAAGCCATCGATATACTTCATCAAATGCAGAATCAAACCATTGCTCCAGATGTGGTGGCGCTGTCCAGCATCGTCAATGCATTCTCTCAACTTGGCAAGGCAGCCGATGCTGCCAAGTGGCTAGAGCAAGCAGAAAATGTTGGACTGAGCCCGAACATCATTACCTACAACTGCATTATTCACGCCTGTGCCCGAGTGGGACATCCAAAGAAGGCCTGGAGGGCTGACTTTTTTTTTTCAGTATGTTAATGGAGAATTCCGGCGCTCCTAATTTTAGTCCCTCAAGTCAATCCTACCATGATTGGGAACCTGATGGAAGCCGAACTGACTGTGACAGGCAATCAAGTGGTTTGAGAGGTTGAGGGCAGCACAGCTGCGGCCCGACGTGTCATCATATTGCGGGATTCTTGATGCTTTCGCCAAGAGACTTGGCAATGATGGAAGATTGGTAAAATTGATACAGGGCAAAGAGCCTGGAGACAACTGTCAAGTACAGTACGCCTCTCAACGCCCTGTAGTTGAATTTTTTCCGCATCCCCATGCATCTATTTGCAACACAGAGGAATTTATTGACTTGACTCTTCACTTATCACATTCAACCTCTAAGGAAAGGCCGGCCACTGGCAGATGCGCAACATTGGTTCAATCGACTGGCAGCGCAGCATATGCCCGACTTGGGTGCCTTTGTGTCTGTGTGCCTCATTTGAATGGTTTATTGGATGTGACACTAAGTATTTTCTTTTGAAAGATCACACCACACGTGATTGGCGAGGATTTTCATCTGCGCCCGGTCTGGAAGACTTTGGGAAGCCTCCGAGTGGTTGCGGCGCATGCGGGAGAGTGGGCTGCAGCTTGACTCAGGGCACCTTGGCCTTGGATTCGTTGTGTTAGTGGACTTTTTCTTGGAGACTGGAAGCATGAAAGAAACTGAGTGCTACATAGTGTTGCCATGCCAAGGCCGTACAACGGAGTAATAGCAGCTGCAGCACAGGCCAGAGAACCTGATTGGGCTCTTCGCTGCCTCCAAGATATGTTGGAGACTTCTGTCCAGCCCAACATCATGACGTAACTGTCCAGGAATTCGCCAAGTTTAGCCATGTCTCAGCAGGATAGTGGGGTCATGGATAAGAACGATACAAACTGTTTGTCCAGCTCCAAGGCACACCAACATCATCAACGCTTTTGCCAAAGTCTCTCAGCATCAAGCGGCCATTGAATGGTTGGACGTGATGGAAGATGCACATCATTCTCCCAATGTGCTTTCGTTCACTTGTGCTATCGAGGTGGGAATCAGATCCGAATCAGATGGAGTGAACAGGTGCCCTTTTGGGTGCGGCCACTGCCACGGCCACTGCCAGGCTTGTCTTTGGGCCACCGAGTGGGGTGAGGCGTTGCGCCTGTTGCAGCGCATGCAGCAGCGAGGCCACCGGGTCTACCTCAAATGCTTCTGGCATTTAAAGAGTTGTGAAGCAGTGCATGAAAATCATGAAATTATATATATATATATATGTATATATATATGTATATATATATATATGTATATATATATATATATATATATTGAGTTTGAGGGTCGAAATCCCCGAAATATATGTTCAGACGCTGGAATTTGATTCACCATCCTTTTTCTGCTCGTTCAGGTGTCCCTGCAGATTCTGTTCTCATTCGCAAGCTCAATCGACAAATGGGATCAGAGGCGCAAACCTTTGTACTTGTAGCGTGGCAAATGTGGTATCAGAAATTTACTGACATTTGGTGTTTGTTTGTTTGGAAGAGGTTTGGCAACACTTCGTACATCAACCGTGGCGTCAACAAAAAACTAAGCTATTAATCATTTTGAAATATAATCTAATATAATTTGATATTTTAATAAATCTTGAAATAGATAGAACTCAAATTTGCATTATTTTGGGACAACCCAAAAGATTAAAATATAATTTTCGGATAATTGAATATTATTGGAATTTACTGGATATTTATTTTTAATTTAAAATACCTATCACTTTTATATTAATACATATTAATATTATCCCCAAAAATATTAACTCACTGAAATATTGG
>CAMXCT020001086.1:136036-180651 GCA_947184155.2 Cladocopium goreaui
TTACCCCTAAATTTAATATCTTAAAAATTTAAATATTTATTATTTTTAAATTTTACCAAAATAATTCTCCATATTATATTATTTATATTAAATTAAAATAAATTAATATAAATTATATATTATAAATTTCAAATCCAAATATTTTTTATTTTCCATTTACCTATCTTATATTTTATTAATATAATCATTTTCAAATATAAAAATATCATTCCATTATACAATAATTTACCAAACATATATTAAAAAACCTCAAATCCTAATATTTTTATTTCATATATTTTTATTTTAAAATTTATATAAATAATTTCCCATATATATATTTATAATCCCTAAATTAATATTCCAAAATCAAATTACAAAATTTCGAATCCTAAATTTTTCATTTCATATATCTATCAATATCCCAAAATATATCACACATATATACCACATATAATATACAAACAATTCGGCTGAATCTAATATAAAAACATTTTCAACATATATTTTTTTCGGTTACTGTATCTTTTTAATTTTCATAATTTATTTAAATCAACAATTTAATAAATATACATTAATCAAAATATAAAAAATTAAATATTTAAATAATTATTATTTTCTAAATTAAATCAAAAAACATATTTCCAATTATCTAATTTTATCCAAAAAATCCAAATAAAATAAATAATTTATTATATAATAAACAATAATAATAATATTCTAAATCATATTTAGGAAAAAAATATATATAATAATTATTTATATTCGAATATTATACTATTTAATTATATTTATTTAATAATTATATAAATAATCCAAATATAATAATATATTTTTTTAAAATTATTCAAATTAAATAACATCCTATTTACATATATTTATTTCTAGATTATACTTATTTATTTTATATTACTACCCCACAGCAACAAAACACATATTAAGACGATGTTCCCGGTAAATTTCCCGCATCCAAACCAAATTTTAGATCGATCGGAATAAATTTCCTAAAATCGATTATTTTTCATGTCAAAATCAATATCACAATACATAAACTTTTTAAATTTATATGCAAAAATCATCGTTATAAAGCAAATAAAACACAAAACATATTACTTTTCTCTTTTCTTCCTCAACAATTGGAACCTTTCCCAAAGGCATGTCAAAAAAAATAAATTACTAAAATCTATTCTTATTATTAGCCTATCTGTTAATTAACTTATATATATATACAGATACTATTTAGTACATATATATATATATACGTATATTTATTGAAATATTTTAGATTAGGAATCATTTGAAATGGAATAGTTGAATTTGTTACCGGAGCATGGTTTAGGGTTCAGTGATTGGCTTTTCTGCAATTGCAGAATTATCAATCATTGCAGATTCTCCTCCTGGTTGTGCCTTCGCAATGGATTCAGACCCATCATATTTCTTTTAGATTCTTTTGGGTTGTTCATGATCGGCAAAAAGAATGTTGCGCCAGGTCTCTTCCAAGAGAAAATATTCTGAAGATCGAGCAAATATATAAAAATGTATTCCTGCAGATCATGTCTCTCCTATCCATAAGAGACAGAAAGGCCTCGACAGCCGGAGATTCCGCAGCTTCCTTCAGCTCCTGGAACTGCCCCGAAACGTGCGTGCGTGCTTTCAACGTCAAAAGCAACGGCTTTCAACGTCGAAAGCAACGGCTTTTTTTGGGGACTGGACAACAAGAATACAGGACATTTTAATATATTTTGCCCAGAAGTTGAGTGTTTCGGAAAGTGACTTGGCAGAAAGCAGCAATATCGTACAATCGTATACAATCCATTGGGCTCCAAAAATCAGAAGGGATGGACATTCACCTTTGCCAACCCATCGTCAGGTAACAGTGGCCATGACTCGCATTCGATTGCGAGTCCTGTCCTTCGTAGCTTCTGGCTCTTTGGGTTGTGAATCCTGCTGCCTTCCACTGGCCTCCTGTTGTGCATCTGGGATGGGCTGCTCCATTTTCTGAGGCTCCTCAACCTTTGGAGCAGGCGGCTCCTGCGTCGTGCGGCAATATGGTGCAGAGCCTATATATAGATATATAGATATATAGATATATAGATATACATAGATATCGATATATAGAGATATAGATATGTAGCTATGTAAATTAAGATATATAGCTATAAAGATATATAGCTATATAGATATATAGATTTATAGATTTATAGATATATAGATATATAGATATATAGATATATAAATATATATATAGATATATATATATATATAGATATATAGATATAGATATATAGTTATATAGGTATATGGAGGTACATATGTATATATATATATAGGTATGTAAATATGTAGATACACACCATGGCGAAAAAACGAAACAGTGGACGTATCAACATGTTCTTTGATACTGTCTTCTTGCATTCTTCTGAACATCTTAGTGAAAAGGGTAATTGCCGCTTCAGCATTGTAACTTGTTGGCACCAAATGGTAGCTCATGACAGTTGACTAGCCAACCTGATCCCAAAAAATATGTCCAGGGTTTAACCACAACGGACGAGTGATTCTGATCTTCAAGCAGTTCCAATCGGCATCAATTGCAATAAAACAACAGGGCAGTGTGAGTGATTGAGTAAGCACATCAGGCAAATAGTGTCTGTACATGGCCTTTGCGTCCTTCTGCTTTTTCTGCTCGGGCTGGTCCTGTCGATCAACATGATCGAAATGGGAGTCTGATCCGCAAGAATTGCAAAGAATCTCTGCACTAAGTTAGTCACTAATAATATCATCTGGAAACCAGTTCCCGGTGCCACACATACTGCTACTATCGGCATCCCATCACCGGACCTCCACAGCTCTTTGCGAATGTCCTGGCAAAGCTGCACGGCCCAACATTTTGGGCGCAGTGGTACAAGTACATGTAGACTTGATGCAATGCAAGTAGCCTCTTGGTGAATCCGATTGACATGCAAACATTCAAAGATCAATGGTGCACAAAATCGTACAAGGAAAAATAGCTATCCCCAAATGGGTTTGAAAAAGTTACTTTCTTCGAGCGATCCCGCCCTGAAACACTGTTCTGCCATAGTTTCTGACATACCATCTGGAAGTATATATGGCATATTTATTTATTTTGACATTCTATCTGACATTCTATCTGGCATAGGCGCGGAAAAACATTCCCAATAATTTTAGTAAAGCAATCGTAAACCATCCCCAATTTTACCATAAATGGGTGCTATAACGCATCAACATATGACTGGTTTATTGTTGCTTTACCAACATTGAACCAGGTAGGTGAAATTCACCCGGCCTGAACTGGACAAAGGGCTTGGCCGGTCCACTTTTTGGATGTGCCAAAGGGTCATCAGCTGCAGGCACCGGCGAGTCCCATCAATGTCTGTGCAATTTGATCATGTTTGATACATTTTGATAGCCCTATTTTGACGACAGAGATATGTGTGACATTGTTTGACATCATTTCGCACTGAGACGTACTGAAACTATCCACGGAACGCTGCTTTGTTTTCCTCAACAAGTTGCAAGAGACACACACACACACACGCACGCTGAATGGCTTGAAGACAAGACACAAACATCCATAGAAATGTCTCTTTTTGTAAATAGAAAAGTTGAAACTTCCAACGCTTGGATCGCCTCTGGATCACCTCTGTACCCGTGTAGGGTCATTGTTGCCTCGGATGGTCAGTTTCTGCCCATAGGATCCTCCAGAACAGCCTATGTTCTGCAGAGGGGGAACATCGGGGAAAAACAACTTATTGGTTGCGTACTTCCCTTGCCTCTACCTACAACATCCTATAACATCTTATAACATCCTATAACCATTGAGAGGTATAGCATCATCTGCACCTTGCGGAAACCTGGGTGAACATTCTTCCACCCGAAGGGGACATGTTGCACACTCCAAATCGTTGCTTTTACACGCCACAGCATGAAAACTTCGGAGATTCCATCACGGAACCATCAGCTTCAAGAATCTCTTTGTGATCTATGATATATGTTGATATATGATGATATATGATGCTATATGATGCTATATGATGATATATGATGATATATGATGATATATGATGATATATGATGATATATGATGGTATATGATGATATATGATGATATATGATGATATATGATGATATATGATGATATATGATGATCTATGTATGGTACATGCTGGCTAGTATCATTGGGACAGGATGGAGCCCAAGTTGGGGAAAACACTCACACCTTTGATCGAAAAAAATGAGCAGATCTGGTTCTGTCACCAATCAATGCATTTGCTGGAGAAGGTAATTTATATGAACGTGAATGATGAACAATCATGATGAAGCACGCATCTAAAGACTCAAAAACAGTAAGTACAACTTACAGTTATAGCCAATGCCAAGAACGGCATGAGTATGCATCGTTGACCATTAAAACACATAAACTCTGATAACACGTGTATAAACGCTTCTTGCTGTGAAAACAACATCCTGGATAGGCGGCTGGGGCATCTCGTTGGCTTCGCCAAGTGCCAAGATACCTCGAATTCGACCCAGTCGCCAGGTGATAGCTCTGAGATCTGGCACCGGGCTGCGCTTGAAATTGCGATGCAAGAGCGGTGCATCTCTGCGTAGATTAAAGATACTGTATGGGTTTTGCATGGTTTTGCCCTTTTAATATCTTTTAATCAGATCTTTTTCACTTTTTTCACCAGTCCACAGCTCTTAGAGAGTCTGACTTCCAGCTGCAAGGCATCCATCGCACCTCCTTGTTCAGGCTATCGCTAAATAGCAACGCAACGTCGGGTAAATCTCGACCTCGCAGCCAAGCGGCTGGTCTCCTTTCATCATCGCAGCGAGAAGTCTTTGTGGTTGCAACGTGATTGCTACAGTATCAAGTATACCCATAAAATATCCATATATATATACATATTATATATATGTACAACATAGCTGGTTCTACTTGCCCATATCAAAGGATATCAAAGGTATATTCTACAATAACCTGCTCTACACTCATTTATCATTCGCCCTCCAAGTTCCCAGCGAGGGAAGCGCGATGGATACATCCGAACCTGAGGCACCAAAACAGTGCCTGTTTTATAGACAGTCAATGAATGAAGGGTCAAGCGATCTTCGTTCTTAGCTGGAAAATGTCTAGTGTCTACTTTCAGCTTTCTCTCTTGAATATGATCAGAAAATATCAGAGATATGAATCATTCATAATCATTGTAAATATCATTCATCTCCGTTGCTATCCTTTGATGAATCTCTACTGGAACATCCAGGCACCAAAAACCTTGACCTCTCAGCAGGACACTGGGGCCATTCCCTGGTGTCCTAACAAACTGGACGAGGTTCGGCCAAGAAAGGGGCTGCCGTATTCAAGGATGATTTCAAACAAACAAGGCCATTGTTTTGACATGGACTATATTTTGGCAACCTGCTGAAAGGTTTCCAAAGTCTGTTCGAGGAACCACTTTTGCATTAATTTTGGAAGGTAAAACTTCTGGGAAATGCTCAGCATGCAGCCCAATGGGTCGAATGCATTGGCAATATCTTGTGTAAGCCAAGGCACCATCAGAACACTCTTGGTGCGAATAAAGAAGACCTCAAAGCCTTCACGGATGACGCGCACCTGTCAGGGAGGACCAAGGGAATGTCGCTCTTGGGGAGTGATTCTTTGGCCATTGCAAAACGATGTAGAATTGAACACACATGTAGTTTGTCTCATATACAACACATAATATCTACGGGTATATATATATAATCATGTATATGTAAATATATATATATATATCGTATACATATATATATACACTCATTACACATATATCTTTATCACAATGAGTATATGTTTATCTTGACAAATACAAAACGTACATCGCTTCTTGCAGTCCAATGTGTCAACTCGCCTCACCCTGCCATGTGAAGGTCCGGCGTCTGTACCTCAACTCATCTGCCGCATCTGGCTTTGGGTATATCATGGTGACAATTGTGGAGTATATGTATGTATATATATATAAATAAATTTAATGGGATATGGGATATATGATCAACACTGATCTGTGGGTGTGTCTGAACATGTTGGATTCACCAATTCACGGCAATCTCAATAGGAAATAGTACTGTATTTCCATGACCAAATCAGCGGATGCACTGCAAAAGAATCCAGCTGATTCCCACGAACACAGCTCAATCTATTTCACGCATGCTTAGATTTAAAGACTTGAGACCAATAATTAGTAAAATACACATGTACTTACATTTACATTTACATGTGTTCATGTAGTACAGAAACGTTCGCTTCAATAGGTGTCGAGGTCCATGAAGGGTAAACCATCTCTTGAAAGCTCGGCGGAGACAAGGTCTCAAACCTGAAATTACATGAATCTACTGAAAAAAAAATCCATCATCACATCATCATCAATATATAATAATATATCTAAATGATACTGTACCAACACTACTAAGAATATCAAACATCATCGTCATCATCGTCCTCATCGTCATCATCATCATCGTCGTCTTCGTCGTCATCATCATCATCGTCGTCATCATCATCATCATCATCATCCTCTTTTCGGATCTTTTCAGTGCCAATTCCTTCAAGGATGAACACTTCCCAGCGCTTTTCGCTGGTGTGACACTGGAGATGTTGAGATCGTGCAGGTCTTGGGGCCCGTGGCATCTTCAAACTGTGACGTTGCTCCGAGTCAGTGCCCAAAGAAGTAAGGTACCCAAATTTTCCAAGAGATTGACCATATTTTCCAAGAGATTTTTCTGATTCACATATTCCAAAACAATTTATCAGAATACTTATTTTCTGAATATTTACTATCTTGAACATATTGTCTATAATATTTTTTATCTGATTCAAGCATATTCAAACGACTACACAACCAATTTTTAAGGATTGCTTTCAATATATTGTGGGCCCTGGACAGGCAAAATTGGGCAGCATGCCGAGGATCAAAAACGATTGCTGGCTGTACAACCTATACATATATACATACATAATCCTACAGGGTCTATGCCTTTGGCATGGATACAACTTGCTTTTCATTTCTGCAAGTCCTCGGTTTGCAAGAAACTTGGCCATAGACAACTGGTCTGCATGGCTGTCGGATGTCGTAAGAATCCATATGCAGCTGCTGGAATGAGACCATCAACGATTCAGCCAAGAATCTGCCATCTTTCGAGACTGGCCCATCTGGCACATGATTCACGGCATGTTTGGATATTAAGAATGTACGGGGCAGGTCAAAACCTTGGTACAATGATGGGCACTGCTTAGACATGGGGTAATTACTTCGTGTTAGATAAATACCCATTCAACAACCGGAAAACACATTATGGTGCCTTGTTTACTGGTGTTTGGTTGTTGGGATATGATACAACTACAGTATATACAACTACTCTACCAACCAGCGCTTAAGTCAGGTGGACATTAGAACACAATTTGAGCGTGTTAATGGATATCATTTTAATCCCTTTTGAAGTTGTAGAATCCCAGTATCATCCATTTCAGTTTCGGATTTTCCATTAGAATTAAACCAACCAATTTTATAGGATCCACCATTTATTGAATCCCCGGAGGGGCACATTGCTCCACCTAGCCTCTGGAATGCACCTGGCTCGCATGGTGATTCACTTCTTTGCCTGACGCTGAGATGAGTCATGTTTGCTGAGACTTGTTTAGTCCAAATTAAAGGCACACAAGTTTATCATTATTTATCATGTTCATTGTGTGTCATTTTTCATTCGTTCTAATGTCTTTGCCCAATTTCACCAAATGTCATTCTCTGAATTTGTGCCAACGTATCCTCAGGATCTTTATCTCAAGATTCGCCGGCACGACGCCCTGCCTTGGCTTTGGCCTTGGGAGCAAGGCGAGGCGTTTTGGTGGTGCGCACCGTGCGAGCCTCTTCGTCTGGCTCAGGGCGGACCTGGAGGAAGCGGAAGTACCAGGCGTAGATTTTGTGGGAACAAACCGTTTATAATTGATAGTAGTTTCATGCAATTCAATGCAACAAGCATATTAAATACGTTTAAATAACTGTATATTGAATATGTATATATATATATATCATAATATTATATATAGCATTATATATATATATATCATGCATATATATATACACATATAATATGATACATATATATAATATGATATATAACATATAACATGATATATATATCCCATTATATATATAATATGATATATATATAATATAATATTCATATAATATGATTTCTATAATATGATATATATATATGTATATGACATATATATATATATGATATATGGTATATATATATATATGATATATGGTATATATATATGGCATATGATATATGGTACATATGTATGATATATAAATATGTAGAATGTAGTCACTTGGATTTGGATTATAAGTCTTTTACTAAGTAGAATGCAAATCCAAAGACCAACATTAAACATGGGTCTGGTGTCAATTTTGTGGGTACTGTACCCATCCCAAAGTGAGTCTCAAGCCTTCAAGTAGTAAAGGTGGTGCAACTTCACATCACCACCTTCTCGAGGATGCCGCTCCAAGGGATTTTCTGGCCTCAGTGCCATCCGCTGGGTGCCGGTGCCACAACGACAGCTGAAGGCGCTGAAGGCGTGGCTGGCAATTCTCCCAGCGTTTTTTGCCCAGCATCTCAACCTGATGGCTGGAAGATATTGGAAGATGGAATCAAATTAAAATTTAAATGATTTAAACCTTGATTTTCCCAGCGAACAAAAAACCTCCATTTGCTTCATTTGCTTCGGCGATTTTGGGATCTTCCATTGCCATGTTTGATTACCGGAGGGTAATGGAGCTTCAAAGAGATCTGAGGATAGTTCTTGACACGTTAACCCCATGGTCATCTTAGGTCTTAGGTTCTTGTCAAACATCTGGTCCCTGCATGTCCCCTGCAAACATGGGGAACGTTGTTACCAGTAAGGGCTGCACTCTGCCAATCTGCCTGTAGAACCGAGTGCCAGCCCAATGGAAACCTTCTCAGACCCTGACCCAACAGGTGTCGCTGCGATTGTCGGAAATGGTCATTCCAGGGTGCTGACCTGGCGACAGGCAATCATAAAATCAGCGCCAAATCCTGAAGCTAAGGATCAGTGGCCAAAACATTCCTTCTCATACTCATCGGGTCATTGGGATTTTGATATATTTTGAGAGCACAAATATAAATCATATAAAAACATCTTTGATTTTGGCCACTGCTCCTCTACTGCTGTTGGACATTGCGAATCTCACTGGCAAATCTTTACAGGAAGGATCAGGAAGGGGACAATGTCATCCCCATGCGTCCCTTTTGTGCATTCCCGCATGTAAATGCAACATTTAGGAAGTCGTTCCTTAGTAATCCTCAATTTAGACAAAACAGACGACTTTGTCATTTTCCTGTATGATTTCTATGCAATTCTATGCTGTGCACTTTGATAGCATCATGTTTACACTACATAGTCCTCTTTGTCTTGTTGAGATCAACGCTTCCCTGAAACACAATTTCTTTGTAGGAATTCGGAATACCCCTACACCGAAAAAGGACCCGGCAACATCTGCATCACAGGCAGCGGGCTGGGTTCTATGTTATAAGCTCGACCTAATCATATTCCTTGTTCTGGTTCTGATGGGAACCACCCCACCCCTGAATGATCAATCATATATTGACCTTGACATAGTTTTTTCATATTTTCTCCCATAGTTGGGTATGCGTCAAATGAACACGAACTATAATATTTAGCGAACACGAACACAAATTCTAGGTCCAGTGGTACCGAAATTACTTGACCCGTACCCATGTCATATTGCTGGTAAAATACCATATATCCACGATATATCACAATTATGTCGATGGTTGTTCACTTCTGCTTTTACTTTCACTATACCAACCCCCACAAGCATCAACGCGTCAAAAAATAACACAAACTAACATAGTGATATATTTATTACATATATCATACTATTGATGTAAACTAACTACAGTAGTCTAACATTACTGAAATACTTATATATATATATATGGAGGTTCCTAAAATGGGGGTACCTCAAAATGGATGGTTTATAATGGACAATCCGAAAATAACATGGATGATTTAGGGGTACCCACATGGATTGGAAACCTCTATATATAACCTCCATATATAGAAATATAGATATATACATACTGTGTATATATAGGTACCCGATCGTCAAATCACCCCCCTTGTTCAGGTTGGCATGATCATGTCTGCTTTCCATCATCTGAAATCAGCGCTTGACATGGTGTTGGAGACCGATACTTTCGAACTCCGACAGGTCATGCATTTGCTTGCTCCTTGCCAGCGGCAGAAGCTCATGGATGTCTTAATCATCATGGCAGGCCCTTTTGGCCCAGGTTGTTTTCTCCGGACATGACTCATGTCTGCGATGTCACTCAGGATCATTTTGATCGTTTCTTTTACGGTGTGCGGAGCATGGCACCAATGGGTGCGTGGCTGCCGTGGTCGGAGGTGATTGCGCTTGCAAGACCGTTTGGCTTCAGCGAGCATCAGTGCAGGCTGTGTGCTGAGTTCTGGCGGTCAGTGGACGCCTTAGAAGTGGATCCGCCTTGTTCGGACGTGGCGGCCGTGGACACTGAACATGGGATTGCACGATTGCGTCTTGTTTTCCATCGTGACATCATGGGAGATGATGGTTTGGTGCTGGTGTCTTCAGATGAAGAGCTGCCTGTTGAAGAAATTGCAGTGGCGTCGGACGAAGACATGCCAGTTGCCACGGATGCCACATTGGTTCGGCGAAGCCGATAAATTCGTGGCCGCAGGCACAGTGCTCAGATGGAAGCTCGAACAAGATAACTGAGAAAGTAAGTGTCTTCGTTGCTGCTTCGTTTATAGGGTGATTCAAAGGAACTCTATTGGGAAGTTTGATTCCAAAGAAAAAAATCAAGAAACAAATCCAAGATTGTATGTTTCGAGAAAGACATTTCGTATGGGAAAACACAGTGTTTTCATGCATGGATCATGATTCGCGGGGGTGAAATTGCTATCGCGCGCCTATATATACATACAATATAATACAATATATATATAATACATATAATGTAAAATGCTTTTCTATACATATATATATATATATTATATATGTATATGTATATTTGGGGCTCCCCATGGCCAACGCTGAAGCTCCAGGCCTGGCATTTCGCGCAGGCTCGTGAGGTGCTTCAGCTGAGGCCGCGTAGCCTGTGGTTTCACAGGATTTCACAAGTGAAAAATGGGGGTTGACCAAGAAAAATAGGGGTTTAACATGCTTTAGCTATGAACAAATGGACATTTCAGCAATCAAACATTGGGGACGGAACCAGTGTGAAAACACTGGGGATTCAGCATGATTCAGCATGATTCACCTTGGGATTTGACCAGTGAAAATTGGGGATGAAAACAAAGAAAAGTTCTCAATTTAGCCAGGAGATTTCATGGGGTTAGGCCACACATTCTCGGTTTGTCAGTCTAAAAATGGCTTGCTGTGGGAAAATGATGAGAACCTTTGGATCCCAACTAGATTTGGAGTTCCAAAGTTTGAGCATTCTATCGGGCAATGTCCCAGACCCATGGAAGCCCAGGATTTGTTTATTCCAACTCTGGTTGCAAGAAAAATCTCAAGGCTCATTCCGCCCAAACTGCTAGAGAACTCCAACGCTAATTACGGAGCAATGTGTGCCTAGAGTAGCGTCCTTGTCCCATTGATTGCGTGAATAAGTTATTTCTTCCAAGCGAGCACTGACATTAGTGGCCGTTCAACAGGCTGCATGCTTCCCGTGGTGGACGGGTGCCACAACCCTATCATATCTTATCACTGTGAACCAACGAGGAGCGGATGTGTTCCAGCTATGATTGGTTGATACCCTGTTATAATGATAGTAACAGTATGTAACAGTAAAATAAAAATAAATAAATAAATATATAAATAAATATATATATATATATAATTATATAAGATGTACTAATAATTATGTAAGAACAATGTACAAACATATGATGATATATGATATAGACATAGAATATCATAGAATGATTTTAACGACCTGGGTCGTGCAAGCCATCCTGGATTGCTTTGTGAAGCTTCACAAGCTACGCATCGCCAAGCAACGGCGGGTTTTGCTTGGAAGATGTGCCGCCACTGACCAGCCTGGTTCAGCCCACTATTTCTGAACTTTGGGTGAATGCATGCAGATTCACTTTCATAGTTTTTTCACCACACCTTGGTTCCAGCTCTGATACAAGAAAACAAGCACAGTCAGTGACTCAGTGAGTTTCTCTGCACATAGGGTAGCCCCAAAGTCGGATCATCACAAATAGCGATGCATTTCCACCGGGGGTCCATTAAACATGGCAACTTTCTTCAGCGCAGCCTGTGCTCCTTCACAACCTTTGGCCCTTTCAAAACCTGCCAGTGTACACATCTGATCCAACTGATACGGAGAGTCCGCCACAATGAGAGCTTACTGAACCGGGGACACCAACATCATCCAAACTTGGCCATATTTGGGAAAACCACTGGCGATAAGGGGTCCCCCGTTAGAAAAAAACTGATCTCAAGCATTGGCCAGTTTTACTGATAGACATGAGGCAAAATTTAGGATGTACGTCCAGGAAGCCAAGGATAGGCTCTGAACAAAAGGACTGAAACCAAGCCACTCAAAGGCGCGTCGCGAATGGTCGCACATTTTATGGCACCTCAGATTGCACACTTCCAAGATCGGCAATTGTGGGGACTTGAGTTTTTGGTACCTTTCAAGCGCCAATCAAGTCTGCAACCAAGAGGAATGCCTTACCAGACCCAAATCCAGGGAAAGAAAACTTCCCAGCTTGGCGCAGTAGCCTATTATCTTGACCAACAAAAACAGACAGGTGAAGTGCGGCAGAAACTCGGTATGTGATCATTTGATGATAGCTGTGTACTGCGGAGTCACTTGTCACAACCCGCAATTTTCCATGAATCCTACACAAGCCTCTGTGAGACAAGCAACCTATATTTCGATCGAAGCTGTGATCAAAGGGAGTTCCAAGTCTTCTCTTGTAGGCCTCAACAAGAAAATGCTGATGTGAAACTCAACAAAGCTAAATAGAAAACTAGATCTACCTAGACTCCTAGACCCTCCAAAAACATCAAAAACAATGACCATGGCTACATTACCCAGTTTATAAGGTCAAATTATCCCGATCTGTGCAGTTCAATGGCCCATGCCTCATTCTCTGGGGTGCAGTTTCGAGCAATCGCATCAAAGCTGGCCTGCAAAATCTGCCCAATGTATCCGAATGTGCCATGGCTGGTTGGTAATTGAGCCACTGAAACAGATGAAGTGAACATAATCCATTGAGATCATTATTCCATTTGATGCAGAGGATAAGTTTAGAAACATGCACGGCAACCGACTGAGTCTTGGTCTGGCTAAATCTATCCCAATCGCATCCTTTTTTAGGAGCCGCTGATTTGCGGCATTGTAAAACGGCCTGCTTCCGAGTGAAGTATCTTCTCCAGCCCTCTTCTGGCTTGCGGCAAGCACCACCACGAAGATTGAGCTGCCAGTCCTCAAAATGGGAACTGGATGGGAACACATGGGCCCCATATAAGCGCACATCAGTTAGGATCATCTTGATATATCTTGATAGGGGGTTCCATCTTGAATTCTCATTGTGAATCGAACAAGTCGTATCCGTGGCCAAGGCGGCCAAGCATCCACAGTGTGAGGACGGCTGCCTGAACTGAGTCGCACCAGCCTGGTGCTGAGAAACTTTAGCAGTCATGAAGTGTACCCAAAATGGAGGACGTTGCAGCACTTTGGATGATTTTGGTATGAGTTTGGTCGATCTTTTTCATTGATGGCTGTTCTATGACACATAGTCCAGTCTTTGATCAGTTACCATCACTTCAATTCTCGTATTCAGCCAACCACGTCAAGTGGGTGAGGGGGATCCAGGCAAGCTAATGTAGGAAGACATGCAAAAAAAGCCTTAGGATTCACGCTGCTCTCTGAGTATATAGGCAACTGGTATCTCAATGAGCTGATGAATTATCAATGCGTTCCTTGCGGTTCTCAGATAGTATCAGATGAGGAACACCCACCAAGTTGGGGGCCAGCCACTCTTAAACCCCGGGACTCTGCGATCAGGGCAACACTGTTTTTCGTCGGCGTAGCGCTATTCAAACCACAATTCAACAAGAGCAGGACATCACTGGACTCAAAAGACCAGTGGCATGGATTGCACATCAGTCATGTTTGGGTGGTGGGTGTCAAAGATCTTCCTGCCCTCCTGGGACATGTCGACGTTTCTACTTGTGTGTTGTGGATCCATCAATTGTTTGATGCCGTCGAACAAGCAAAGCAGTCCGAGGAGCAAAATCCATCCAACTGTCAGTAATGATGGCATATCCACCGACCGGCCAGAGCGGTTGGAAGGCAAAATCTTTGAGTAAATTAGAACCACAGCTGGAAGCAGCAAATTCATCCAAACACCAGCTGTGCTGGTCAGAGTTAGCATGAAGATTCGAAATCGTGCCTCACCTGTGGTCAGAGGAACTAGAACGCATGGCAAGGCAAACAATAAAGTTAAAGCAGCTTGTATGGCATATGGAGCAGCTGACAAAGGAACCTGGTCAGTTTCTCCAACCTCGCCTTCGGCCTCGCCTCCGGGCCGCCTTTGTCTCTGGGCAAAAAAAGTCCACACTTGGCTCTTGCAGGGAAGAATCACCAAAGGAAGACCCAAGCACATCATGACAGCAAATCCTCCTTGCAAAATGCTGGTCCAGAGATCTGGACATTTTTGCTGGTAGACTCTGAAGATATCGACTTGAACAGAACTACCAAAAGCTGCATAGCCGGACAAACCCACCACCAAAAAGATCACGGATTGCATCGAAACAGCAATGATGGGGCACCAGCGTGATGCCTCCAACTGAACTTCTGGTTTCACATCCGCTACCAGTTGTGGCATAATTCCTGAGTTCGCCAAACTGCCCATCAGGATGCTACCTGTGCGAAAGAAACCCCGAGTGTTCCATGCCGAATGCTGCGAAGGAACAATGTGGGCGCTCCAGGTGAGAAGGCCCTTGGCAATGGCTGCCAACACCACAACGGCTTTGACGAAGGTATTGCAGCTGTTGATGCATCGAGATAGGCGTCCGGACAACTGTGCGGGAGAACATACGACATAAATCATGACAAAGAGGGGAAGGGCCAAATGCCACTGACTTTGACATAACCAGGCATCTCCGTTTGATGCGCACAACACTGGGCAGAGCTGACCTTCCAAGAAAGAGTCCAAAAAAACATAATAGAACCCGCCACATGTCCAAAGGTAGATCAACCCACTCCAAATGGTAGTTTGCCTTGCCCACGCGGGGATTTTTTGGCACATCTCCTCAAATGTGGTTGCTTTGCAATCCATACTTGCTCTCATCAAAGTCTGTTGTTCTACAATTGCTGTAGCAGTTGCGATCAAAATCACAAACATGAATCCCATATATCCGGATAAACCTGCTGCATAAGCCACAACTGACAGCGTTGCTCCAAGGCCAGCGTTGAAGGATACCAAGGTGGCTTCGGGAAGACTCAAACCTGAACTCTACCAGATGACCCTAACTACAAAAAACATTTTGGAGTACAGCACTGACATGCAAGTTTTACACATATTCACATGTATATATATATATATGTATATTCCTATATATAATATTAGTAATATTTAGTAATATATATATACATACATAATTACATATGTGTATATATTAATATAGTTTAATATATATATATATGTATGTTCGTATATAGGGCGGATAATTATATATTTTTTTTTCGGATTCCCGTTCCCTTATATCTGCAGCATTTAGAAGGTATAACCTTGGTTTTCACGTGGTATTTGAACGATTTTGCAGTTCTTATGCTTGTTGGGTAGGGGGTGGGAGGGGTTTGTCGTTGTCTTTGTCATTTAGGGACTTAGGTGTGGGGGGTGAAGGGGTGGGGTTTGGGGGGTAAGGGGCTTGAAGGTTATAGATGATGCTGATGCTGATGCTGGTGCTGATGCTGATTCTGTTGTGTTGTTGTTGTTGTTGTTGCTGTTGCTGTGGTTTTTGTTGTTGTCGTGAAGAGAAGAGAAGAGAAGAGAAAAGAAGAAAAGAGAAGAGAAAAGAAGAGAAGAGAAGAGAAGAGAAGAGAAGGGAAGGGAAGGGAAGGAAGAGCAAGAGCAGCAAGAGCAAGAAACTCAGGCAATCTCATTCAGAGACTACACAGCACCCAAGCAGAAGGGAGAGAAGCATCCAAGCACAGGCGAAGAACAGGAAAGAAACAAAGAGGCCAACAACATTAAAGATGTACAAGGGTTAAAGAACCAGGACCATATGTGTTAGGGTCAAAACATGGTATATAATGTATGATCATCCATTCCATAATGGCAATCCTTATCATGGGTATACAAATCCCTATGAATGGATTCATGACAAATTTCTTTTATGGGAAAGTGACCAATGTTTTTGCCATGGCACATCAAACACAAAAAAGTAGAGAAATAAAACAAACACCAAAGCAAAACAGAAACACCCAGAGAAGAAGAAAAGCAAAGAAACGAAAGCAGACAAGCCGAGAAGCAAAGAAGCAGCAAAACGCAGAAAAGCAAAAAGAAAGGAAAAACGGAAAAAAACGGAGAAGCAGAGAAGCAAAGAAGCGGAAAAGCAGAGCAGTAAAGAAGCGGAAAAGCGGAGAAGCAAAGAAGCGGAAAGCAGAGAAGCAAAGAAGCAGAGAAGCAGAAAAAGCAGAGAAGCAAACAAGCAGAAAAAGCAAATAAACAGAAAGGTGTTGAAGGGGTTGTTGTCGTTGTTGTCGTTGTTGCCGTTGTTGTCCTTGTTGTCGTTGTTGGTGTTGTTCTTCTTGTTCTTCTTGTTCTTATTGTTCTTCTTGTTCTTATTGATCTTCTTGTTCTTCTTGTACTTCTTGTTCTTCGTGTCATTGTCGTTGTCATTTAGGAGCTTAGGTATGGGGGGGTGGGGGGGCAAGGGGTTTGAAGGTTATAGATGATGCTGATGCTGATGCTGAGGCTGTTGGTGATGCTGAATCTGTTGCTCTTGCGGTTGCTGTTGTTGTTGTTGTTCTCGTTGTCGTTGTTGTTGTTGTTCTCGTTGCCGTTGTCGTTGTCGTTGTGGTTGTCGTTGTTGTTGTTGTTGTCGTCGTCGTCGTCGTCGTGTTGTTGTTGTTGTTGTTGTTGTTGTTGTTGTTGTTGTTGTTGTTGGTGTTGTCGTTGCTGCTGTGGCTGTGGTTTATGTTGTTGTCGTGAAGAGAAGAAAAGAGAAGAGAAGAGAAGAGAAGAGAAGGGGCGGGAAGGGACGGGAAGGGAAGGGAAGGGAAGAGAAGAGAAGGGCGGGAAGGGACGGAAGGGAAGGGAAGAGAAGAGAAGAGAAGAGAAGAGGAAGACAAGAGGAAGAGAAGAGAAGAGAAGAGAAGAGAAGAGAAGAGAGAGAAGAGAAGAGGAAGAGAAGAGGAAGAGAAGAGGAAGAGAAGAGGAAGAGAAGAGGAAGAGAAGAGGAAGAGAAGAGGAAGAGGAGAGAAGAGAAGAGAAGAGAAGAGAAGAGGAAGAGAAGAGAAGAGAAGAGAAGAGAAGAGAAGAGCAAGAGCAAGAAACTCAGGCATTCTCATCCAGAGACTACACAGAGGAAGAGAGACGAGCACATCGCATGATAGCACCCAAGCAGAAAGGAGAGAAGCATCCAAGCGCAGGCGAAGAACAGTAAAGAAACACAGAGGCCAACAACATTAAAGAAGTACAAGGGTTAAAGAACCAGGACCATATGTGTTAGGGTCAAAACATGGTATATAATGTATGATCATCCATTCCATAATGGCAATCCTTATCATGGGTATACAAATCCCTATGAATGGATTCATGACAAATTTCTTTTATGGGAAAGTGACCAATGTTTTTGCCATGGCACATCAAACACAAAAAAGTAGAGAAATAAAACAAACACCAAAGCAAAACAGAAACACCCAGAGAAGAAGAAAAGCAGAGAAACGAAAGCAGACAAGCCGAGAAGCAAAGAAGCAGCAAAAAGCAGAAAAGCAAAAAGAAAGGAAAAGCGGAAAAAAACGGAGAAGCAGAGAAGCAAAGAAGCGGAAAAGCAGAGCAGTAAAGAAGCGGAAAAGCGGAGAAGCAAAGAAGCGGAAAGCAGAGAAGCAAAGAAGCAGAGAAGCAGAAAAAGCAGAGAAGCAAACAAGCAGAAAAAGCAAAAAAGCAGACAAGCAAAAAAGCAGAAAAACAGAAAAGCAAACAAGCAGAGAAGCAAAGAAAAAGAATTGAAGCAGACAAATTAATGCGAAACATATTCCCTAAAAGGCAGCCAAAAGCAGAAAGCAATGGAAGGTGTAACAAAAAGGACGAAACACATTCCCCAAACTCACCCGAAAAAAATCTCCTAAATAAATCCCTTCCCATACGTATATATATATATATATGTATTGTAGATATATATATATATTATCATGTATATATATATAATTATATAATTAATAATTACATGTATTGGCATTTACCGTAATGTCATGCAACCGCAACGTATCAGAACTCATGGCACTGCTTTATGTTTTTGCATGGTTTTGTTTTCGTTGCAAACACAACTAAATCGGATTCCTGAACAAACAGCCTCACACACACACAAACACACAAAACACAATATGTACCCTCTAATCAAGCATTGCAATGGAACACCATCAAATTATAGATGATTTTCTCATCACAAACCTATTTATATAGGATCTTAAATTGCTATGTTTGATTACCAAACTGTACTTACAATAATTTTCACACGACTCAAGACACCTTTTGAAGGAACGTAGACATAAGAAGAACCTCTGCCAGCCGCATCATGCGATGCCAAGACAAAGGACGCTGTCTGGGTTTGCGCCCGCTGCACAAACGAACTATCATCATTTTGACGGTGATGTGGACCTTCAATATCGAAGGTTTCCGTATTTGCCATTTTCTGGAGTGGCCATAAACCTGTGACCACAGGTATCGAGCCAAACAAACTGCAGCGTCTTCTTTCTCATTTCCCCAAACATCAGAAACTAATGGACTTCTTTCGGAACTGTTGGTTTGCAGGTTATCTTGTCTGGAACGTGAGCTCAAATCTGAGGAACTTAGCACGCACGAGACTACATATATTTTAGCAAACTCCCTGGCACTGCATGCGGCCCATAACATTCCCATCACCCTCACCCGAGCCTGCACAACATATGCGCGGCATTCGCGAAATTATTGTAGTTGCCAAAACTGTCACTGCCTTGGGGTAAAATGAGGGCCACACAGTGGCCACAATGGGAGCTTTGGGCGAAATTGGGGTCCAACATCCAACACGGTGTTTTTTCATGGTGCTAAATTGCGCAAAACCCGATGCATGCTAATCTTTTACAATGCTTTGAGCAACCTTGAGCCAGGTTGAGCAAAACCATTGTGACACTCCAAGGAATGCCTTACAAAGCATCCTCCCAAATCGTTGGCTTGTTGAAGCCAGTCATCGGAAAGAATAAGGGCTGGATGCCTGCCAGTCCATTCAAACTTCTCCATGGTTATTTCGGTCTGTCGCAAGCTCCCTGCTCTAGGCGCCAGTTCACCCACCAGCTGTCTAGAATATCCCAGATATGGTCTCTGTGCAAAATCCATGGCATGCTGAGCTGCCCTGCATCTGATTGAGTTGAAGTCACCATCGCAGCCGCCATGGCCTCCATGGCCCAGCAGAACTAAGCCCTGCTGCCATGCCCAACTGCGTTTGCAGCTCTCGGCCACGCAATTCAGCAGTATCTCGTTGAGTGAAAATCCGACTTCGAAGGCTTCAGCCATGGAAGCGATGGCTGCTTCCCAGGCAGATCCAGCAACACACGCTGCTCCTACAGCACCATAGGTCACTATGGTACGCTCGCACTGATGCCTAGTGAACTGTGGGAGAAGTGCCAAGGCGAATTGCCACTGCTGACTCTTTTCACATGCGCTCAGAGTGCAATTCAGCGAAGCTGAATCAGGTGTGAGGCGATCTTCCTGCATGTGCTCCAGGAGCACAAGGGCCTGTGCCCAAAGGCCCCGGCGTTCACAAGCATTCAGGGAAGCATTAAAGCTCAACAGGTTTGCTTTACAATGTGATTTTGGATGTCTGAGCCGGTCCAAAAGACAAATGGACCACTGCCATTTGGAAGCCCGCGCGCAGCTTGTGATGACCGTGTTGTACACAGGGGCATCCAATGCTTTGGCCGATAGCTTGCCAAATCTCCGCGACTCTGCCAAGTCGAGGAGATGGATTGCATGTTGCCAGAGGTATTTTTGTGCATAAGAGCTCAGAAAGGCTGAATATATCCCTGGAGTGAAAGCAATGCCTAAGTCTGGCAAAGCGTGAAAGAAAGACTGTGCGGCCTGCCACTGACTTCGGCGTGACAACCTTGACAGCAGACGTGAACAAAATGAGTGACGCCACGGCAGGGACAGAGCAGGCAGGAGGAGAAGAGCCTGTTGCCAATTGGCAGTTTCCACCATGGGGCTGAAGACATCCAGGCTGTCTTGTGCATCTGATGAATTCGCCTTGACCATTCAGTTCCAGCTTGATGTGTGTCCCGGTAGGCAAACACTGAGGCAGCTTGGGCACCATATCACTCTGGGACTCTGGGATTTCCACAGCAGAATCGCAAGCACGTTGGACACCCGTCCACCATGCAGCCGCTTTGAAAGATGCGAAGCTTGATAAGCTTGGCCCGAAATGCGAGGCATGCTGCGGTATGTTCAAACTGGTGAGGTGAACACCTCAGTCCATGGATGAACCAACAATCCCAACATAGTCCATCTGTCAGAAATGAGAAACACCGTGATCTAAAAAAACGAGGAGTTGCAGTGGTGTGAAACCAGCAGTTCCTGAACTTTCATTCAGCAATTCCGACACGAACCGAAGCTTTTTTAGAACCCGGGGGCGACCATCTACGCCCTGGACATGCCCTGCGACACATGACTTCTGGTAACAACAGTCTTTCTCGCAACTTGTTCTGATGGTGTGTAAACTTGATGAGGCAAACTCATGCAACTGAGATCCCTCTTGAAAAAAATGGGTGCCCCTAAATCCACTCATTAATTTCATCCTGTTCTCTGGAAAGCATGGCCCTTGTTTTCGGTGTCAATCAGTCAATCCCCATTTTCACCGGGTTCAACGCCGTCACATAACAGTGCCATTCTCTGCCAAATTGCCATCACCATAAGGCCCTTCTGGATGACCTTCAAACAATCTCAGTGGATCTCAGCGTTTCTCAGCCAAGTGCTGAGTATCAACATACGCTGCTTGGGTTGAGAAATTGTATGACATTTTGAACCCCCCGGCTTGGGGTATGGATGAAATTTCTCACACGAAACGGATGGAGTTTCAATATGTTTCAATGGTGGAAATGATATGAACATATTGTGAAATAAATGAAATAATAAGTGCGTCGAAATGATCAGCTATGATGAGCCATTTCTGGGTCGGGTACCCAAAACCCATCAAAACTAAAACCCAATGACTTGACCCAGGCTGTTCCTGGCCTCCAGCGTCCTCTCGTCTCCTTCGACCTTTCCTGAGATCAAACGTGGTCAATAAGTAGCAGGGCTTCACAAAGGGCTCAAGAGCAGCAATCCACAGTTGCCCCAGGATAGCAAGACTGACACTTCAAATTTCACCTGCAAACGAAAACGTCAAAGCTACCCAAATCTCATGCACTAATGGACTAATCTAAAGAACAAGCTGACGCAGTTTTCGAAAGTCACCTTTTAATGTATGTTGTAAAATTGTTGTGAACAGTTCCTTCTACAACGGGAAACCAAATTTCAACCTCTTGGTGAGGCATGCCCTGTCACCAAATATATGAAGACCGAGCATCGAGTCATTCGTTGTGTTTGGTCTGGATGTGCCACCTGGCACTGGGTAAGCACAAAACATCAGGAACACATAGGAAAACCTGGTTTCCCTAGTCAGTGGCTTTGTAATCTGAGCGACAGGTTCTCATAGGGCCGAAGGGGTCTCAGTACAACTTTCATCTTGCAAGTAAGTTCAGCAGCTGTATATGTCGTACAATTTCGTGCAAGTTGAATAATTCATACCTCAGATACTTTACAGGACGTGTATATATATATATATATGTAATTAGATGCATATATATATATGATTATGATATATATATATGATATATATATATGTAATATAACTATATTTATTATTTAATAATTTTAATATAAAATTATAGCTCTAAAATACTCTGAACATATGCAAACGACTGCAGGGAAATCCCATGACTCGTCCTTTCGTGTTGAGGTATGCAATTTTTTAGCGTCGGTGAAGTGTTGTCGGACTGTTCAAACATGGGTCAAATAAGATCGGAGGATTATGTATAATAATTATGTATAATATATGTATAATATATATATATATAATATAATCTAATATAATATAATCTAATCTAATATAATATAATGTAATGTAATATAATATATATATACTGTTCTACTTTGGATTCTAATTGATTCTGATGGATTTGGGGGAAAAATGGACCCGATCGTTAGATATCATTGGTTTCCCTTCTGCAAAAATGGGTAACGTGGTCCAAACGTTGTCTGCCTCCATCGTGCGGAAGTAAGTCATCGAAGGTCTGGACACGACACGAAAAGCATGGCACTGATCATCCCTTGAAGGATGGTGAGAATCGAAATGGTTAACAGTAATAGTATTCTGGTGTGTAATAATATTAGTATTGTAACAATTACTATTATTACAGTATATTACAGTAATCGAATTCTTACTATTATTACTGGTGTGATTGTTACTATTATTACAGTTATCGAATTACTGGTGATCCACAAAGGTCAGTTTCGCATGGAATGTCATGGATTTCAAGTGAGATTATTATATATCCTCTTTGGTTGGAATATTTTGGAAAAACGACTCGCTGGATTCCTGGCCTTCTTCGCGTTCCGCTTGGTGGCCATGGCAAGGAATGCTCGTTGGGAAGTCTTGGAAAGCAATGCCAATTTTCACTGGGGCTCCAAATTGCGATCTCCGCCCCCTTGAAAGAACTAAGGAATGTCATGAGATGTCATGAGGTTGCACGTTTTCAACAGTTGACGAATAAGGGTTGCAAGGCTTTGCTCCTTACAGTAGCTTCGAAACATCCAGTGAGTTGTGCAACCGATCTGGGAACTGAAACATCAAGAACAAAGCAGCGACATGTGAATGGTCCCAACCAGAATCTTGAAGTGCCGAATCTTGCTTCAAAGATGATCGAAACTTCTTCCATCAAGTATTGATTTCTTTGAAAACGGTCTGCTCTCTTTTCGCAGGACAAAATGCGGGACGCTGGAACACCTCCAGCTTCACAATCCAGGTCTTTGCTCTCAAATGGCTGCACACATGTAGGAACCGCTTCTCCAGACAGTCTTCAAACCAAGGCTCAACACACATGAAAAAACATAAAAAAACACAACACTGGAACAGGAAAGTCAGGGTCCGTCAAAAAGCCGTTTGTATTTTCAGCATGGCAAAGGCAGGCACCTAAAATCCGGTCAGGGCTTGCCTGCACCCAACAAAGCAAGGAGGCCCTGCATGAATTCGGCCACAATGCCCACAAAGCTTGGCAAACAGGTGATGAGTTCAACGATCTGGGCTGCCCAAACCACCTTTGCAATCGAGACCATGTATCTGTGTCTGCACATCTCGACTATTATATAATTATATATAATTATGGTGTGGAGTCAAGTGAGTGTTGAAGTCCTCTTCATGGAGATTTTGCCGGACTTCTCCAATTCCGACATTCTCTAGGGTTTTTTCAAAAACTGAACATGGATCAGCAGTATCTCCATGAGCATGAATCTTCAAGAGCCACCGGCAGGATTCACTGGCAACAACTCCCTCATCGATGACTTCCCCAAGGACGACGAGAGGTGCATTCAGCTGGAGCGTTTGGATCCTCAAAGCATGCGCCTCTTGGCACTTCATCTGCTTTGGCGCCGCCGCCATTGCCCACGTTGATCGGATAATGGTCTCGAAACCTTTGGTGATCCAGAGCCATTCGTTCACTAAGAAGGCTACTCAACCGTTGCAGTTGTGAAAGATAACAAGTTCTTGAGCCAAGAATTGTACATCTAATTATATCTAATTAGTCTATTTTTAATGAATTTTCAGAAGTTTCAGCACCTTTGTCATCCGTATGCGGGCACTTCTCATCAAAGACCAATGCAGAGCTGCCGCGAGACCTCAGGCAACCCAGAGGGGTCGGGGTCCCGTGCCGCGTAGTACCCTGGGTGAAAGTACCAAGATATACCAAGATAGTGGGGTAAAATATGGTAACATATCATTGTTTTGAGTACGTTCTAGGTAATTATAGACATCGTCAGACCATGTAGCCGGCGATGGATCAAAACCATTGTACCCTGAATACCAAACATTTCAAAATAGCTTTAAAAAAAGGATTATTCATCCCCAAAAATCTCAAGAATATATTATGTCGACAGGTTTGATATGTTTTGATCCATCCCCATTTCAATCCCATCCGCGGCTTACTCTCGGAGACACCTCAAAGATGACTTGGGGCCACAGTCGAATAGAAAATCCTGGGCGCATGGTCAAGTTGAATCAAGACTAGTGGGAGCTACACACCTCCGACATCATATTCTGAGAAGGCATGTTGAACTTTATGCATGCATGCGCACACACACACATCTATATCTATATATATACATATTGTATATTATGTACTAGTATTGGCAATTATCATTCATCTTGACACCCTCCAAGCCCAGGCATGGTATTCCAATAAACCATGTCATGCGCCGATGCGCTGCCTCCCAGTTGAGCTTGGAGGGAGCACCCTTGCTGACCTCAATACGATGCTGTCCATGGGCCTGGCCACCTAACCAAAACCGTGGATTCCACGAAAATCCATTCAGTTGATTGGCTATACACACCCTTGATCTTGGCACATATCATCACATATCAGTTCGTTTCAGAGTATGATCCAGAAGACACTGCTTATGATTGCTTATGTGTATATATGATATGTGTACAATATGTGTATATATGTATACATAGCTATGATATGCTATGATTGTTTGTGCAGCATCTCCTCTGAACATCTCAGAACAGAACCTCTGGGGATGCACCATTGACATGCACGAAGGAACCTTGGAGTCTCGGTCTCATGGGCTTGCGTAAACGGTGGTTCCAACATGACCCACTGCACTGGATTTTCAGGGGCGATGGAAAAACCGCAAGTAGGATAGAGTGGCAACTAGACCTAAAAGACATTTCAGAAGCATCTCCTTCTTTCATCTTCTTTCAAGCTCAGCAGTCAGGGTCAACGGCTCCTGCAATAGCTGAGCTGCAAACGAAGGCAATATACCGCCACAATCGTCGCCAAAAGCCCTAGGAAAATGATGACCTTAGCATTTCCAACATGCGAGTTGCGCCAGGGCAACAAGACCAAGTCACACTCCCTCTCATGGATTGCCAAGGTTTAAGGTATCCTCTTGTGAAGTGCAACTACAGCTTGCTGTTGAGGGAAATTCAGGGAATTCAATGACAAAACTTGTGATTTCAATCCAAATAGCATACTTTCGCGCCAGCACCACTGCGCAGTTGCCCACTTTGATGCTGCACACCTGTCAAATAGCAAATATGTACATGGGAGCATGTCAAAAGCTGAACATCCTCCTAATATATCCAAATAGAGCCTACTGCTTGTGAAATCTCTGCATTCAAAGGTCAAACATCTTGATTCATGTGGAACATACGCACCAATGAGTGCAAAATCTGTTCCAGAACTGCACCTAAATTGATTTATCAGGCCATGTACTTTCCTTGAAACGTCTCGATTCTGCAAAAAAAACATCTGCATTTGTTTCAGTGATGCTCAAAGCCACCTTATGGAGGTTTCCGAACGTGTGAGTACCCCTAAATCACTCTAAAGTATCAATATTTAGAGGATTTTCCATGAAATAAACCATCCAGATAGTCGGGATCCCCCATGACTAGTGGGAACCCTCCCGGGCCCTTAGCGCGCGCCCCGGCGCGCGCCCCGGCGCCTCTGTCCGAAATGTGGGCAACGAGATCCGTGACTTGCGTGCGATGACATTCAGACACCGCGGGCCTGGGGGTCGCAGGTCACCAGTGGCTGTGAAGCTGGAAGAAATTGCTATGGGGATAGAATAGGAATGCCATAGGCTAGGCTAATAGGGATATCACGGGGATGTTTCATGGGGATATGTCATGGATATGTCATGGATATGAGTTGATCATTGATCATATGGGACATATTTTCTCGACAATATTGACAACAACTGATCTGTGTGTTTGCCTGAAAATGGGAGATCCCCTCAATTGGCTATTTCAATGGGGAAAATGATGATTACCAATGGCATTTTGGGTATCCCTGGTATCAAACAACATAATAAGAATAATAACAATAATAATAATAATGACATTGACAGTGACATTACAATTCCATGCCATCAAGTACGAGTACAAGATAGTACAAGATAGTACAAGTTTATACGAGAATCAAGGCTGGAGCGCTTGAAACAAGTCTAGAAGATTTCCAAGCGCTGTCTGAAGGCCAGACTTACAAAACCAAGAAGAACAAGTCAAAGCTATCAGTAAAGGACAAGCAAACATATGGGGGTTTCCTACAATATGGGCTAAATATGGGTACCCCCAAATCATCCATTTATAGATGGCTTTTCCATTATAAACCAACCATTTGGGGTATCCCCATTTATGGACACCGCCAGCAGTTCTCGTGAGCCGCAGACAGTGGTGCACCACATCCTGACGGGTTGTGCTGTTGAGCCATTTCTAACAAGACATCTGTTCTGTTTTCCACCACGATATATGTATGAATTTCTCTGAACATGATGGGATATGATGGGTTTCCCCCACATAGTTCGGTGTAAATCTCCATTTTCAGGGACAGCCATGGGGGCCCCTCCGGCACCTTAAAAGCTGGCCACAGAAGTGGCAACACCCAAAAGGCCATCCATCCCAAACTGAACCACACCACGATTGCCAGGAGCCTCAGTTAAGCTGTGGCTGAATAAATATGAAGAGATGGCAAAGAACATCAATCTGGTTGGTGGTTTTAACCATCTTGAAAAATATTAGTCAATGGGCCAATGGGAAGGATTATCCCATATATTATGGAAAATAAAACATGTTCCAAACCACCAACCAGATCAACCAGCAATGTTTCAAGCCGACGGATTCCACCTCAACTGTGGAAGTTCTCAACAGGACAAATCACTGACTTGCTCAAGGATGCAACGTGATGCAACAATCCACTGCCAGATACGTAAATTTGATGCCATCCATTGCCCAGCTGTGAGTCCGGGTCATTGCTATGATGAGCTTCAGACCACGTCACCCATGAAGCCTCATAGTCGATGAATGTGACCTCTGCTGCGTCCGCAATGGATCCATGACAAAGACACATCTGATGATTTCCGATCACATTCCCGAAATCTTCCGAAGGCTTCTAATAAACTCCAGCGTACAAATTCAATTCTATCATATTCTTTCCATATTCTATCAATCTGAGTATATCTGAGTGATCAATACACCATCAACCCCTCGCAACGAGCTTCAAACCACAGCTCGTTCGCAATGAGGACATGTGCACCTTTCGGGCCTCGATTGTGTTCGACAAATGGCTATAAATTTGACCTAATTTGGTCGACCTGGGTTGACTCAAGACGCAACAAAGCATCAAAAGACAACTGTTTGAAGACATGACAACATAATACAACAATATACAACATATATTCACAACAATCATCAAAAATCGGTAGGCTTGACTTGACTGTTAACATCAACAAAATCGGCTTGACTCTTAAAATCTTAGCGAAGTCACAGGTCAGGATGGATTGCCTTGGTTAATTGCCGGCCAAAGTGCGTATCGCCAAAGTTTAACCCCTCATTCGGATCGTCTCGTGCCTGGGAGCTGCCAGCGGCAACGAGCCGTACATCTGGAAAGAGAAAATGTTGCAGTAAAACATATGATAATATATATATATTATACATATATTACATATTATATATATTATATATTATATTATATATCCATATATATATATATCCTGGATCATCCTGGATCTATATCGTTACATCCATCGTTGAATCTTGTAGCAGTCCACTCCTTTTCCGGCACCTCGGTGCTGAACTCGATCAAGGGCCCAAGGTTGCTTCCAGAGTCCACCTTCTTGGGCCTGGTGATTTCACCACGCTGATTCCACGTTGAAAAAATGGTGGTTTTATGGGAAAATCATAGGAAAATCATAGGAAAACCATGGGAAAAGATGGTAGAAGATGGTGGTGAAAGTGGAAAAGATTGAGAAACAGATTTTTGGAAGCGCTTAAAAATGATCCAAACATGAGTAGAGCTGCTACATGCTGCTACTCTCTTACTCTTGGCTTTCACCAGTCACAGCCTGAGGGAGTGATTTTGAGTCTCCAACATTCAATGTCACACAAAGCTGATTGGGACTCCTTGTGAAAATGCATCCAACCCCCAAACCTTCGCACTGAGATCCCAACACCTCTGGGACGGGGTACTGACCTGAAAGTTTGCATCATAAGTCTGTTCAGGACATGCCTAGTTTGCTCCACTAGTTTGCTCCAGCAGTTTTCCCTATCCGAGTCATCCGACTCATCCGAGTCCGGATCTAAGGCAAGGACTTTTGGTCTCGGCCTCGGCTTCCTTGACCTGGCGCCATTCGCACGGTTTCGCACGTCGAGATGTGTCCCATTCGCATCAATCCAGGACAGCGACCTTCCGTCGCTCTCGATCTTGCCCTTCATGGCGCATGATTTCCGAAGGATCACACCAGCTATCACCAGCTGCTTTTCAGCATCTAAAAACCATGGATGCTGTGGATGCTCTCAATGTCGAGAGGGAGATAGTCGACCCGGTCTTTGAAGCGTGACAACTAGGAATACAAGCAGAGACCCAATCAAGTACAGCGTGGCATTTGACCATGTGATTTGTGTCTGGTGAATGCTTGATGTCTGCAGGCTGCAGGGGTTATATATGTCTTTCAAGACACTGGAGGCAAGGGATCAAACATGATCAAACCATGTCTGCAAACCATGTCTGCCCCGCAGTTGCGGTCACACTCCACAAAACAGAACAACTCTGCTTAAAACAGCATGCAGCCCTTCACATCCCTTCATTATAGATATAGAGCTGCCATCGCAGTATGAACATGGTTACAACATGTTACACCATGTTGCAGCCTCAAAGAGGTTACCATCGATGGGTGGTTGTGCATACGGACGCACTGCCTCTTCACATCCAATGATTTCAAGCATCAGAGGGTGGTCATGCAGATTCGAGCCATGACCGCTGCCTTGCTGTGCCACCAATTTCAATCAGGATTACAGTGATATAAACTAACGATTCCTATCGTTTGTATTCGTTTGTTACTCCCGAACTGGCAGGGCACGGCAGGGCAGTCAGTACACGACCAAACTGGTGGATTGCAAGGGAAGTCGATCATGAGACCAGCTCAAGTGACTCAAGATATCTCAAGATCTTAAGGAAAATCGCTATAGGATACCCATGGATACCCCCCAAATTTCATGGTGCTGCGACATGGTCAAGTTACTAAAGGGCTTTCGTATCGCCTGCATCAATTTTTTGGATTCCGAAAAATGGCTTTCATGGACCGGCGATCATCCCATTTCATGGGAAAATAAACGAACTTTCGATTTTGCTTGCTTATAATGTATATATATATACTATATATAATATATATATACTGTGTGTGTATATATATATATATGTACACTGTATTTATCTCCCATTATATCTCCGTTTACCATGGCACACATGGCTTTCCTCAGACCTGATTTTGTCACTACATCGGGACCGGTTCCCTTCTGCCCAGGACATCATCTCAAAATCAGTCACATCCAAAGCAAAATAGCAAGCCGCAAAAGATCCGCAAGTAAAATCCTACCAGAATAGTGGTTTAAGTCTGTGAATGTCTCTGACACTATCACGACTTGCTGTAGGGCAGGGCTGAAGTCCTTTTCTTGACGTTGCACCTCCGTGGAGATTTTTTTGGAAATGATCAATCGATGAAAACTCAGCTCTTTGGAAGAGAAGTATCTGAAACACCTAGGCGGTGAGAAAATAATCAAGACTTGGAATCATCAAGACTTGCAAATAAAGCACATAATGTGCTTCGTTCTGGATTAACCTCCAATGAGACCCTTGTTCCCACAGCTCAATAGACGATCAGGCACCACTTTTCAGGGTTTGATAAGAATTTGGCATCGTGATTTGAGCTTTTGAGCTTTTGCTCGCAAGAACACGTTGTGTTCTCACCTGTTATATGAAGATAATATAAGATCATTTCCCACAACGATCCCCCTTGCAATCCTAAAGACGTGGCGCGAATCCACCACGCAAGCTACTTGCAGTCAGACTTCCAATGGAAGATCCGCCCTTCCACACTTCTGTGGCTGGAGCGTCGTAAATCGTTGGACACATCCAGGAAAACATCTGACAGATGGTTGACAGTTGGACAAGTGGATCATGTTGGCCCCATAATACCCGAAACATTGCCGCCGGAAACATGGTGTTTTCGAAAAATTGCACAAAGTTGCCTTAAAATCCCAAAAAATCCCACTTGCGCTGGATGTGAATGCTTGGCACATTCGGTGTCCCTCACATGCCACTGCTCCGTTGGACATTCCGCAGCTCTGCCTGAGGTTTTGGATGTTGTCCTAGCCACAAACCAAGGGTGGAAGCCATTGACCAATATCACCTGTAACCTTCGCTGCCTATGAAAACTGTGATTGGTGCACTCTTGTCCTTGTAAAGATTACCTTCAAACAAGAGATATGGCTGATATGGCTCTTGATCTTGCAATGATACAAGGGCAATATGGAGAGGTTCATGTAATTATCCATATGCAACCCTCTGGAGCTGTTGCGAACTACTGAATATTAGTCAATACGATACAGGTCAATATAGGTCAATCATGGTCAATACATAACGGCAAACACACACACACAAGTGTCATGCAATCTCTCCCTTCCGAGTCTTTTGAGGAGAGAAAAACTGTGGCTTCGGACATGTTTCCATGACTTGCAACCACCGCATTCAATTTTGACATATTTTGACTACATAAAACTACATAAATCAGTCCTAAGGACTCTGTAACTAGTTAATATATATATATATATACCAGCACACTCCCTGTGCCCACTTTGATGTTTCCCAGTAAACAGGTCACTTAAGTGGATACTTCTAAAAACGTGATCAAAGTGTCCACTTAGCAACTTATCAAAGGGTCACTTATGCTGTCAAAATGGTCACTTTACACCCCTTAGATCTCCCGGGTCTAAGTTCCAAGGTTTTAATCAATCTGAGGTAACAAGTAACCCAAATGCTTGGAGAATATATGGGGTAGACCAGTTGGCCAACAAATAGATTCATACCCATTAACCCTTCACCCTTCTCTGCTGCGGCTGCGCTCTGGTGGCTGTTGCTCTTTGTCTCCATCTTGACGGAGGAGTCCCAGGGAGGTTCAAGAAACATGGGCGTGCGTGAAAATCATACATTTTGTATGGCACACACATACACCATGGCCATAATTTTAATTGGTAAGCACTTGGCGACGCCACCTTGTGCAAACAAAGGCGCAGTATCTCTGCAAAACTTGCATTTCAAGTCCAGTTGGCACTGCAAGAGCTGCCATTTTTTTAATTTTTCCTACATAATCTTCGTCTGCGTAGCACGCAACCCATAAAGGGTTGCATCTTTGTGCTTGGTCCATGACCACATGGTCAAGCCTAAGCCGAGCATGACAGTAGTGGCCATCTTACTGTGTGAACACTATACCCATGCCATGATTATGTAGGTGCAGTCAAAAAGCTGATGTAGCTTTGGACGGATTTTCCACAGCAGCTCACGTCTCTGTATGGAGTATGATGCCATCCAGTTCAGGGATATATGGAAGATGAAATTCGCTGCCTGAGGTATCATAAACCATGGCAGCAAACTGAACACACAAAATTTCCCACCACCACACCACGCATCACTAAAACCAGTTCAAGACACTTGAAGGTCCCGAAGCTTGTTCTCGGGCATGATGGTCTTACAACCATGCATTGCCTGCCGTATGAGCACCATGTTCACAAACACCGCCGCTCGCATCCTTAGCCACATTGTATGACAAAGTTTAAGGCTACCCTTCCCATAGAGGCAAACACAAATCTTGGTAATTTTGAAAAAATATCGACAAGAAACTGGGCATGTTCATCATCCGGATGTTCCATAGCAACCCCCAAGCAAATGCCCATCAGCCATTTGATAAGGACAACTGCTTCCTCATCATCGTAAATGGGGTCACAACAAAGCTTAACATATCACATGCATGCATGCATGAAAAACAATAATCGAATCCATTTGCAGAGCTTTGAACCAAACCCTTAGCCCCTGGCAGCCGCATTGAAATGCTTCTGTGCCACACTCGGGAACGACTTGCCACCCACACAGTTCAAGTGCTTCCTAGGAAAGGCAAAAAAGTCAATGCTATAGTGAATTGCAAAGGCTCACATCTTTTCATTGGTTGTCTTGCACATAAAGCCCAAGGATCAGTGAATAGACAGATCCCCGGTTTCCTGAGTTGTTTGAACACAAGGGGCCATGCCCACAATCCCATTGGTCCAACATTAGTGACGCTCAAAAACCAGCAAAGCAGCGGATCTTGCTTGCCCGACACTGGGCTACAAATTCCACATGAGCAGCACGGAGTCGCTCGTCGATGTTGTCACCTGGAGGCATGCAGGTACATCTCACATATTATATGGTTATAAGCTAAAATCTATGCAGCACACATTCGACCCAGTCACCCTTCCAAACAATGTCATCCTCACATAGTTCCACAAGCGCCTTACTATTCAGAAGCACGACAAACCAAACATCCCCCATGAACAAAACCATCGATGCCCACTGCACACATGTACACTAGTGTATTCATGCAAGGGGCTGATGCCCCAATTTCTGGAGCCAAACCCAAATCCATTATATGGAGGTAGTCCAGTCCCAGGATGCTGATATCCCATCCGGGCATTCGACACCAGGCATTGTTGCGACAGCCATGGACAATGAATTCCTCGGTTGATACCTGAGTGCAGGCAATAGGGAACCCCACTAGCACAAACATACAAACACCCCAGAGTCAGGTTCAAATTCAAACGCCAAAACATGGAAAAAGAACATCGGAAACAATCACAAGCAAGAAACAATGGTCGACCGATGTGGGGCATGTGGACCATGCAGTGTGTAAGCCATACTTCCAGATTTTGTAGCATGACACAGCCAACACACCCTTTCGCTCACCCAACTGTTGTGAGTGTGGTAAGCTCGCTGCATATACTTGGCATCACCTTTGTGCAGTACCAACACACCTCGATAGTTTTCTGCTATGGGTTGGCCAGCTTTCCCCTCACGGCATTTCAACGGTCGGCCCCATGGGTCATTGGCGAACCATTTGCCCTCAGCTAGCTCTGTGAGACTCCAGGAAACCCATGTGTCCAAAGTGTCCCACGTCTCATCAACACAGTGCTGGTTGTCAGTCACATACACCAGCATACGTGCATCCCAAGGAGACATCTGGCCCACTGTAACAGATGACATAGTCATCACACAAAACGAACGTCGTCGGTGTGAGTCTGCGTCATCAGCGTGGATGACAAGCCCTATGGTTTTCGTGAGGTCAACGTCCTCAGGTACTGTTGCAAATACATTTGACCTAGCGCTAGCATTTATTGATGAAAAAACTGCAACAACTGATACGCAGCCAAAATTCTTCTCGTGAGAGGACAGGATGATTTCGGAAAAATCGAGTATCCCGATTTCGTTCCCAGAATTGCTCCAGCTCCTGTGACCGTCCCAAGAATAACATAACAAAATAAGTCAACACATGCCATATGGTAAGCACATGTGCATAGCATGCATGAATATGTGTGGCATGTTGAAGCCAAGCTACTCCCTGCTCACCCAAGAATCTCTTCTGGAAGATCTTCTTGTCATATGCATATAGTGATGCAAACCTTTGGGCAGTGAGGGGGAGTTCCCAAATGAGTTGTTTGACCATAGCCAAGAAGCATCTCAGAAGGGAGGAACATCGGCATGGTGGATAGTACATATTTCGGATCCAGTCGATGATCAACTTTCACTACATCTATCCTTGGTAAGCTGTTGGCATTAGTTTTTTTTTGGTCTTGGTTTGGCTCATCTCTGGATATCACAAGGGTGTTTGCATGTGTTTGCCATGTACAGTATGCTGTTTCGTTTTCACTAAATGTTTGCAATCCAAATCTCGACCAAATTTGGGGGAGCATGGATCTCCACTCTTGGCGTTCCATCCACCTCCAGAACAACCTAGGGGCATTTGGATTCTTCACTGTATCAGTTGCCTTCCGAAGGCCAACCAAATCTTTCAAGCCTTTCCTTGGGGAGAGCGAGAGAGCCAGAGTGGGTGAAAGGATCTAGGGTAAGAGGATTATATACTAGGTGTTTTGAGTACCTACCCCATGTACCACCAAGATTCGATTGCAACCGTTGGGGAAATCGTCTGGAGACAGCTTCCAGCATGGCAACCAGTGTTGTAAGACTAACCTTGGTTATCATGCAGTGCGTTCATAGGATGAACCCATAAGTGAAACATATTGATTTTGAAAGTTGTCAAAACTAGTCAGATAAGGCACCTCTTTACCAAGTTCGAGGAAGTCTTCAACCAAGTCCATCGCATCGACATGGCTCGCAACATATTTCATATCAAATTGTTATGTTTAAAAAGTAGTACTGTATTGGGATATATTGGATTGTTAAACTACTATGAAGGGTGACTCATATAATTGTTGGGGATATCTTGGAGTTGTTAAACCATGAAGGTTGACCCATACTTATTGGTTGTCTCAACATGTGTTGGAACCAATGCTGGCACACCAGGAGCCTACTTCCAGACCAAGATACCCGCTACCTAAGGCTTGCTGCGGGCACCAGTGACAGGAGGTAACAAATCAATACCTACATCCAAAGGAATGTTCTGAAGAAAGTGTTGCACGTTGAACAAAGCAGCGCTCATGCATTTTTTTAACCTCAAAAGCTGCCCCTGTGTTGGATATTGATGACTCAAGCCATTCCCGAGGTCCCATCAGTAACTTCCACGAAAAAAATAGAATGTTTAGGACAACCTGACCTCAGGCTCTAAGACTTGCCTGTCCCCCCAAAATGGGCCAATTGTTGGGCCCAACCTCATCGGAATATAAGTGGGTACACCCACTTAACATCACAATAATCCCCAAGGTCCGTTAGAGAAGACTATTATGTCATGGGGGATCAGTGGGAAAACCATATACTCTTCCCAACCAAAATGGACAGTATACACCATAGCAATTGTGTTTACAAAATCGAATTATCTATTTTTTTTGAAATGTGGGTTTTCCAAAGTATGGACCACATGATTCCCAATCTGACTTAAGTGGGTGCACCAACTACTCTGACGCTTCATCTTCAGAAGCGCTGTGCTCAGGCCCTGTAGCTTCAGCTGGAGCCTTACGAGGCTTGGAACCCTTCTTCAAGTTGATGCGGCGCTTGGCATCTTTGATGTCATTCTCGATGGGGGCGAACCAAGCCTTCTCATCTTCCAGCCACCTGAGGGAATAACTTGTTGGGTTAAGATATGGGGGGTCCAAGATAGCTTTCACTTTCTGGGGCATTGGGGAAACGTGGAATCAGTGCAGAAGAACGAGAAGTCTAGAAAGATCTTTTATGGAAGAAGATCATGGAAATCTAGGTTTCGGTAACCCCAGGGGCACAACCATAAACAAGCTAAGTAACATAACCAATTCTTCTGCGATCACTGAGCTGGGTGGCAGTGAACTTTTATCACTCGCGTCCCCAAAGTGTTCGCGAATGGTGCTCCAGTGCGACTCCAACGCTTTCACCTAGGCTTTTATGTTTCTATTGTTGGCAGGGAAAATTGGCACTGATCTGCTTTACCAATGTTTCATAAGTTAATACGAATAAGTCAGGGAACCAGTTCAGAACTGTTTGGGATCTGTAATTCGCCCATCTCAACGATCTTGGACTCAAGCTCATTGATAGCTTTCTTCAACCTGGGATGTGAAAATATTAAGTTCACTACAATTTGAATTCCAGCTAGCTGTATGGATATGTGTGGAATAACAAAAACATGTGGGTGCAGGGCTAGGAACTTGGCGACATATGCTTTCACATCTTTGAGAGCCATTTCTTCAGGGGACTTCTCCTTTGACTTGCCCTTTCGCTTGGACTTGATAGCCCCAGTCTTGAGGTCTACCAACCCCATATTGTCAAGATCGTTCACATTTTTGGCAATTGCCTTGGCAACAGCTTTCTTGGCAGCCTCCGATCTCACTCGCCCACCCACAGCATAATTTGACTCACCCCGGGTTTTCTCACCCTTCTCCTCTACTATCTCCGCAAGGACCTTGTACATCTTAGCTTTGGGGTTGTCGGATTGTGGGTGTGGAGTACCCGTCTGGCCTCAGCGTGGCAGGCAAAACAAAGAGAACCGAGAAACCAGAAGCAACTCGAGACCGAGGCAGATGGACATGGGAAGGTGCTACAGGGATATGGTTGAAACCCTTGAAAAAAAATAGGCCTAGATTCAGGACAATACTTGCACACTGAAGCCAAAGTACCTTTGATCAAATCAGCAATGAACTTTTGGGCCTCACTCGAAGTTCCGTATTTTTTTTCAAGCTGGAAAAGTGTCATGGTGATATAGCGGTCAGTGCGGCTTTCCTTAGCTGGCTCTGAGTTAAGATCTTGAGGGATATGACATCTAGCAAACATACTTGGCCAATGACACATTCCTGAATATACCAAGTTGTTTTGTGCAAACTAGTTTCTTCAACCATCTTCACATATCGCTCTTCAACATGGATCGAATCCAAGCTGTCATTAACGAGCCATGTTTTCAACATGCTAAACCTGACAAGGTGCAGAAACTTGTGTTTCGTGTACAGGGGTAGCATTGGATAATGGTGGTATCTTTCAAATGTTCTGATGAAACAAATTACGCACCTCTCTGTGTCACTGCAATTCTGCATCTTCATGACCAAAGCAGGGTTGCAGCTCCGGTTCACAGCTCGGCGCAAAGCCGAGTATTGCCTCTTACGCTCCTCAGTGGCTTCTGTGGGTGAGCAAGACTTTCCCCCATATGATATGTCAACATCATTTCTCAAATTTTCACGAAAATAGCATTGTTCCCCCAACATGTCAATCATACATATAGATCATTCCCCCAAAATGTCAACCATATATATAGTCATATAACTCATCAATTAGTACCCAAGATACCCATGGCATTTTTGACCCAATATATTTTGTGGGGCCCATTGACAGTTAATATAATATGAGTAGCCGACTCTTCCATATCTGCTGGCTGACTCATGTTTTCGATGGATTCCTTCTCGGCTTCTGTCAGGGCAGTTCTGCGAGCAACACCACCATTTTTGGCACGAGGTTCCGAAACCTGTTGTCATGGGCAGAGACCGGCCTGAAGACAAAGGGGTATGGGGACTGAAATATAGCTTGGGATGTTATTGACCAGTGGTGTGTTGGAACCAAGTGTTCATCATATGACAAAATATAAACAAAGGGGTATGGGGATTGTAATATAGCTTCAAAATATTATTGACCCACCAGAAAGAAAGAGCAGTGGTGTTGGAACCAAGTATTTATCAAATAACAAAATATATATCTTTTGTGCATAAAGGGGCCTCAGCAGGTGTCCCTGCCGCTGCTGAGGATCCACTCACAGTGCCAGTAATACTGGCTGGGCTCATAAGCTGTGAATCCGACAAAGACCGAAACAGGTCTAAGCTTTCCATGGTCCGTGTGGGCTCAATCTTCTGCATAGGCGTAGCAATGGGTCTGGGCTCCTCTCGGCAAGCCAGCTAGGGCCTAGCTAGACTGACATTTTTTTTTTTATGAACTGGAAGACTGGCCTGATGGGTGCTATGTTTTCTCAACTAACCCTGTCCCGCCCCCCCCCAAGCACCCACTCCTTCTCAACATCACTCCCAGACTCTGCCTCAACACGAACTGGCTTGAACCTTTTCTTTTCTGGCGACTCACCTGTGCCAGCATTTGCTTTCCTTGACACCTTCTCAATTTTTTTCCTCTTCATTGCTGTGTGCTCTGTCTCAGCCATGTGTCTCTTCCCATCATTTTTTTCTGGTACCTGCTCTGTGACCTCAGGCACTGTTTGCAGTGCTTCCTTTGCTTTCCCTGTTGTGTTTTCTTCCTGACCAGCTGCATCATTGGATGCCTCTACCTTCTTTTCTTTCTTGCTCTTTTTGCTCTTCTTTTCTTTCTTCTCTGATGCCTTCATCTCGCTCGAGGGCTCAGCTGCTGCTGGTGCTGCTGCTGCTGCTGCTTTTGGTTGTGCCACTCCACTGGTCTCTGGTGCACCTTCTGCCGATGCCATCGTTTGGTCTGCCTTGTCCTCCTGCTCCTTGGCATCCTTCTTGCCTTTCTTATCCTTTTTCTCCTTCTTGTCTTTCTTCTCTGGTGCCTTCACCTCGCTTGAGGGCTCAGCTGCTGCTCTCACCTTGGGTGTGGGCACGATGCCCGTCTGTGGTGCACCTTCTGCTGATGCCATCGTCTGGTCTGCCTCGTCCTCCTGCTCCTTGGCATCCTTCTTGTCTTTCTTATCCTTTTTCTCCTTCTTGTCTTTCTTCTCTGGTGCCTTCACCTCGTTTGAGGGCTCAGCTGCTGCTCTCACCTTGGGTGTGGGCACAATGCCCGTCTGTGGTGAACCTTTTGCCGATGCCATCGTCTGGTCTGCCTCGTCCTCCTGCTCCTTGCTTCTTGTCTTTCTTATCCTTTTTCTCCTTCTTGTCTTTCTTCTCTGGTGCCTTCACCTCGCTTGAGGGCTCAGCTGCTGCTCTCACCTTGGGTGTGGGCACGATGCCCTTCTGTGGTGCACTTTCTGCCGGTGCCATGGTCTGGTCTGCCTTGTCCTCCTGCTCCTTGGCATCCTTCTTGTCTTTCTTATCCTTTTTCTCCTTCTTGTCTTTCTTCTCTGGTGCCTTCACCTCGTTTGAGGGCTCAGCTGCTGCTCTCACCTTGGGTGTGGGCACGATGCCCTTCTGTGGTGCACTTTCTGCCGGTGCCATGGTCTGGTCTGCCTTGTCCTCCTGCTCCTTGGCATCCTTCTTGTCTTTCTTATCCTTTTTCTCCTTCTTGTCTTTCTTCTCTGGTGCCTTCACCTCGTTTGAGGGCTCAGCTGCTGCTCTCACCTTGGGTGTGGGCACAATGCCCGTCTGTGGTGAACCTTTTGCCGATGCCATCGTCTGGTCTGCCTCGTCCTCCTGCTCCTTGGCATGCTTCTTGTCTTTCTTATCCTTTTTCTCCTTCTTGTCTTTCTTCTCTGGTGCCTTCACCTCGCTTGAGGGCTCAGCTGCTGCTCTCACCTTGGGTGTGGGCACGATGCCCTTCTGTGGTGCACTTTCTGCCGGTGCCATGGTCTGGTCTGCCTTGTCCTCCTGCTCCTTGGCATCCTTCTTGTCTTTCTTATCCTTTTTCTCCTTCTTGTCTTTCTTCTCTGGTGCCTTCACCTCGTTTGAGGGCTCAGCTGCTGCTCTCACCTTGGGTGTGGGCACGATGCCCGTCTGTGGTGCACGTTCTGCCGATGCCATCGTCTGGTCTGCCTTGTCCTCCTGCTCCTTGGCATGCTTCTTGTCTTTCTTATCCTTTTTCTCCTTCTTGTCTTTTTCTCGCACCTTGACCTCAGCTTCAACCTCTTGGTTTTGATTTTGCTTTGCCTTTTTCTGTTCCCTCTTAGACAGACTCCCTGTGCCACTCTTTGGAGTGGCGTCTGTAGCTGTGACCATCGCCTGCCAATCCCAGTAGGCATTTGAGAACATAATTTAATGGGCCAAATGGTTGTTTTCCCAAAAAATACTCTTTTTTGTGAACCCTGCCTTCCACAAGCCTCGACCCAGAGATTCTAGGTTGGTGAAACTTCACAGGGCTCTGAGCCTAAGTGACCTGTTTGTGACACGCCCGTGACACGCGTTGACACGCACATCTGCGATTATACCGTAAATTGCTAAGTGACCACTTTCCACTTGCTAAGTGACCACTTTCCACTTGCTAAGTGGACACTTTCTCGATATCAAAAAGGGCCCCCTGACACGCCCGTGACACGCATTGACACGCACTGACACGCAGGAAAAAGACGATCGAAACCTTTTCTCCAACCTGTGGCCAGGCGAGCTCGGATCAGATCCAATGGGGGATCGGTGGCATTTTGTTTCCCCAACAACAGCCATGTGTGGAGTTCACACATGCAGTAAGATTATGAATTGTAACTACCGCTCTCTAATCTGGATCACTGTTCTTCGGTATAAGAAGCAGTAGTCTCAGAAGATCCAGAGGTCATTGCAGCATCAGAAGAACTGCTACTATCAGCGCTGGCCATGCTAGAATCATCACTGCCACTGCTAGTTTCATCATTGCCCATCACTGAATCTTCACAGCGGCAGTCAAAGCTAGTGGCCAGGAGATTGCCATAACTATGCCTGAACAGGGGAGCTGACCATACCTACTAACTGACTATATATATGGGAATTAAGGGAATCAAAACATAATCTAATATGTTTTGGAAATCCCCGAGCCTGTCCAACCACGGTTCAAACATATTCGCCCAGCACGATGCGCAGATCTTGTGCCCAGCAACGTCTTCCAAAAGGGCAATGTAATCAGCACGTCTCATGACATTCATGAGAGAAACGGATGTGTATCCTAGCTGGGGCCTATGTTTTCAGAGAGCAGAGTTGGCTGCAAAGATAAGCTGTGATTCCTTACTGAAGTGCATATGGTGTAGCTGATTAGCCATTTACTTTTTGACTAGTATAAAAATTGTCACAGTCAGGGAAACCTTAAAGCTGCAGCCAGTGTATACAAACTACTTTTTTTTACATCAGCGTCAGTGAAGCTACTTCTGCTACTTCAGCTTTCGCCAATGGGCATTTTTTCGGCCATTGGGAAGAATTAGGTCGTCCAAAGCACCCCAGTCATCATCATTGGGGTCATCAGCTGTGATAAGAAAGTCCTGCATGGGGCAACCACTACCTACACCAGTGCTTGTGGAGGCAGCAAAACGTCTACTGCTGGCAAGGGGGCCCTGTCAAGTTGAGATGGATTATATGTGTTCAAATTTGCACCAAAGAAATTGCATTCCCCCAACAAAATATTTACATAGCAGCTGTCGAAAAACAAAATCAACGATATAATTATATGATGTGGTCAACCCAATCCCAGATTTTGTTTACCAACCCTTGTTTGGCAATATGGGGATGATTGAATGTGGCTTACCATATCTGAAGTAGGACATGATTTTCGAATCCAACCCTGCCCTGTCCTGAAAGGTAGCTTTTGACCCTTGTGGCTCCATCAAAGCAGCCAATGCATATCCAAAACCCGGGGGATAACTGGCGCTCTCCTTCAGAGCTTTAGATATCCCCGTGACCTGTTTTTTGCCTCCTTTTGATATTGTCTTTTTGACGAGATCTTTTTTTTCCTGGGCCCAAGTTGATTCTTTGGATGAACAATATTCTCTGGTGATCCCATGTACCCATTATAATATATAAATATTACAATTCTTTAGGGCCTCGATTTATTTATCTTTTGTATCAATGGGGCCAACTATAATTTGGGAAAAAACGTTTATTTAAAAAACATAAATACTTTAACCAAATGGATCGTTAATATCTTTGGGAAACCAAACCATGGCCCATTATGATTTGAATTTTAGTGCACCCAAGTCAAAATTCCCCAGCACTCCTAAGGTCCCCAAATGGCGACGAGTTGTTCAAGGGAAAAACCCCAAATTATGATATAAGATACATGCAGCGGACGTATCTGTGCTTGTGTTGTGCTATAGTATTATTCCAATATATTTTATATGGACAGACGTATAATCATGATAGATGTGATCTATAACGCGAGCGTGGTTTTTTCGTTTGAGCAGCGACGCTCCAAAAGAGAACACCATTGCAATGGTGCAGAGTCAAAACATTGGCACTGGAAGTCAGGAATGTCGGGACAACATTCCCATGACAAGGTGTGAATATCATAGCCAAGGCAGTGTAAGATGTAATGCATGCAAAAATCAAAACATAATCACCATGATCAAAGTCAACATCAACTTAGTCCTGCTCATCATCATCCGTACCAGCATCATCATCTTCAGCATCACCATCACAATCATCACATCACATCGCATCACTGCAAATGGTGATCACAATGTCGAATAAAAACCATGTACCACAGATCACATGTCATCATCACCACCATCATCATCACCATCAACATCACTACAAACACCATCCACCATCATCACATATCATCACAGTGCAGGCTCGTGTGCATATTCTGGTTTGGTTAAGGGTTATGGGATTCAGTTCCCAACAAATCACTTAATCAGTAATCAGTGATCTTGTTCTGGTCTAGTGTGTGCATGTGTGTGTGCGCGTGTTTCCGCGCAAGTCGCGTTATCGCAATATATACGACAATATATCTGATATATTATAGGCGAACAGTTACGACCAACAGCCCGAGGCCAACCCAGTCTCCACTACAAGAGAAGCCACTGACTTTCGAGTTGAAGCCTCAGTTTGCCGATATCCAGAGGACGCCGGAGTGCTCGTAGGTTCGGAATCGTTCCGTAGCACCTTGTGTTAGCTGGATAAGAACTGGCAAATTAAATATGGTTCATGAAACAGAAGTACCTCAATTAAAATAATGTAATTATTGGTAGTACCCCCACAGTAGGAACCCCCCAAATGGGTAAGACAATTGACAGAGTATATATATAAAAAAAAAGGGTCCCAGGCACACAGTCATCTTCAATGTGGGGGATCCAAACGAACCCATAGGGAATGACACCCGCATGGCCCTCGTGAGGATAAGAAATCGTTTCATCGGCAAATACTGCCAAAGGACCTAGGAAATTTTGAGACTCAAGGAACCCAGCCTAGGGACTTCACAGTTTGCACAGTTTGCTGGTGCATCATATCTTAAGGACAAGCATCCGAGGACATTGGCTGCTCTATGATCCAATGTATACCACGTTTCCAGGCATAAAAGAGTCTCAGTTGTACAAGGTCACATCTTTGAAAACATATTCTAAATCATATGAAATGATCAAATTCCATTTTATTTTTTCCCAAGTAACATGTACAGCAGTCGCCGAATGAGGATGTTCTGCAGTGCGATGGTAGTCTTGTGGAAATTACCAGCTGGGTTTGTCCATGACCTACCACTTTGGCTTCGTGACCTTAAATCAGAAAACAAAAAAGGCCATTTCTAAAATTAGACACTGAACATGAGTGAGTGAAAGTATCTTGATAATGGAATACCATGGAAAACCCAAATCCTGAAGTCGAGACACAGCCATATCCAAGATGCACATGGTGGAGCAGCAATAATCAATGACCCCGGCTTCATATTTCGAACCTGCCGCAAATGAAGTTATTCATAGCACATGGGATGCCAGGTGTGACATGGGGATCCTAATGACAAGACCTATTAGTTGATCAGTTGTTTCTTTTTTTGGTTGCAGTGAAAAATATATGGCATATGCGTATCTTAATTTGGGTGTAGCATAACTGCCAACAAGGTGCAGCTGCAAGCATAGCAATGAATCCCACAGTGCGCATGATGTTGTGGTTCTTGCTGTAGATCACCTCAGATGCCAGCGGATTTGCACCATATATAATTTAGTATTTGGCATTCTTCCCAGCATAAGCTATATATAATATGTTTGAACCTTTTTCCAACAGGCAACCTTGGTATTTAACACGGATCTTAAACATCAGTGTATAATGTTGGGCCCCCTGTCTCCATACTGACATGCCCCCCCTGGGTTGTTGCCAAGTAACAAATTGATTCGGCTTTGATGGAATAGGCACTTGCGAAAGAAATGCCAATATAGGGAGCAAATTGCTGGCCCTCATCCCAAAGATCTACGGAACTTCAATAGCTCTCTCATAGCTACTGGTAGCAGAAATGCCAACAGAATAAACTAGCAATGGGGTGCATGCATGCACATGCTCATCTATGCATTGTGGAAGTTGACATCGTGCATGTGACTTGTAACTGTCTATGATGAATCAGCTGGTCGATCAATTTTTCAATATCTTAGACACATTGTATTTCTCAAGAAGCCCAGTGACAAGATTTTGTCAGGGCAAAACCCGATCACATGTATGCAGCGTAGTGGCAAAGCAATTTGCTGGGTTATAGTTTTGAACCAGGTAAGACACCACATAGACTATGCTACTGCTGTGTGAACACATACCACAGTGCTGCATACAGATCACACCCCACTTTTTGGAGACCGAATCAAACAAAAACTCGAACGTGTTTCTTGAGGCCCAATGTTTCAGGTTGACCTGGCCCTCCTACTTCTTAGTCTTACACTTCCCCGCCGCCTTGGCTTTGGGTTTTTTCTTTGGAACTGAACC
>CAMXCT020001087.1:0-42500 GCA_947184155.2 Cladocopium goreaui
TTCACCAATTTGTAGGATTTCGATCCAATCGTTCCACGGACAACTTGAACGTCGCACTCATGATCTGCCAGGTTCTTTTCCAAAATGCCCCAGACGAGTGGATCAGCATCGACGGAAACCTGTTTGGCGCCCTGTGCATCCCCATGCGTCCCAGTCAGTCCCAGCACTTTAGCCAGCTGACAAGAAGAATGGCCGTAACGTGCGCCAACCTCCAGCACTTTGGCACCAGGCCGCAGCCACAGTGTGAAAACAAAGCGCGATAGCTGTTCCATCTTGCAATCAAACTTTCTTCCTTGTTCAACCTTGAAATCACAATAATCCTCTTCGAATAAATGTTCGCAATCACGAACAACTGAGGCATCAGCAGGTGAAGGAGAAGAAGGCGGCGTTGAAGTTGAAGGAGAAGAAGGCGGCGTTGAAGGAAAAGAATGCTGCGATTGCAGTTGGGATTGAGCTTGCATCGGTGCACTGTGGACGCGATGGCCAAATGGATCAATTTGATCAGCCAAAAGCATCTTCACCAAAAACAACAAAATTGTCACGACCACAAGCGCCCGAATCCAAATATAGGATGATTGTGCCATCAGTGAAACAAGAGTAACTAAATCAACCAGATATTGAGTTTTGCTTGACTGCTTGAATAAGGCTGCTGGGTATTCAGTGTGCACATGTTGCCACTCTGATCCACTCTGTTTTTGCCTCACGTCGGTTCAACATGGTTCAACCCGTTCTTGATGAGCATCTGTGTGTGATGTTTTTCCCGAGAGCGTCTGAGCGCAGGGTTCTTCCAATAGTGGGGGTATAAAACACCTTCTCATCTTCACATCTTCTCATCTTCACATCTTCTCATCTTCACATCTTCTCATCTTCACATCTTCTCATCCTCACATCTTCTCCTCATATTCTCATCTTCTCCTCATCTTCTCATCTTCTCCTCATCTTCTCATCTTCTCACATCTTCTCACATCTTCTCACATCTTCTCACATCTTCTCACATCTTCTCACATCTTCTCACATCTTCTCATCTTCACATCTTCTCACATCTTCTCATCTTCACATCTTCTCATCTTCTCACATCTTCTCATCTCTTCTCACATCTTCTCACATCTTCTCACATCTTCTCACATCTTCTCACATCTTCTCTCATCTTCTCACAACTTCTCACATCTTCTCACATCTTCTCACATCTTCTCACATCTTCTCACATCTTCTCACATCTTCTCACATCTTCTCACATTTTTTCATCTTCACATCTTCTCATCTCACATCTTCTCCTCTTGCCCTCTTGCCCCTCTTGCCCCTCTTGCCCTCTCCTTCTTTTCTATGTCTCTTCTGAAGGCGGGGGCAGGGGCAGTGCCAACGAGACGGCACGAAACGCAACCCTTTCGCACGAAACGAGGTTCGATCGCCAAAAACTGAAGCAAAATTGCGATTTCCACCGGTCCCGCGCAACCCTTTCGCACGAAACGAGGTTCGATCGTCAAAAACTGAGGTAAAATTGCGATTTCCGGGTTCGCGTTGCAACCTTTTCGCACGAAATGAAGGTCGATCGCCAAAAACTGAAGCAAAATTGCGATTTCCGGGTTCGCGTTGCAACCCTTTCGCACGAAACGAGGTTCGATCGTCAAAAACTGAAGCAAAATTGCGATTTCCACCGGTCCCGCGCAACCCTTTCGCACGAAACGAGGTTCGATCGTCAAAAACTGAGGTAAAATTGCGATTTCCGGGTTCGCGTTGCAACCTTTTCGCACGAAATGAGGGTCGATCGCCAAAAACTGAAGCAAAATTGCGATTTCCGGGTTCCCGTTGCAGCCCTTTCGCACGAAATGAGGGTCGATCGCCAAAAACTGAGGTAAAATTGCGACTTTTTCTGTGTGTACAAAGCTTCTGTGTGCTGTGTGTGAAAGCTTCTGTGTGTAAAAGCATCTGTGTAAAAGCGTTTGTGTAAACGCGTCTGCTTAAAAGCTTCTGTGTGCTCTGTGTCAAAGTGTCTGTGTGTCAAAGCGTCTGTGTGTAAAAGTTTCTGTGTGTAAAGGTGTCTGTGTGTAAAAGCTTCTGTGTGTAAAAGCGTTTGTGTAAAAAGCGTCTGTGTAAAAGCTTCTGTGTGTACAATCTTCTGTGTGTTAAAGCATCTGTGTGTAAAAGCTTCTGTGTGTAAAATCTTCTGTGTGTAAAAGCCTCTGTGTGTAAAAGCGTCTGTGTGTAAAGCCGTCAGTGTGTAACAGAGTCTGTTGTGTAAAATTTTCTGTGTGTAAAAGCCTCTGTGTGTAAAAGCTTCTGTGTGTAAAAGCTTTTTTGTGTAAAAGTCTCTGTGTGTAAAAGCGTCTGTGTGTAAAAGGGTCTGTGTGTAAAAGCGTCTGTGTGTAAAAGCGTCTGTGTGTAAAAGTCTCTGTGTGTAAAAGTGTTTGTGTGTAAAAGTGTTTGTGTGTAAAAGCGTCTGTGTAAAAGCGTTTGTGTGTAAAAGCGTCTGTGTGTACAAAGCTTCTGCGAAGCGTCTGTGTGTAAAAGAGTCTGTGTGTAAAAGCGTCTGTGTGTAAAAGGGTCTGTGTGGAAAAGCTTCTGTGTGTAAAGGCGTCTGTGTGTAAACGCGTCTGTGCGTAAAAGCGTCTGTGTGTAAAAGTGTCTGTGTGTACAAGCGTCTGTGTGTAAAAGTGTTAGTGTGTAAAAGCGCCTGTGTGTAAAAGCGTCTGTGTGTAAAAGCGTCTGTGTGTAAAAGCGTCTGTGTGTAAAGCCGTCAGTGTGTAACAGAGTCTGTTGTGTAAAATTTTCTGTGTGTAAAAGCCTCTGTGTGTTTTTTTTTAAAAGCTTCGGTGTGTAAAAGCTGTTTTTGTGTAAAGTCTCTGTGGGTAAAAGCGTTGTGTGTACAAGGGTCTGTGTGTTAAAAGCGTCTGTTTGGTAATGTAAAAGCGTCTTGGGTGTAAAGTCTCTGTGTGTAAAAGTGTTTGTGTTGTAAAAGTGTTTGTGTTGTTTTGTAAAAGCGTCTGTGTAAAAGCGTTTGGTGTTTTGTAAAGCGTCTGTTCTGTGTTACAAAGCTTCTGCGATGAAGCGTTTCTGTGGTTAAAAGAGTCGGTGTGTAAAAAGCGTCTGTGTGGAAAAGGGTTCTCTGTGTGGGAAAAGCCGGTTGTTGTAAAAGCGTCTGTGTGTAAAAGCGTCTGTGTGTAAAAGCGTCTGTGTGTAAAAGTGTCTGTGTGTACAAGCGTCTGTGTGTAAAAGTGTTAGTGTGTAAAAGCGTCTGTGTGTAAACGCGTCTGTGTGTAAAGCCGTCAGTGTGTAAAAAACTCTGTTGTGTAAAATCTTCTGTGTGTAAAAGCGGCTGTGTGTAAAAGCGTCTGTGTGTAAAAGCGTCTGTGTGTAAACGCGTCTGTCTGTAAAAGCGTCTGTGTGTAAAAGTGTCTGTGTGCAAAAGCGTCTGTGTGTAAAACTGTCTGTGTGTAAAAGCGCCTGTGTGTAAAAGTGGGTGTGTGTACAAGTTTCTGTGCGTGTAAAAGCGTCTGTGTGTAAAAGTGTCTGTGTGTAAAAGCGCTTGTGTGTAAAACCGTCTGTGTGTAAAAGCGTTTGTGTGCAAAAGCTTCTGTGTGTAAAAGCATCTGGGTGTAAAAGCTACTGCGTGTAAAAGCGTCTGTGTGTAAAAGTGTTTGTGTGTAAAAGTGTTTGTATGTAAAAGTGTTTGTGTGTAAAAGTGTCTGTGTGTCAAAGCGTCTATGTGTAAAAGCTTCTGTGTGTAAAAGTTTTTGTGTGTAAAAGCGTCTGCGTGTAAACGCTTCTGTGTGTAAAAGCTCCTGTGTGTAAAAGGGTCTTTGTTAAAAGTGTAAAGTGTTTGCGATGCAAACTATTGTCTTGCACTTCTGCTATTTTGTCTTAATACTACTCTTCTCGACTGCCTGTAACACATCTTTAATATATTGTTTCTAATATGGTGTCTCCATACTAACAAGAGAAGACCCTGCTCCTCTACGCTCTCGGGCCATCCGTCGTCTAGTTTTTGTTATTTGTTTTCGATGATGTTATGACCTTCGATATACCCTTCCCGCACTTGTAGCTGGTTGTTTCTACTAATATTGCCAAATTATAAATATATGCATGTATTATAAATGCATATATGCGCATATATATATATATGACAACATTTATAACACATGCACATACACACATGTCACTTTGTCTGAAACTCATCCCTGTCCATCCATCGCCGTGGCGCGGGTGGCGCGCGCAGGTCTCTGCCCCGACGCTGCGCAGCAGCGCCAGCAGCAGGAAGGATGACATGGCGATGGCCAGTGCAGGTTTCGTCAAAGTCGGAACGCGCTGAAATTTGAAAAATCGCTGGTTTTATTGGATCGGTTTCATTGACCAATGACTCAAAAAAAGGTGGAAGAGTTCCCCACAAGTGTAGGTGACACGATCTTAATCGCATAGAAAATGGTTTACACATGTTTATACTGGAATAGTTTCATCAATGCGTTTGATGACGGATATCTATGAACAAATGATACCATAACATATAACTATTGGGAAGGGTCTGATTTTGTCAGAATTTGCTCTTGCTGGCCTTGAAGCGGTAGTGGAGGGCAGCTTCAATGATCCACGTGTTTGGAAAAAACCCAGGGTACCCCAACTCATCCCATGGTGTATCGGCCTATCTCCATTTTTAGACCTGTCCCCTCGATCAACCTGTAGCCAAACCATCTCAATTTCATCTCTCTCAATGACCAAAAAACCAGTTGGCCATCCTTACGTTCGGTGCTGCCAGGTCGGCATTGCTTCTTTGGTGAACATAACTAGCACTTCACAAGTTGGTTATTGTAGATATGTGCATATATATATATATGTATTTAAAAGGGATAAACTGGTTTCCAACTCCTAATGGAAAAGGTGGCAACCCTGTGCCCACAAAAGCCTGCTTGCGGCTTTTTCCTCCTGGAATGAGCAAGTCGGCTGCAGCATTCGGTCCATGCTGCTGTAGCACCTGGCCCAATGGAATGGCACTGCTTCTTAACTCCTCTTTCCTCGCAAAGGAGTACAAAAAGGACGCATACGGACAGTCCGTTTATACTGCCACATTTGCAGTGAAAAACCATCTCGGCATTGGGAAGGACAAAGGTTTCACTCAACCTAACACATGCAGCTAGATCTTGAAAGGGATCACTGGCGATAGCGGCGCATCTGGTTGGTACCAGGGATCAACACACCGGTCTCGGCATCAACTGCTCCGCTGACAATGAGATAATTGTGCAGGTCATTGCCGCGGGGACCCTTTGAGGCTCCTTTCTGGACCGCCTAGTTGCGGTATTCTTTGAACTTGCTAAGGGTGCCGATCTCATGGTATGTTGGAGCTTCCTCCTTCACCTCTGGCAAGGCGCAAATTGTTGCACCCCACTTCTCCACTGACTCCACACCTTCGGGAAGCTGCAGCTTGGTCGGCGGCTGAATCTAGGGAACCACTGGCTTCTGGGCACTTGACTTGGGAGCATCTCGGATCAGCTCAAAGTCCTCACTGGTTCGACCAGCGCACTTTTCGCCCAGCAGCTCATCTTCGGAAGATGGAAAATCATCCTGGTCTCGCAAGCGCTTGCTGCCATCACTCATCGCACCAAGGTGGCCTGAGCTCCACAGAGCTGGAGGCATGGGAGTTCCCTGAGCTTCCATGCGGGCGAGAATGTCTCGCACAAGCTGCATCTCCTGTGCTGTCACGGGAACATTGGAGAACGCATGGCAAAGTTGTGAGAAACTTGTCACACAAAAATTGTTGAAACGTGGCTCGGTTCTACCTAAAAATCTCAGACACGGAGCTTGGAAAAAGGCTGGCGTCCATTGGAAAACATGGACATGCATCAAAACTGGCAAATCTTCTGTGTTGACGATCACAATGAATTCACTTGGCCTGCTGCAGGAAACACCAAACCCGCAGGAATGTTACCATTACACTGCCAAAAGCAGTGACCTACATTCACTCGGTTTCCAAAAACGCTCACCAAACAAAAAGACATGCATTTGCTGGCTCGGCTGAATCTTCCACATGGCGTGTCTGTTGTTGGTTATTTTCCTTTCTGGCACGTCCAAGCTCTTGTCTTCGAATGCGCGCCTCTTTCTCATCAGCTAGTTGATATCGGGCATTCCTAAAGACTGACCTCAAAAGATCCAAAGGTTCTCCCTTGTCCTTGGTGAGGCCGTCTGCAACCATTCTATCCGTTGGCACCCAACGGGGTTGAAGGCGACTGCGAGCTATGGATTGACGGATAACTGCAACATCTATGGCAACACGCTTGTCATCTAGGGTTCCTCCACATCCCAGTGTTATTAAGTGATCGTAAAGAGACCTACAATCACTCATGCCAATTGGACTGCGACGTTGCAACACCTCGTCAACATTTTGCAGGGAAAACGAACCATCCAGAGCCTCTGACAAAATTAGCATGCACCACTCAGCTATGCCTGATGCACTGGAGAAGCACTGTGCTTCGCCTGCTAAGGTCGAGGACACTACTCTGGGCAGCTTGTATGACTTCCAGCCTACAAAACTCACCGGACTGTCATTTCCATCGGCAAACTTTTTATCTGTGAGGGCCATCAACCAACCACCTTGTGTTTTATGATTGACTGCATTTGCAAAGGCTGCATCAGACCAAAAACAAACGGTCAAATCCTGTGGTTTGATGTAGGGAACTTTGATTTCCTGATTTCCAAATCACTATGTTGTCGAGCTCGCCTTACGGCCTGATTTGCTTGAAGAAGGTGCTCAACCGTAGGATTGGGAAAACATTGCTGAGATAACGAAGTTTGAACCGACAAACCCGGTCTGGACTGACTGGACAACCAACCTAGAGCTCCATTCACGGCTCTCAGTGCAGAGATTTCCTTCTCAGTGGCAGGCTGCCAATGCTGGCGTGCTCTTTCTTTGGACAGCTTGATAGGTGATCTTTCTGGTGATATGAGATCTCTTTTGTAACAGGATCCTGACAATACTGAACTCCAAGAAATTCACTTGTCCCTGCCGCCATTTGCGAAAGGGAAACCTGCTGCGCAACGCTGCAATGGCTCGATCATAGGTAGGGCCTTTGCCCCAGTGATTGTGTCATCCACATGTGCCCCGCGGGGCGTTGCCTGTGAGTTTCGCCACCTCGACCTCGACATCATCTTGGGCTGGGGGCGACTTGAGCCAGCCCACTTTGGAATCAACCACGTCCCCAGCATCCAGGGAACGAAAGTCATCAGTGTGGAACTCCACATCCTTCTTCTTTTTACACTTCGGGCAATCCTTCTCAGGCGTGATGCAAAGGTGAAGCCTGAAGTTCCTCTTCATGGCCTCTCCCGGCCCTTCAGTGAGCCACCCGTACACGTGGGCGTCGCTCACGGCGATGAGCTTAGCCGACAGCCATACCCCATCTTTTGTCTTTTGTTCGGACCCATTGATCCTCCAGAGTCCTTTTCCTTGCCCGCCGTGCCGTTCATCGTAGAGCACGGCCTCCAGGTAGGTCCCCTTCTCCACCTCGAAGCTCTGAAAGAAGTCCGGGTTTTCGAAGAGGTGGACTGTGGGTCTGGCATTGAGGAACCGGTCCGGCCCTCAGGCCATGGTTCCTCACCTCACTGGCCTGCGGGCCTCCCAAGAAAAATCCGGCCCGCAGGCCCGCAGGCCACCCAAAAGAGTTGAAGCTAAAACGCCGCGGTGTGTGCACAAACCCGTGAGACTGCTGTGCAGGCAACACTCGTGGCAATATATAATTATATATAATATATAAAATAAATATAATGTAAATAATGTAATATATATATATATATATATTATAATGTAATATAAATATACTATGTAATATCCGCCGACCCCAGCCATCCGCAGGGGGAGCGCGCCCGAGAAAAAGTGGCTTTGCGGCACCTTTTCTTCTGATTTCAGAAAGCGACGTGAGGCAGTAGGCTGCCGTTAAACGCTTCCTGGCGCCCTAGGCCGCCCTTAAAACTTGCCCTTAAACCCTGCCCTTTAACCCTTCCCGGCGTCTGAAAGCAACGTTAGGCACTAGGCTGGCCTTAAACCCCGCCCGGCGCCCTAAGCTGCCCTTTAACCCTTCCCGGCGTCTTTGGCGGCCCAGCAGCATGTCCTCCTGCGCCCTTGGCGGCCCAGCAGCATGTCTTTTGGCCACCTGCCGGGCGCTTTCCTGGAGATTTTCTTCTGGTTTCAGAAAGCAACGTTAGGCACTAGGCTGGCCTTAAACCCCGCCCGGCACCCGAAGCTGCCGTTAAACCCTTCCCTGCGTCTTTGGCGGCCCAGCAGCATGTCTTTTGGCCACCTGCCGGGCGCTTTCCTGGAGATTTTCTTCTGGTTTCAGAAAGCAACGTTAGGCACTAGGCTGGCCTTAACCCCCGCCCGGCGCCCTAAGCTGCCCTTTAACCCTTCCCTGCGCCCTTGGCGGCCCAGCAGCATGTCCTTTGGCCACCTGCCGGGCGCTTTCCTGGAGATTTTCTTCTGGTTTCAGAAAGCAACGTTAGGCAGTAGGCTGCCCTTAAACCCTCCCCGGCGCCCTGAGCTGCCTTTAGACCCTTCATGGCGCCCTTGGCAGCCAAGCAGCATGTCCTTTCGCCACCTGCCGGGCGCTTTCCTGGAGATTTTCTTCTGGTTTCAGAAAGCAACGTTAGGCACTAGGCTGGCCTTAAACCCCGCCCGGCGCCCTAAGCTGCCCTTTAACCCTTCCCTGCGCCCTTAGCGGCCCAGCAGCATGTCCTTTGGCCACCTGCCGGGCGCTTTCCTGGAGATTTTCTTCTGGTTTCAGAAAGCAACGTTAGGCACTAGGCTGGCCTTAAACCCCGCCCGGCGCCCTAAGCTGCCCTTAAACCCTTCCCTGCGCCCTTGGCGGCCCAGCAGCATGTCCTTTGGCCACCTGCCGGGCGCTTTCCTGGAGATTTTCTTCTGGTTTCAGAAAGCAACGTTAGGCACTAGGCTGGCCTTAAACCCCGCCCGGCGCCCTAAGCTGCCCTTAAACCCTTCCCTGCGTCTTTGGCGGCCCAGCAGCATGTCGTTTGGCCACCTGCCGGGCGCTTTCCTGGAAATTTTCTTCTGGTTTCAGAAAGCAACGTTAGGCACTAGGCTGCCCTTAAACCCCGCCCGGCGCCCTAGGCTGCCCTTTAAACCCTTCCCTGCGCCCTTGGCGGCCCAGCAGCATGTCGTTTGGCCACCTGCCGGGCGCTTTCCTGGAGATTTTCTTCTGGTTTCAGAAAGCAACGTTAGGCACTAGGCTGGCCTTAAACCCCGCCCGGCGCCCTAAGCTGCCCTTAAACCCTTCCCTGCGCCCTTGGCGGCCCAGCAGCATGTCTTTTGGCCACCTGCCGGGCGCTTTCCTGGAGATTTTCTTCTGGTTTCAGAAAGCAACGTTAGGCACTAGGCTGGCCTTAAACCCCGTCCGGCGCCCTAGGCTGCCCTTTAAACCCTTCCCTGCGCCCTTGGCGGCCCAGCAGCATGTCTTTTGGCCACCTGCCGGGCGCTTTCCTGGAGATTTTCTTCTGGTTTCAGAAAGCAACGTCAGGCACTAGGCTGGCCTTAAACCCCGCCCGGCGCCCTAAGCTGCCCTTTAACCCTTCCCTGCGCCCTTGGCGGAACCAAAGACACATACGAAGTTTTTCTGCATCAAAATTGCCAAGTTATTGAGTTACGGCGCAATCACTCGAAACAAAAGTTGGACTTCTAGTTGAACCGCTGCAGTGTGTTCATTGACAGAATGGCCCAAGAGAAACAAGACTTCCACCCAAAATCGTGAACATCCGCCTCTGGACCATCAAACCTATCTGCTAGAGCCTGCGAAATTCAGAAGGCTTTGAGAAAGGTGGAAAGCAATGCAAAGCTGGTAGGATTGGTAGAACAGGTTAGAATCTCACCCATTTTCAGCATCAAGCAAACAGCAACCGCATGCTTCATCCACTGCAAAGGTATACCGACGATACACTCAGACAGTATGGTCAGTCATTCTGAACAGTTCTACTGTAGTGCCTTCTTAACATCCCCCAGGGGCACATCACGTGGAGATTCAGTCCCGAGCGGTCACCAGCCAGAAAGCAGCGCCATAAACGCTCTAGTTGTCAGACACGGATATCTCCAAGAACACACTGATGACAGTGTCAGTCCATTCTTTGCTGGTTTTTGTCATCTGTCAATCTTTACTGTGTGCACTCACCGTGATGTCAGCTTGCAATTTTTCCGGGGTCGGCGGCAGGGGCGGCAGCCCTTAAATAAATATAAATATAAATATATATATATATGTATGTCATATAGTATATATATATATATGTATGTATGTATGTAATATAGTATATATATATTTATACAATGTATATTATATATATATATATATGCAATGTATATATGTAAATAAGACCGTATATAGACCATCTATGGCCATCTTAGTATTGAAACAACGGTGACTTGAGGATCCCCTGTGACTGACTCACCAGGCCTGAGCGGATCCATGTTGATCCCAAGTCTCCAAAAAACAGGTTGAATCAAGTTGAATCCACTTCCATCCCATATGAGGAAAATATGATATGGAAAAAATTGAGGACACATGATAATTATGATATTTGGACAAATGGATTGGTAGAATTCTTATAGACAGATAGTTGATAGAATTATTATCATTGTTTCCATCAACTCTCCTATTTTCTTAGTCTACGAAAATATGTGTTAACATAGAATTTTGTTAAACGGTCATTTCATCAAAATCAAACTGAAGTTAGACTGATACTGATGATCGGAAACTATCTTACTGTAGATGTTTAGCGTGAAACACGACAGCGGAAATACGACGAAGAGGTCGCCTGTTTCGGTGACTGGTGCCAGGATCCCTTGATAAGGTGAGTAGATATTCCACAGCTGGGGTTAGATATCCACCTGGTGTTCGATGTGCACCTTTTCTTTCCTTTTCTGGGTCAATTTTTAGGCTCATCATTCGCAAGCTGTTATAAAATTGGAAACCCTCATCGAAGCCTAAACCATCGACCCTATCCCTCAAGCATTGTTGAGAGGGGCCAGGCCATGATCTCAGATCCAATGTGCCTGGATCTTTGCCAGATTTCTGAAGTGCCATTCCTGTCAGTGCCAAGTAAAAACAATAAGTTGGTTGGTGGTTTCAACCTACCCCTGGCCCTCTGAAAAATATAAGTCAGTTGGGATGATGACATTCCCAACTGAATGGGAACATAAAATAAAAAGTCATGTTCCAAACCACCAACCAGATAAGTTTCTTGAACCATATCACTTTACAAGGAGGTAAGACAAGCTATCGCCATCGCATAGATAATCTCGGCAAATTCCAACTCATGGTCCAAAATTGGAAAATCCCCCAACGAATAGCCATTGGTCCTATTAGCCTTGCCAGTCAAGTCGTCAAAATCTGCCCAAGCCTGTTTCGTGGAGTTCTTCCTTCCGCAAAAATATGACATCATACCCTCCGAAAATCAAACATGGCAATGGAAAATCCACCATCTATAGGTGATGTTCCTAGCTATAGACCTTCACTCATGTATGTATATTATATATAAGGTCTTTTCCGGCTAGCCGCGTTGAAGTACCGGAGGATATCCAGGTTTTGGGGTAAAGCAATGTACCCTGATCTTCCAGTTGAGATAGGGATTCCCAACCCCAAGCAATCGTGACCCATTGGTGACCTATCTCAGAGATGACTGGAAAGTTGGGCTATTATTCCATACTTGTTCATATTGGTTGTTGTTTGTATCAAGAATTACATAACCACAAATAACCAGTATACTATGGTCAAAAGATCCAATGATTGACTCAGGAAAACTTTCATGTGCTTGGGAATCTCTTAGTCTTAGTAACTCCTTGGCTCCCCATTGCGAAAAAGAAAGGATACCCCTTCTAGGCTCCCTTCACCGCTCCCGAACCCCCGGAGGGTTTGGTAGTGAAATCTCCACCTCTACTGAGATCAATTTCCAAGTGGCAGATGATGCAGCTGCGGCTTTGTGAGTTTTGGTGGCCCCTGCGGCTTCACAGTTGGCCTGGCCCCGGTGCTGTTGCTACCCTACGGAGGTAGCTACCTGGCCCAGTCCATGGCGTACCTATGTAAGGGAATGAAAGAGCCCCAAAGTATTGCTAGCTTCAGTTTAGGTACCTGAAATGGCCATTGAAGTCATCCAATGTTCATGGTTTCGAGTTCAAACCTAGTTGATTGAATTCCAACGTCTGGGATGATTCTGCCAACGGCAACAACAATCTGTCAATTCCCTCGAAAAACATATGTGATCCCATCAGCCGTCATAAATCAACTCTGCATCCCAATGTCTGCTGCTTAAAATTCCCATGCTTCACGTTGTTCTACTGCAAGTCCCCATTTCTGTTGGTGAAATATCTCCATTCTTAATGGCTAAATCCCCAATGATTCTATGATTAGATCCCGTTACTAGTTTTAATCATATCTTTGATAGTTAAATCCCCAATTCTTATGATTATATTCCCTATAAATTATAAATCCCATCTTTGATGGTTTTTCATCCCTTCAAATATTCCCAATGTTAATTGATAGTATTGAATTTTATTTTCTGACCAAAGCCTGGAAAAATTGGAAACAACATATCCCCAGAGATCCTTCCGCCTGCCATCCCGCCTCTTCAAAGCAACGCTCTGCCCGAGGTCGTCCAATTCCGTGCTCTCGGGAAGAAAGGAGGCAGAGTACAGCGCCTGAAATTTCACAAGGCAAAATGAAGATGTTGCAAAAAAAAAATACCATAAACATCATGAACGATGGTGACTTAGAGCAACTGATACTGGATTTTGATGCTTTGCTCTAACTCATCGGTGATTTGAATTGGATTTAAACAACAAAGATGGATCCCCCTCTGGATTAAATAAAAAGGGTGGGTGGGTCAATTCTTTAGTGGACCCAGGGGGGGCTAGAAGTGGGACATCTAAAGAATGGAACCCCAAGCTCTATAGAATGGAGAGACCGGACTAACATATCATAACAAATCTCTATAGAATGGAACCCCAATCTCTATAGAATGGAACCTCCGAGGGTCCTACAAACAGAGGCATGTCTATAAAATGGAAGAACCGGTGATTGTCTTGAAAAGTGCTTAATTTCATTGGTGTCCTCTATTTTTCCCTAGGACATGGTGAACAGAGAAGTTGTAAAATTATGTGAAAATTTTGTTTGTATTTCAAGACCTTGGACCACCATTCTTTAGAAATTTATAATATTTGTTTAAATGATATGTCAGTGTTTCCGCACGTTTTTTTCTATAAAATGGAGGGCCCCAGCACATACCCCTTGATGTCATTGAACCAGTGAGCTCTATAAAATGGAGGGCCTCGTGATGTAATTAAACCAATGTGCTCTAAAAAATGGAACTTCGTTTTTTTGAAAACACACAACTGGTGTCTAAAGAATGGGAAAATGTATATTTAGAGGTGGTCCCGGATGATAACCCGGAACTCAAAAAAATGGAACCTCCAGCTTCCACCAGATGAGGTCAAATAGCGACCAATATGCCTCTAAAGAATGCAAGTGGTCAAAGATGGAAAACCCATAAAATCCAAATCGCTAAGTAATCGTGGGGCCCAGGCCCGCCATTTCCTAGGGGAAATTCCAAGGGGGGATAAAGATGGCAATTAATTTGATGGAATTTCAGCAGAAATAGGAGGTAGCAATGTACGACGAACACAAACGGGTATGTTCATGGTGATTGACGATAAGTTGTTTTTTCCTGAATCGACTGACTGTTCAAGGTGGTGCCCCAGTTGTATTTGTTGGCTTATAATACCCATATATTAGGCATAGACATATCCAACTTCACCAACTCCACCATCGTTTGGGGGCACCACCAAACATAAGTCCCACCAAAGGGTTTGGCATTGGCATGAGCTCAGCTTCCGACTTCCCCTTTGCTTGGGGATATTGGTTAAGATTTCCTGGATTGCTCAGGGATGATGATAATCTCAAAGTTCCCAAGATTCTTCAAGCCTAGTTAGTATATCCCCCAAAAAACATCATCCAACAAGATAATTAATTTTAAACAACGAGCAGCTACAAATCTATAGGTGATTGCGGTCTGTCTGAACATGATATATATATATATATATACAGTATATATATCCCCGGAATGGCAATCTTAAGAAATGTGAAATGCTCATCAACCATTGGATGTTGGGGTCCAAAAATCATCATACAAACCAACGCATGGATATGTTTTTCGGTGATTTATCATGGATACTTGGCTTATGACTAGACTCACTGGGATTTATGGAACATATATCTATAGTTGAATGAATAAAAATAATGAAAATAGTGTAGGTAGTTGGTTTATATCTACCAATGTTTCATATATCATTTATCGACCATTTCCCAGCTGTCCCTGGGAGAACAAACAAAACTCCCCGGCGCACCCGTCGGTGGCTGCGCGTTAACTCGCTGCGGTCGTGCGACGTCTCGCACCAATCCTACGGTCGTTATTACATGGTTAATATATGGTTAATATATTGTCAATCTACGGTTATTATATGGTTATTATATGGTTGTTATATGGTTATTATATGGTTGTTATATGGTTAGTATATGGTTATTATATGGTTAATATATGGTTAATATATGGTTAGTATATGGTTAATATATAGTTATTATATGGTTATTATATGCTTATTATATGGTTATTATATGGTTGTTATATGGCTACTATATGGTTAATATATGGTTATTATGTGGTTATTATGATTATATGGTTATTACATGGTTATTATATGAGTCAAAAAGGATATGCCACCTCGAAAAGTGCGTATGACTACATAATAATGTTATACAATAGTGATTATACTGCAGATCGTTTTTTTTTTTTTTGTGGTGTTGTAACTGTCATGATATAGATAATATAGACGTTTGTTCTCATGAGCCATCATGCCACTAGTTTGGACGAAACGGCAACTACATGGCTTCACATCAAACACTTGCTGCCTCTGGCTGCTTGTTTGAGCAACAGCAACTAGCGTTCATTCATATTTCTAGTCAATCACACTAGCATATTCTCTGATGGAATCTTATTGATTTGATTTCTCCAGGGGAAATATGGGGAAATCGGATAATCCCTACAATGACAAAAATGTGTTCCTCATGAACATTTCTGCGTGTCCGTTCCCTTCGTTCCCTGCGTTCCCTGTTTCTTCTGGGCGCGAACATGCTCAGATCAGCTGCAACTCCAAGGTTCATGAACTGGTTCATGTCTCGGTAGTGCTTGGCCCGCAGGATCAAAGATGCTGCGTATTCCTGCGTATTACGCAAAGTAGGGGATGGGATGTGGGTCCACCCTGCTGGTGATTCTCTGTGTCGCTGGTAAGTGTGTGTTCATCCCTCCATGAACATATGGTAGATTGGTTTAGATTGGTGGTTTTAACATATTCTAACCCATCCCCATATCATTGCTGAATCCTGAAGGACCATCAGAATCGTTCTTTCTGGTGAATCCTGGTTGATCTTACCACCTATAGATACTTATAGGACGATCCCCCAACCAACTCCTCAATTTCACACCCGTGATTGGTTAGTTGCATAGTTCCATTTAGCTCACTTTGGCTTGTTAATGTTGGTGACAATAACTGAACCAGCCCCAATTTTGTGTATCATACCCAGCTGAATCTTTGGGGCAAGTCCTCGCATGTCACTTGCCCTGACTTTCTGGCTGCCGGGTACCTTGGGGCATAGGGAAGCACCAGGTGCAAGGTGGGGTGAATGTGACCCAGCCAAGTCAAGTCCTGACAAACCCAACTCATCTTCCTGTGACTCCTGATCACTGCCTATGAAGAATACTAGGCCATTCCCAAATTGTTTTTTAGTACGGTGTATATCACGAGTTGGGATGACGTGTCGTAGCCCACGGCGTTGGGGATCCCACAATACGATTTTGATCGCAGCATTAAATCTATGCAACGAACAAACATAGTTCATTGTGATAAACTACATGGGTGTGGAAATGGGGTATACCTCCAATTATAGCCAATTAATCAGGGAACCGATGAGAAAAACCATTGGGTTTCAGGGTTGCCCCAAGCTATGATAAATCATTGCCACGGGAAGGGAAATATCTGGAGTGTTGGGAGCAACCCTGAGCCTCAACTGGTGCTTGGTAGGGAATGGGGATATGACCATTTCCATCCATTTCCACATTACTTAGCAGCAGTACGTCTTAAATCTGGTTGGTGGTTTCAATCCCTCTGAAAAATATTAGTCAATTGGGATGATTATTCCCAATATATGGACAAAAAAAATGTTCCAAACCACCAACCAATAAATTGTTTCCAAGTTACTCCACAGCGGACCACCGCGCATGTGCAGCGCACTTCTCCCCACACAACGACGGCTTCGGTGGCACTGGTAGCTCTGGAAGTTGCTCGCGCAACCAGCGCGCCGTGTCCGCGGGGCTCTCGAAGGGCGGAGGGAAGCTCCTTAAAACGTTGTGCAGTTATGGCCCGAATCAGCAATTATAAGTCAGCTAATCACCCCATTTATGGTCAGTTATAACCCCATTTATAGCGATTTACATCTGCTAAAGGGCTTTAACTGTGGGATGATTGAGTTGTTGCAGGGATTTTCCATGGCCAAGGGGTTGGTATTTGGGCATTCCCAGAAAAAGAGGGATAAACCGATAAACCCTAAACCGGTGCTAATTGATAATAATGCTGATATAAATCAGAATATACGAAGTATTTTCCCCTGCTCCCAGAACTGTCAGGTCTACAGTGGTTGCCTCATTGGTCCTATAATGACCAACTGTTTGCATCAAGTGATGCTTCCAAAGAAGCCCTTCGTGCGTCCTTTTCAAAAATCATCAGGAATCATCGATCTTCTTTTTGCGATTACGGCATTCGCGAGTTCGGTCGCATCTGTTTGCGATGACGACATGTCCAAATTCAGCATCAAGCATTCAAAATATGGTGGGTTATTTTGGATTCACGACTTTCCATTTATAACGTTTCCTTTGACGTTCCACCCACTCTGAATCACAGAAATTGACGCAAGGCCCTTTGCAAAGAACGCGGTGATCACCGACGCTATGCTTCAACTCCCAGCCATTCTTCAGCAGATTTGCCACGGATTGGTCTTCTGACGAAGTTACCCTGTCTGGCCTTTGTAGCATCCATGTCAAGCGCTGCAAGTCGTGCAGTTCTAAAATGATCATCGTGAGACTTTCCAGCAACTCCGGGTTTTCATCCAAAAAGGTGGCAAAACATCCCTCACAATCAATAGCTAAGGTGTCGAAGTTCAAATTCAACGACCTAACAGAGTGCGCCGGGATCACAGTTCCATTATGTGAGTCATTCAGGTCCGCCACAAAAGAACCGTATTGCTCTTTGCCCTTTGTACCGCTATTCGCTTGCGGATTCACCAATTTGTAGGATTTCGATCCAATCGTTCCACGGACAACTTGAACGTCGCACTCATGATCTGCCAAGTTTTTTTCCAAAATGTCCCGGACGAGTGGATCAGCATCGACGGAAACCTGTTTGGCGCCCTGTGCATCCCCATGCGTCCCAGTCAGTCCCAGCACTTTAGCCAGCTGACAAGAAGAATGGCCGTAACGTGCGCCAACCTCCAGCACTTTGGCACCAGGCCGCAGCCACAGTGTGAAAACAAAGCGCGATAGCTGTTCCATACTGCAATCAAACTTTCTTCCTTGTTCAACCTTGAAATCACAATTATCCTCTTCGAATAAATGTTCGCAATCACGAACAACTGAGGCATCAGCAGTTGAAGGAGAAGAAGGCGGCGTTGAAGTTGAAGGAGAAGAAGGCGGCGTTGAAGGAAAAGAATGCTGCGAATGCAGTTGGGATTGAACTTGCATCGGTGCACTGTGGTAGCGATGGCCAAATGGATCAATTTGATCAGCCAAAAGCATCTTCACAAAAAACAACAAAATTGTCACGACCACAAGCGCCCGAATCCAAATATAGGATGATTGTGCCATCAGTGAAACAAGAGTAACTAAATCAACCAAATATTGAGTTTTGCTTGACTGCTTGAATATCGCTGCTGGGTATTCAGTGTGTTGCCACTCTGATCCACTCTGTTTTTGCCTCACGTCGGTCCAACATGGTTCAACCCGTTCTTGATGAGCATCTGTGTGTGATGTTTTTTGTTATTTTTTCGATGATGTTATGACCTTCGATATACCCTTCCCGCACTTGTAGCTGGTTGTTTCTACCAATATTGCCAAATTATAAATATATATATATGCATATATTATATATGCATATATTATATATGCATATATTATATATGCATATATGCGCATATATATATATATATGACAACATTTATAACACATGCACATACACACATGTCATTTTGTCTGAAACTCATCCCTGTCCATCCATCGCCGTGGCGCGGGTGGCGCGCGCAGGTCTCTGCCCCGACGCTGCGCAGCAGCGCCAGCAGCAGGAAGGATGACATGGCGATGGCCAGTGCAGGTTTCGTCATAGTCGGATATGTGCTGAAATTTGAAAAATCGCTGGTTTTATTGGATCGGTTCCCCACAAGTGTAGGTGACACGATCTTAATCGCATAGAAAATGGTTTACACATGTTTATACTGGAATAGTTTCATCAATGCGTTTGATGACGGATATCTATGAACAAATGATACCATAACATTGCAAACAGATATAACTATTGATTGGGAAGGGTCTGATTTTGTCAGAATTTGCTCTTGCTGGCCTTGAAGCGGTAGTGGAGGGCAGCTTCAATGATCCACGTGCTTGGAAAAAACCCAGGGTACCCCAACTCATCCCATGGTGTATCGGCCTATCTCCATTTTTAGACCTGTCCCCTTGATCAACCTGTAGCCAAACCATCTCAATTTCATCTCTCTCAATGACCAAAAAACCAGTTGGCCATCCTTACGTTCGGTGCTGCCAGGTCGGCATTGCCTCTTTGGTGAACATAACTAGCACTTCACAAGTTGGTTATTGTAGATATGTGCATATATATATATATATATATATACTCCAGGTTCAAAGTACATGGCTCAGACCTACTTTTTCAGAGGTGGGTGCGCCATCTATTTAACAGTGATTTTTGTTTAGGATATGTACCCGAAACAGCAAAAGTGCCCAGAAGATGGCGCAACCCTACATGTGCAAAATGGGCCAAATTGCGCCATCTACCCCATTTTTAATTTAAATCCCTTCTTCCGGGACCGGACATTTCGGTCATCAAAGCGTTGAAAAAATAACGGGGATGTGTGTTCAACAATAGTTTTTCTCGTTTTTTTTTCACTACTAAATAGATGGCGCAACCCCCTGGGACAGTGCCATCCGCTTGTGTCATGGAGAGATGGCTCAAGTCAAAACACGGAGAGATGGCTCAACACACTGGCAAACCATCTTTGCAGAGCATGTAGGAACCATAAATAGCTGTGGGTTGCGCCATCTATAGGTTACCAGCGCGTTCCATTTGTAAAGGGAAAGGGAAAGGAGGAGAAAAAGAAAGTGAAAGGGAAAGGAGACAGGAAAAGGGGGAAGGGAATGAGAAAGGGAACGGGGAAAGGAGAAATGGGGAAAGGAGAAAGGGAAAGGGGACAGGGAAATGAGAAGGGAAAAGGAAAAAGGGAAAGGGACATTGAAAGGAGGAGGGAAAGGAGAAAGGAGAAAGGGAAAGGGACAGGCAACAGGATTTATTTTTTTCGGGGGAAACCATAACTGTGGATTGCGCCATCTATAGGTTACCACTGCGTTCCATGTGTAAAGGGAAAGGAAAAGGAGGAGGAAAAGGAGAAAGGAAACAGGAGAAAAAGAAAGGGCAAGGAGAAAGGAAGAAAGGAGAACAATGAAGGAGAAAGGAGAAAGGAAAGGGAATTGAGAAAAGGAAGGGGGAAAGGGAACACTGAAGGTGAAAGGGGGCAGGGAATGAGAAAGGAAAAGGGGAGAGGAGAAAGGGAAGGGGAAAGGGAAGGGGAAAGGGAAAGGAGAAAGGGAAAGGGACAGTGAAAGGAGGAGGGAAAGGAGAAAGGAGAAAGGAGAAAACGAAACGGACAGGGATCAGGGCTTTTCTTCGGGAAATCATGACTGTCGGTTGCGCCATCTATAGGTTACCGAACCGTTCCATTTGTAAAGGTAAAGGGAAAGGAGGAGGGAAAAGAGAAAGGAAAAAGGAGAAAAAGAAAGGGAAAAGGACAAAGGGACAGGAGAAAGGAAAAGGGGGAAGGGAATGAGAAAGGGAAAGGAGAAAGGAGAAAGGGGAAAGGGAAAGGACAAGGGAAAAGGAAAAAGGGACAGGGACATTGAAAGGAGGAGAGAAAGGAGAAAACGAAAGGGAGGCAACAGGATTTTTCTTTGGGAAACCATAAATAGCTGTGGGTTGAGCCATCTATAGGTTACCAGTGCGTTCCATTTGTAAAGGGAAAGGGAAAGGAGGAGAAAAAAAAAGTGAAAGGGAAAGGAGAAAGGAAAAGGGGGAAGGGAATGAGAAAGGGAACGGGGAAAGGAGAAAGGGAAAGGGGACAGGAAATGAGAAGGGAAAAGGAAAAAGGGAAAGGGACATTGAAAGGAGGAGGGAAAGGAGAAAGGAGAAAGGGACAGGCAACAGGATTTTTTTTTCGGGGGAAACCATAACTGTGGATTGCGCCATCTATAGGTTACCACTGCGTTCCATGTGTAAAGGGAAAGGAAAAGGAGGAGGAAAAGGAGAAAGGAAACAGGAGAAAAAGAAAGGGCAAGGAGAAAGGAAGAAAGGAGAACAATGAAGGAGAAAGGAGAAAGGAAAGGGAAAGGAGAAAGGAGAAAGGGAAAGGGAATTGAGAAAAGGAAGGGGGAAAAGGAAAGCTGAAGGTGAAAGAGGGAAGGGAATGACAAAGGGAAAGGGGAGAGGACAAAGGGAAGGGAGAAAGGAGACTGGAGAAAACGAAAGGGACAGGGATCAGGATTTTTCTTCGGGAAACCATGACTGTGGGTTACGCCATCTATAGGTTACCGAACCGTTCCATTTGTAAAGGTAAAGGGAAAGGAGGAGGGAAAGGAGGGGAAAGGGAAAGGAGAAAGGAAAGGGGGGAAGGGAATGAGAAAGGGAACGGAGGAAGGAGAAAGGGGAAGTTAAGGGCAAAGGGAGAGGAGAAGGGAAATGGAGGCTTGGAAACTTTGGACTTAAGAATCCTTGCATAGATGGCGCAACCCTGAAACATTTTCTGGCATAGATGGCGCGGCCCACGAAAATAACGGGGATGGATGTCACCCCCTTTTCGGGTGTCAAAATTCAAAAAGTCGGCGCCATCTATACGCGCACTTTGGAAGAGGGCGGAGCCATCTACCTTGAAAACGGTGTATATACTCCTAGTGGAAAAGGTGGCAACCCTGTGCCCACAAAAGCCTGCTTGCGGCTTTTTCCTCCTGGAATGAGCAAGTCGGCTGCAGCATTCGGTCCATGCTGCTGTAGCACCTGGCCCAATGGAATGGCACTGCTTCTTAACTCCTCTTTCCTCGCAAAGGAGTACAAAAAGGACGCATACGGACGTCCCAGTCCGTTTATACTGGCACATTTGCAGTTAAAAACCATCTCGGCATTGGGAAGGACAAAGGTTTCACTCAACCTCACACATGCAGCTAGATCTTGAAAAGGATCACTGGCGATAGCGGCGCATCTGGTTGGTACCAGGGATCAACACACCGGTCTCGGCATCAACTGCTCCGCTGACAATGAGCTAATTGCGCAGGCCATTGCAGCGGGGACCCTTTGAGGCTCCTTTCTGGACCACCCAGTTGCGGTATTCTTTGAACTTGCTAAGGGTGCCGATCTCAATCAGCACTCTGCCCCCTCGTTTCAGCTGACGTTTGGCCTGTTCCACACAGAAGTCAGCTTGTTTTTGGGCAATCTGTTTGTTATAGAGTTGAACCCACATTGGAAGCTTATGTTGATTAAGCCTATACCATCCACCCCAGTGTTTACACTCAGGACAAAGCACTAGCAATTCGGGCCTAGACTCCTCTAATTCTTGATTGACCTGCTTTTGAACATCTTTCTTCAATAGATCATATCCCTGTTGAATATCAAAGGAAAGGCCTAAATAACCCTTGGCTTTGGCGGCAAGTGCCAAATGTGGAGGTGAAAACAGTTCGGCTACCAAGCACTTTGATCCCCCCTTTTGCCATGCATGTTTGTTGGATTCCACACACCTGGCCTCACGCTTGGTTAGCTGCTTGACACTACCCATCATGACCTCGACTGAGTCAGCAGCGCAGGTGCTTTGGGGGAGATCTCGGTCAGTGTCGGAGTGCTCGCACACCAGAGTCTCACGAACAGGAAAATTCAGGATGTTGATCATGAACTGACCTGCACTGTTGATCTGCAAAACTTGCGGATCCCCTCCATTCAAAGACAGAGTGCCTTCACCAAAGTTCAGGGTGGCTCCAAGGCTCTTCATGGTAGAGCGGCTGAGCAACAGCGGGGCTGGCCCTTTGATGATAGCAGCTTCAACGCGACCACTGCGGCCACTGATGCCCACCTTGAGATCAACCACGTGGCTAGAACACTCTTCTTTGTTGTTTCCAAAGGCAAATACGTTGTTCTGTCTGCGAAGGCATGGCTGTTCGATTCCTTGCTTCTGATACAGTCTGAACAGCTCATTGAGTGGCGTTTGACCTATCAATGTCTTTCCACAACCAGAATCAATGATGCCAAACCCAGGTGAAGATACCAGCAAACATTCAGATACCATCATGGTCTCATTTGTCGACTGTCCCTCCACCAACGCAGCTCCATTTGCCTGACCAGGCCGATCAGATGAGCTTGCACTGCTCTTGCCCTTGCCCTTGGACATGGGACACTCCCTGGCCCAGTGGCCCAACTTGTTGCACTTGCGGCACCGAGTGCGCTTTTTGACCTCGGAGAGATCCTCTTTGAATTGCTGCTGAATCTTGGAGACCTGCTTGAAGTTCCGAGTTTTCTGCAGACAGGCTATCTCATTGCGACGATCTTTCCAGTTTGCAGCTAAGATCTCAGCAGACTCAGCTTCATCAAACTCACCAGTGAAGTCCTCACCGTATTCAGACAGAAACGCTTCCACCTCTTCAAAGACGATGGAGTCGCCTGGTTCAGCGTGGTGTGGCTCATCCTCATGAAAACCATGAGGAGCATCTGCAAGGAAGGTGGCATTGGACTTTTTTGCTTTGGTAGAAGCCACATAGTCTGGGAAACATGAGTGCATGCTTGAGACCACTGTCTCAAACTTGAGATCCCCGCCCGTTTTTGCCACCACTATGGCCAGTTGATCAGAACTGAGACCTGAGCAGTTGAGTGTGATCCATCCACGAGCTTCAGAAGGAAACTCTATGGACACTTTGCGACGGCACTTTGAAAAGGATTCCTGAACCCTGCTAGTCCACTCAGCCATTGACTCTCCTTCTTTGGCATGGAGAGCGAACACCTCACGCAAGCATTCGGCCAAGTGATCATGTTTTAGCTTGTCAGGAAATCTCTCTTCCAGCAGGGTCAGGGTCCATATTTTCTCATCTCCATCATCGGCAGTGAGCTGCTCTATGGTCATGTGTTCCACAGTCTCCAGCGCCAGTCCATCTAAGAGCGTAAACACCCAAGGACCTCGCTGTTTCTTGTCCAAGTCCTTCAGAGAAGCCATTTTGGCCTGACACCAGAGCTTCCACTTCCTCAGCTCCTTGCCATCCAGAGCTTCGCCAGAAAAACGCTTGAATTGCCCGGAGGCACCATCGGATTTCACTTCCATGGCACTGCTTCCTATGCCCTAGTTCGCCTGAACGTGCGGGCGCCAACTTTGGGGCTCCGCTACCAGTTTAAAAGGGATAAACTGGTTTCCAACTCCTAGTGGAAAAGGTGGCAACCCTGTGCCCACAAAAGCCTGCTTGCGGCTTTTTCCTCCTGGAATGAGCAGGTCGGCTGCAGCATTCGGTCCATGCTGCTGTAGCACCTGGCCCAATGGAATGGCACTGCTTCTTAATATAATATATATATATACACATCTTTATATGGCTTTGTCTTGTCTGAAAATGCCCATATGCTCCATGTATGGTATATTTACCTACATTTGGGTGATTTTTGGGGCAAATGTTGGTAAATATTCCAGCACCATGGAGCATATGAGATATCCTTTTTTTAAATCAGTTTCACCCGAAACAAATCGGCGCACCTCCTTGGCGTTTTCCGTGCTCCTGGCGATGGCGTGTCCCAGAGGATTTCACCCATAGGAAATGGGCATTTAAGCCACTTCAGGCCACAAACTATGGTGATTTAATGGGATTTATAGGCATTTACCAGTGATATGGTTATGGTTATATATGTTATATATATATGTGTATATATATATATATATTGTTAACATACTAAATGGGGTTAGAAGTGACCATAAATGGGGTGACTTATTGACATCCATAACTGGCATTTCGGGGCCAAAACTGTGTCTAGTTGCTTCTTCCCCCGACTCATGGCAAAACAACACAGGATATTCAACACAACACAGGATATTCAACTACTTAGATGGGCCGTGGAGTTGGTTAAGTAGTTAGTAAATGGATTATAATTGGGATATGTTTGTAGTTTATGACCCACTTACTAACTAGTTAGCTAATCCCACGGCCCATCTAAGTACCTATCGATTTCCCAGGTGAACGGATTATACACCGTTGGCAACGTCTCTTGACATGGCACGGATAGGAGTCCGGATCACTGGGTTTATGGCAAATACATCGCTAAGGGGCGTTGTAAACCAACAAACATCACCTCAAAGAAACATCCACCAGAAATCCTAGGCCATGGTACTATCGAAGGTCTTCATTTTGGACCAATCAGAGGCGTTCTGATGGCGGAGAACATCCATGGATTCTGTGGGGACACTCCAGAAAATAGTTCTAGTGAATTTTACTAGAAGGTGATGCCCCCAGTTATAGTCTATAAACCCTACTATTTATATGAGATATCTGCCAACTCATAGAACAACTCAGCCAACGAACTGGGTACCACCTTGTAGAAACAGTCCTCTCACAGCCCTTTTGTCGCACGCTCATAAAAGGTCTGCTGTGCGGCGCAGCGGTTTTTCAAGTCTGCAGGACTGGGAAAGCAACGGGTATCATCAGATGTTAGATGTTCAATGTTCACTTTTTGATTATTGTTGATGATGGAAAATGGGGTACGCAGATGTTAATTGCAATTTAAGAACAGGAAGATGATGATACAACATTGTTTTTTTTTGGGTTTTCTATTTTCAGACAAACCCACATAGAATATCATAGAATAAATCATGTGAGCAGTGTTCGAAACTCTCTGTCACCCCTTAAAACAGGTTGGTCAAGAACGGAATTCCCCTTTCCTATAGTGGAATGTGATGATCCCCAAATTATTGTTATTGTTGAACTAACCCCCTATAGGCATCAACCAACAGTTGTTTTGCACACTTCTTATGTGTCTGTAGTACATGCAGCAGACTTACACTCTTGTAAATTTCTCGGCATTCAAAAATGTGGATTTTTCCCTCATAATGACAGTCATTCAAAACTTTTTAGGAATCCCAATGTCCATGATACAAGGCAGATTCAGTTTTGGGATAGTCATTCATATTTTGATGACTAAAATGGTATGACATCAATGACCATCAGTCATACAAGGCAGGTATTTTTCTACTATTTTGAGGGCCATATATAGCCATTCACACTTAATCTTTTGGGGGATGACTATAGCAAAGCTGACATTGCGCAGTGTAAATTTATGTACTGCACCAGCGAACTTCCAAAATAACTTCCAAAATATTTTCCATTATTTGTTGTATTCATGTCTACTATTTTGTGTTTTTTTTCCCTCCCTACTCTTTGATTGGTATAAGAAGCGGCCCTTAAATTATGAACTGGTTTTACAAACACAGTCAACTGTAGATATATCTATTTCAACACCAGCTCATCTATAGTTCTGAGCCGGTGTACCATCTTAGTGTGGTCCGTTCCTCTACCTCAGGGCCAGTTTATCATAGCCACTAATGTAATACAAATCCAAGGTTTCTTGTGCTACTTTCTCTGGAAATCAAACAGGGCTAGCTGTAAAACCCACCATCTATAGATGGATGTTCCAAAAATATCCAATTTATATCAACTTATGCAATTTTCAACTCTTCTCCTTATATAGGTCCTTTGCCACGTTTGATTACCGGAGGGGAAATCCAATGGTGGCATGGGTTGACACGACTTCCCACCCAGCAGTAGAGGTTGGAATCCCACCTCAGGCAGTACAGTATTTGCTCGCGACGTGCGCCCGCGGCATCCCCCGTCAAGTGGTTTGTGTTGAGAAAAGGACAACTATAACATACGATCATATACAGCGCACTATAAAATACTATCACTAGATTTATCATTTTATCATTATTTATCTAGGTTTGAAACATGGTTTAAACCTGATCTATCAACTTAGAACTGCCAGCCTCACGATGATGCTCCAGTCGTACTTTCTATTTTTGTGAGGTCCTTGGAATCGTTTTTTTTTAAACCCCGGATGTGGAGTGCCAAAGTTTGCTGAAATGCCACCAAAAACAAGACATGATATCTATTCACCGCCATGGATTCCTCGATTATTTCATGTGATTTCACAATGGATTACCCTCTGGTAAACTAACATAACTAGGGAAAATCACCATTTTTAATGGGAAAACTCACTATAAATAGCAATTTTCAATACCTATGTTAGTTTACCAGAGGGTATTATGGATGATCCCATTTTTCCCGGTGAATTTGGGGAGCTACGAAAATCCACTTTGATCATGGCCCCAGTCATCAGACTGAAGGGAAGATTCACAGGAAAGCCGTGAAGTAGTCACAACTGGCTGGGAAATCTCCGAACAAAATGATTAGAAATGGAGGTTTTAATGGGAGAAACCGAGGTTTTAGAGTGGTAGAATCATCTGGGGGATGTTCCAGTGCCTTGTTTGAAACCCATGCAATGCTTATTATTATTATTATGATTATTATTATATATATATAACTAGGTGGAGTTTTCCTGCAACATGCTTTCCCTAAGCGGAAGATCAGCGACGCAGCGGAACATTGGCTCAGCCAAATGCTCGAAAGGTCCCTATGGAAAGGGGCAGTTGGAGGTCCATGATGTCCATGATGTCCATGCGCTCAAAGGCTGCTGTTTCTGTGGTAAACTAACGTAGCGAACTGGAAAATCACAATCTTTAATAAGTAAATCATCGATAAATGGTCCATTAGTCCATTTTCAATAGCGGACTGTTAGTTTAATGGAGGATAGGAAAATCGATATCTGTCAACAACCAGGAGAGGGTTGCAAATGTAAGAGCACTTGTGAGCTTCACTAGGAACATAGGGGGGGGGCATGTCTGAAAAAACGCACAGAATTCCATAAATTTCCAAACAAACACATCATTACACAGACATAGAAATAATCCAGGCAAGATCACATTCTCTGGTGAGGAGTGTGAGTTTGGGAAAACATCCATAGGATTCTTTCCAGCTCGAAGATGTACGACCCGGAAAGCCGAATGGGAACTCCACTGATCTAATGTAGACACTAGAAACCACAAATATGCTACATCATTCTGAGTTACCCCGGAATTCACCTGAACTATTGATACTGGTGAGGTACTTGTAAGTCTCCACTCAGATTGTTCACTTATTATAGACCTCCAATCTGCTTCATGGGGACCGGGGACCTCTGAACTGACGGCTGAATCCATGCCCAAAATGAATACGTTAAATCCTAAAAATATCCGTGGTAAAGATATCGGGTCTTTGCGGCCAGCTATGGGATTGTTAGGCAACTCATGAAGTTCAGAAAGGGTCCTTAACATATTCACTCCGAGAAGATCGAAGAACTGCATCAACAGAAGATCTACTGTTCATGCCATTGCCATGTAGAAAAATATGGTCATTGATGGTCATCAATTCTTTAATTTTGGGGATGCTTATCTAAGTGATGAGACCAGCAAATGCAAAATCTGGACAAGCCCGGCAGAATCTCAACCGTTGTTTCACCACCGTTCATATTTGAAACACTCCATTCAACACTTCCCAATTCCATCCCTGAAAGTTTGGGACTACTCGTCGTCAGTTTCAGGGATGATCCAGAGTCATCGCGTGAGGCCGTGGTAGGTTTCATCGCTTCTTTCTTCGCACATGGTCCGTTGAATTGGAGAATCTGCAAGCAGTTTGCATGTAAGACATAGATGGATATAAATGGATATGTATATATATATGTATATATATATATATGTATATATATATGTATATATATGTATATATATATACATATATATATATATGTATATATATATATGTGTATATATATATATGTATATAATGTTTGTAAATATATATATAAGGCTCGACCATTGGAAGCCGCCAGCCTCACAAGTTGGACCTTCTGCAGACAATGCTATGATCACTGCAGGCGTTTTACAATGCGGCAGCTGCCCCCTCCAACAACGCCCCGATTTGGTGATCATCTTGTGATCAAATGGTCTGAGAATTTTGTCTGATGTAAACCCTGCTCATTGGTCTGAAACATACTGAAACCAAACCACTCATCCTGCGAAATCTTGGGCAAAAAAGGGGGGGCTGAACCATTTCATGCATTTCATGGGGACTTAGCATGACTTAGCTATGGAAGAACATAGACATTTCATGGGATGGTTGAACACAAGAACTGTCGCTGATGGAACTGGAATTGCTGTGAGTGGCCATCTCGTGACCCAACTTTTGGTCAATCCACAGAATGATCTTCAATATCCAAGGTGATAATGTTGGTATAATCTTGGATATGGAATTGGTATACGGTTTCATTGAAACATGGTCTAATTGTTGGTAAACACCATTTCCATTAACTACAGTAATTGACTGTTTCTTTCAACATTCTATATTTTAGCAAGCTATGGCTGGTTGATAAGGGGATATCCCAACCATGGGATTCAAGTGGTAACCTACCCGCCATGCAGTAACAAAAACAACACAAAACACAGCACTGCGGACATCCAAACGCCGTCCGCTGGGTCCGCTCGGACTTTGCCTCAATGGAAATCCATGGGTTGTCCAAAGGGAAAGGGATACGAGTTAAAGCCCTCTGCCAGTTTTTTTACAGCTATAAATGGGATTATCATTCCATAAACGGGATTATAACTGACTTAAAACTGGTGAAGGGCCATATTATACTCAACTTAAAAAACAAACATGCGGGATGTGTTACCAAAGGATGAGGAACTTCAAATATGAGGGGCTCGAGTAGGCAAAGAGAGATTGTACCAGCCAAATTAGGGGATGTCACAAATGAATTTCATGGAAATGGGGGATGTCCGGGATGTGTCAAAGAAAACTTGGGGTATCAAACCAACCATTTTGCAAGGAATATATGGGAATATGAGTGGTACTTTGACACTTTCTACTAGAACGGCTATTACATGGAGGATTGTCCAGAAACGGGGGAAAGCAGCCGACAAAGTGCAGAAACCACACTATACTGGTGATAGAATGGGACATATGTGTTGATACACAACCAAACACACACACACACACAGATACACACACATATATATATATATATATGGGTAAATTATAATAGGCCATCTGGGGATAATGTCCCTTATTCCAGTGAGGTCGCAGTGAGGTCGTTATAATTTACCCAGATATATGTATATGTATTTTGTAAAATATATTATAATATATATATATATATAATTTGGTTCTGTCGCAGGAAAAGGGAGATACCAAGCCATTTGGATGATGCCACACGGCTAACAAAGTGGTGTTGGTGGCTGGGTTTCATGCCCCCAACTGGGATTTATCAACTTCGATGATCATCACAATACCTTAGCTATGGTACTATGAATAGTATTTAAACTATGGATATATTTTAACCAGTTGGGTTAACTATGCTTAGTTCACCATATATTCAACTATATTCATTTTGTTGGGCAGGTACTTGGAGGATCATCTGATCGAAACTGGTGAATAACTATAGTTAGTTCACCCAGTATCACCCAGTATGATATAGTTCGTTAGTTCCATATAGTATTGTAAGAAACAATCAACTATAGAATAGTCAGTTCTAGTTAGTTCTAGTTAGTTCTAGTTAGTTCTAGTTAGTTCTAGTTAGTTCTAGTTAGTTCTAGTTAGTTCTAGTTAGTTCTAGTTAGTTCTAGTTAGTTCTAGTTAGTTCTAGTTAGGTCTAGTTAGGTCTAGTTAGTTCTAGTTAGTTCTAGTTAGTTCTAGTTAGTTCTAGTTAGTTCTAGTTAGTTCTAGTTAGTTCTAGTTAGTTCTAGTTAGTACTAGTTAGTTCTAGTTAGTTCTAGTTAGTTCTAGTTCTAGTTAGTTAGTTAGTTAGTTTGTTTGTTAGTTTGTTAGTTAGTGAGTTAGTTAGTTAGTTAGTTAGTTAGTTCGCTAGTTAGTTCGCTAGTTAGTTCGCTAGTTAGTTCGCTAGTTAGTTCGCTAGTTAGTTCGCTAGTTAGTTCGCTAGTTAGTTCGCTAGTTAGTTCTAGTTAGTTCTAGTTAGTTCTAGTTAGTTCTAGTTAGTTCTAGTTAGTTCTAGTTAGTTCTAGTTGGTTCTAGTTAGTTCTAGTTAGTTCTAGTTAGTTCTAGTTAGTTAGCCAGTCATTTAGTCAGTTAGTCAGTTAGTCAGTTAGTCAGCTAGTTAGTCAGTTAGTCAGTTAGTGAGTTAGTTTGTTAGTTAGTTGGTTCTATAGTTAGTTAGTTCGTTCTATATAGAATACACCCCACTGAATGGGGACTTCCTAACTATAGGCTTATTGACTAAGTGGGATGATCCTACAAGTACTCCATCCACGGGATGATTGCTAGCACGACGGCATGGTGCCACAGGAGAGACATGCTGTGGCGAAGTCATGGGCAACATATAGCAGTTATAGATGGTGATTTCAATGGGGCTATACAGTTATACATTCCATAAATCGGGTTATAAATGACTTGTACTGGTTGGTGTTTTTTTTACATCTTGCAAGATATTAGTCAATGGGAAGGATTATCCGATATATTATGATTAATATGGAAAATACAAAAAAATTGAAACCACCAACCAGTACAAAACTGGTAAAGGACTTCAACATACTTCAAGTGTATACGTATCTTATACAAACGTACACCGCTCAACACTTGTCCCTAAGTCGTCTGCAAATGAGGTTGGAAATTCAATGCGAATCCCGTGAGTCCCAAGAAAGACATTGAACACATACGCTCTGGCAATCAAACATGACTTACTGGTGCTTAGCAGGGAGTGAGGGAATGATCCATAATCACTATCAATAATCAGCCCATTCCCCCATTCCTATCCATTCCCTACTAAGCACCAGTAAGATGACAATGGACACTTCCGTATGAGTAGAGGTTTATAGCAAGGAACATCATCTATCGTGGATTTTGCAGCCATGTTTGATGATCCTGGAACTTGCTGCTTGGTGACTGGGTCATGAGCCCTTCATTGCAGGTACGTTTGATCGTGGTGTTGTAGTTGTAATCCGCATGGTACATCATTTTACCATAGTGTTATCACCATGTTTTCCATGTTTGCAGCTGAAATCCAAATGTCCCTTTAAAAAACATACATCACCATAGCCTCTAAGCCACTTCACCAATAGGTTTTCTGTTGATTGCTCAAAATCATCCATTGCTTGAGTCACCAACCACCAAGCGGCGTGTCAGACCATCACTGCAAGTCTTGCGACGAGACCCCCAACGCTGCACTCCTGGCGAGTGCAACAAACATTCGACTTGAGATACATGTAGGTCAAATATACCCGAAGTTTTCCTGGAGTAGATAGAATATGGACATTTCAAGAAACTCACGAACATGGAAATCCATTGAAAAAACATATTCGTTTATTCCAGGATCAATATATATATATATATATACTTAGTGGATGGTTTTGGCTTAGACTACTTGTAAGCACTTGCAAGTACTGTTACAACGAGGTTATAAGCTATTGTAACATCCCTAAGTCAGCTAAGTTTTGAAGTTTTCTTAGGGCACATACAAGTTACTTATAGGAGTTGATCATTTGTATGTTTGATAACTATTTTGTTAACTTTTCGAAACAATATAGTTGTGGAGCTTATAACTAACTTAGCAAACTTAACTTTTTTGCATGTTCAAGACTTAGTCATTTTCTCCTTTTCTCGATATTTTTGATTATTTTGTTAACAGGATGTTTTTGGAATGCATGTGAAAAAATCTGTTGGAAAGCTATTTCTTGGCAAAGAATTGCTTTGAAACACTGCGGCTCATTGGACCACATCTGGATGATCCCCTTGAGGCTGCGGCTATGACCACGTCTAGCTCTTCGTCTTACAAAATCTTGAAGCCAATGAAGAGTATGGAGGATCAGGCCAAAAATGATGACCAGCACGGTCAATGATGGAAAGAAGTTCCAGATGGGCCACAAGGGCAGCAGGGAGAAGAACAAGAACGGCAAGTAGGCTGCCGGCTGGTTTTCCAAAATTACAGTTTTGATTTCAAACAAGCGGTGCTTGAAAAAAATGCAGTTCAAAACTCATCCATGGAATGGTGAAAAATGCAAACGTTTACCCAAAGGAAGGTTGAGAAACAGGCAAAATGTCGAGTGTATAGAAATGTATCGGAATGTATCGGACAAAAAAACGGAGTTATACATGTATAACTCGAAAAAATGGAGTTATACATGTATAACTCGAAAAAATGGAGTTATACATGTATAACTCGAAAAAAACGGAGTTATACATGTATAGCCCGAAAAAATGGAATTATACATGTATAACTCGAAAAAAATGGAGTTATACATTCCTATACATTCCTATACATTTCATCTTTTTCGCAGGTTTTGGGGCAAAGGTTTTTGAAAGTCCATAGTCTGTTTGGCGTTTGTTTGACCAAAAAAATTGCGGCCCTGGGCCGCGAATGTTGAAATCAAAAAGTTCACACATGTTATAATCTGGGATTCAAATTTTGGCAGGGGATGCACGTCCCACAAAACCACACTGTTTTTTGGGCACGCCAAGCAGACTGAAAAGTGTCCACAGGTCACACTGCTGCTGATGTTGTCAAATCATGGCCTGGTTTTACCACAACCGCAGCGGCTCATTGAGCCGCTTTTATACAAATTAGGACCAGTAATAACTGTTCTTAAAGATTGCCTTGCAGCATCATCAAATTCCTCTTTGGTGCGGTTCATGGAACCGCACACTAGCCAATTCAAGGCTTTTTTGGAGAAACACAAAATGTTTTGTTTTCGACACTGTTTCAACAATAAGCTCAAAACATAATACTTCCTGAAGCACCAAGCACTTAGAGAACTTATAAGTTTTGCAAGTTAAACTTAGGGAACTTAGCATTTAAATTAAAAAATTATCGGTTGCTAAGTTATCCAAGTTAACTTACAAGTAGTGCAAGTGCTTAAAGTGCTACAACTTACTTATAACTTTCCTAAGCCAAAACCATCCACTAAGTATACATACATGTATAGTAACCCTCGAAAAAATAGAAAAGTAATTCATCACGAGTCTAGTCGGATTTCACAATTTCCATCTTTTTCTTTGGTGACATGGGGTGCGGATATATATATATATATATATACATGCGCATATTTACACACTTAGCCTATGGATCAAATCGGCCATAGCATGACCTATGGTGATTTTTTTGTTCGGTAAATACCTCCTAGGAACTGGCCAATGGGAATTCTTTTTGATGGAGCGATTTGATTCTGGACATGTCAGGGCCCAAGAGGCATTCAATTGCTTGTATGGATGCTTCTCAAACATGGGTTGTTTCAAGTCAAAAGGTCATATCATGACTTTGAAACTAGGTCAGCAATCATATTTTCCTCCAGTTACGTTTATGTTGGTTCAAGAACCACATCCAACTATATAGATTATATAGATATACTATTAGATTGATCATGACATATCTACCATCAACCTTACTTCATCTACATAGTTATAGACAAACTTAGCCAACTATGGAATAGCGCTTGCACATTGTCATCAAGCGGCACTATGGTTAAGCCTTGATCAGGGCCCCGTGCTTTTGGCCCTCAAAAAAATATAGGGAAAAACATGTGAAATCCTACAGTAAGTTTGTCCGAATTACAAATTCTTTTTAATATAGTTATCTGTGGTGTGATAACTAACCATAAATAGGGTGACTTTCTGGCTTATAACTGGTATTTCGGGCCAAACTGCACGAACAGTGTGATAAATTACAGGTTCTATCGTGTTCATTCTTTTCATAGTTCCTATATGTATACGCCGTTGTACGGTAGCTATACGTATGGTATGTATATGTATATATATATATATGTGATGTACGCTATATAATCTATATATGATATTACACCACTTCTGGGCACACATTTTTCCAGCTTTTGAGCTTCGCATGGCCCAATTTTTTTCCCTTCCCAGGGATCCCAGGATCCCAAGGGCCTCATAAAGGTGCTCAAAGGGCTCACATCCAGTTGAACCGAATCGCGGGATCCGCTCGACCTGGGGCGACCTGGAAAACCTCTGACTTTTCGAAACCGTCTTTGAAACAGGTCCTATGCTTGGGGTAAATTTATTTATCTCTTTATTTATTCATATAATGTATATATATATATATATAGATATGTATACGCATACCTGGAGCCTGAAAAACATAGAAAAACCGGCAAAAAGTTCAGGTCTGGATGCACCAGCGATGTATATATATTTTTTTTTTCCGAAAAAATGGGGGGGGTACCTCCAAAATCATCCAAAATCATATATATATATATAACATAAACAATATTGTATATAATTAAATATTCAAAAAAACAATATAACATATAAAGTATAAATATAATATACTATAAATAATGCAAAATACCAAAAATAATATAATATAAAATAAAATAAAATAATATAATATAATATAATGGAAAAGAATATAATATAAAATAACATAATATAATATAATATAAAAAATAAAATAAAATATGACCTAAAAAACAAAAAAACATATTATAATATACTATTTAAATAATAATAATATATATATAAGAAAGAATATATAATATATATTATAAAAAAAATTAATATAACAAATAAAATATATTAAAATATAATATAATATGATATATTGAATATTGAAAATAAAATAAATAATATATAATGAAATATAAAAAATATAAAAATCATAAATGTAATCAAACACGTATATAATAAATAAATAATATAAAAAATAAATTATTACATATATAATTCAACAAATAATGTAAACAAAATATAATTTAAAAATATTAAAAACACATATAATAAAAGATATAAAATAGATAAAATATGATATTTAATAAAAAAGAATAAAATACAAAATATGAAATATAATACAAAATATATATTATATGTAATAAATATATAATATGTCATAAACATATATAATTATATATATATATTATATAGTATATATATAATGTATATGATATATACAATGTATATATATATAAGACAGTATATAGACCATCTATGGCCATCTTAGTATTGAAACAACGGTGACTTGGGGATCCCCCATGACTGACCAGGTCTGAGCGGATCCATGTTGATCCCAAGTCTCCAAAAAACAGGTTGAATCAAGTTGAATCCACTTCCATCCCATATGAGGAAAATATGATATGGAAAAATATGAGGACAAATGACAAATGATATTTATGATATTTGGACAAATGGATTGGTAGAATTCTTATAGAAAGATAGTTGATAGAATTATTATCATTGTTTCCATCAACTCTCCTATTTTCTTAGTCTACGAAAATATGTGTTAACAAAGAATGTTGTTAAACGGTCATTTCATCAAAATCAAACTTAAGTTAGACTGATACTGATGATCGGAAACTATCTTACTGTAGATGTTTAGCGTGAAACACGACAGCGGAAATACGACGAAGAGGTCGCCTGTTTCGGTGACTGGTGCCAGGATCCCTTGATAAGGTGAGTAGATATTCCACAGCTGGGGTTAGATATCCACCTGGTGTTCGATGTCCACCTTTTCTTTCCTTTTCTGGGTCAATTTTTAGGCTCATCATTCGCAAGCTGTTATAAAATCGGAAACCCTCATCGAAGCCTACCTATCCCTCAAGCATTGTTGAGAGGGGCCAGGCCAGGATCTCAGATCCAATGTGCCTGGATCTTTGCCAGATTTCTGAAGTGCCATTCCTTTCAGTGCCAAGTAAAAAACAATAAGTTGGTTGGTGGTTTCAACCTACTCCTCTGAAAAAATATAAGTCAGTTGGGATGATGACATTTCCAACTGAATGGGAACATAAAATTCATATTCCAAACCACCAACCAGATAAGTTTTCTTGAACCATATCTATTTACAACGAGGTAAGACAAGCTATCGCCATCGCGTAGATAATCTCGGCAAATTCCAACTCACGGTCCAAAATTGGAAAATCCCCCAACGAATAGCCATTGGTCCTATTAGCCTTGCCAGTCAAGTCGTCAAAATCTGCCCAAGCCTGTTTCGTGGAGTTCTTCCTTCCGCAAAAATATGACATCATAACCTCCGAAAATCAAACATGGCAATGGAAAATCCACCATCTATAGGTGATGTTCCTAGCTATAGACCTTCACTCATGTATGTATATTATATATAAGGTGTTTTCCGGCTAGCCGTGTTGAAGTACCGGAGGATATCCAGGTTTTGGGGTAAAGCAATGTACCCTGATCTTCCAGTTGAGAGAAGGATTCCCAACTCCAAGCCATCATGTAAACGGTAAAATCACCCATTGGTTACCTATCTCAGAGGTGACTGGAAAGTTGGGCTATTATTCCATACTTGTTCATATTGGTTGTTGTTTGTATCAAGAATTATATATTATATATATATAACCAGAAATAACCAGTATACATTGGTCAAAAGATCCAATGATTGACACAGGAAAACTTTCATGTGCTTGGGAATCTCTTAGTCTTAGTAACTCCTTGGCTCCCCATTGCGAAAAAGAAAGGATACCCCTTCTAGGCTCCCTTCACCGCTCCCGAACCCCCGGAGGGTTTGGTACTGAAATCTCCACCTCTACTGAGATCAATTTCCAAGTGGCAGATGCAGCTGCGGCTTTGTGAGTTTTGCTGGCCCCTGCGGCTTCACAGTTGGCCTGGCCCCGGTGCTGAAGCTACCCTACGGAGGTAGCTACCTGGCACAGTCCATGGCGTACCTATGTAAGGGAATGAAAGAGCCCCAAAGTATTGCTAGCTTCAGTTTAGGTACCTGAAATGGCCATTGAAGTCATCCAATGTTCATGGTTTCGAGTTCAAACCTAGTTGATTGAATTCCAACGTCTGGGATGATTCTGCCAACAGCAACAACAATCTGTCAATTCCCTCGAAAAACATATGTGATCCCATCAGCCGTCATAAATCAACTCTGCATCCCAATGTCTGCTGCTTAAAATTCCCATGCTTCACGTTGTTCTGCTGCAAGTCCCCATTTCTGTTGGTCTGCTGCAAGTCCCCATTTCTGTTGGTGAAATATCTCCATTCTTAATGGCTAAGTCCCCAATGATTCTATGATTAGATCCCGTTACTAGTTTTAATCATATCTTTGATAGTTAAATCCCCAATTCTTATGGTTATATTCCCTATAAATTATAAATCCCATCTTTGATGGTTTTTCACCCCCAAAAAAATATTCCCAATGTTTTGATAGTTGTGATTTTTCTTTTCTGACCAAAGCCTGGAAAAATTGGAAACAACATATCCCCAGAGATCCTTCCGCCTGCCATCCCGCCTCTTCAAAGCAACGCTCTGCCCGAGGTCGTCCAATTCCGTGCTCTCGGGCAGAAAGGAGGCAGAGTACAGCACCTGAAATTTCAAGGCAAAATGAAGGTGTTGCTAAGAAAAAATACAATAAACATCATGAACAATGGTGACTTAGAGCAACTGATACTGGATTTTGATGCTTTGCTCTAACTCATGGGTGATTTGAATTGGATTTAAACAACAAAGATGGTAATTAATTTGTTGGAATTTCAACAAAAATAGGAGGTAGCAATGTACGACGGACACAAACAGGTATGTTCATGGTGATTGACGATAAGTTGTTTTTTTCCTGAGTCGACTGACTGTTCAAGGTGGTGCCCCAGTTGTATTTGTTGGTTTATAATACCCATATATTATGCATAGACATATCCAACTTCACCAACTCCACCATCGTTTGTGGGCACCACCAAACATAAGTCCCACCAAAGGGTTTGGCATTGGCATGAGCTCAGCTTCCGACTTCCCCTTTGCTTGGGGATATTGGTTAAGAGTTCCGGGATTGCTCAGGGATGATGATAATCTCAAATTTCCCAAGATTCTTCAAGCCTAGTATATCCCCAAGAAAACATCATCCAACAAGATAATTAATTTTAAACCACGAGCAGCTACAAATCTATAGGTGATTGCGGTCTGTCTGAACATGATATATACATATATATATATATATATCCCCGGAATGGCAATCTTAAGAAATATGAAATGCTCATCAACCATTGGATGTTGGGGTCCAAAAATCATCATACAAACCAACGCATGGATATGTTTTTCGGTGATTTATCATGGATACTTTGGCTTATGACTAGACTCACTGGGATTTATGGAACATATATCTATAGTTGAATGAATATAACTATAAAAGTGTAGATAGTTGATTTATATCTACCAATGTTTCATATATGATTTATGGACCATTTCCCAGCTGTCCCTGGGAGAACAAACAAAACTCCCCGGCGCACCCGTCGGTGGCTGCGCGTTAACTCGCTGTGGTCGTGCGACGTCTCGCACCAATCCTGCGGTCGTTTCGTCGGCCATTTCATTCGGTCATCCCCGGAGGGTTCAGATGCATTATAGTTAATATATGGTTTTTATATGGTTAATATATGGTTATTAAATGGTTATTCAATGGTTATTACATGGTTATTAAATAGTTGATATATGGTTATTGTATGGTGAATATTTGGTTATTAAATGGTCAATATATGGTTATTAAATGCTTATCAAATGGTTATTGTATGGCTATTAAATAGTTAATATATGGTTATTATATCGTTAATATATGGTTATTTAATGGTCATTATATGGTGATTAAATGGTCATTATATGGTGATTAAATGGTTATTAAATTGTTATTATATGGTTATTAAATAGTTAATATATGGTTATTAAATGGTTATTATGATATGTTTAAGATATGGTTATTATATGGTTATTAAATGGTTATTATATGGTTATTATATGGTTATTAAATAGTTAGTATATGGTTATTATACGGATACTATATGGTTAATAAATGGTTATTATGTGGTTAATATATGTTTATTATATGGATAATATATGGTTAATGTATGGTTATTATCTGGTTATTATATGGAGATTAAATGTTTATTTTTTGGTCAATATATAGTTAATATATGGTTATTATATGGTTAATATACGGTTATTATATGGTTATCATAAGGCTATTATATGGTTAATATATGGTTATTATATTTTATTATATGGTTATTAAATGGTTATTATATGGTTATTAAACGGATAATATATTGTTAATATATGGTTATTATGTGGTTAATATATGTTTATTATATGGATAATATATGGTTAATATATGGTTATTATATGGTTATTATATGGAGATTAAATGTTTATTTTATGGTTGATATATGATTAATATATGGTTAATATATGGTTAATATACAGTTATTATATGGTTAATACATGGTTTTTTATATGGCTATTAAATGGTTATTATATGGTTATTATATGGATATCTCATGGTTAATATATGATTATTATATGGTCATTATATGGTTTTTAAATTGTTATTTTATATTTAATATATGGTTATTATATGGTTATTATACGGTTAATATATGGTTATTATATGGTTATTATATGGTGAGTATATAGTTAATATATGGTTATTTTATGGTTATTATATGGTTATTATATAGTTAATATATGGTTATTATATGGTTTAGCATGGCGCTCTACCACGTTTTCTTTAGGGTATTTTGTCCAAGTTTGGGTAATTATTGGCCCTAAGTCTGGTAATTATTGTCCCTAAGTTTGGGTAATTATTGTCCCTCAGTTTGGGTAATTATTGTCCCTAAGTTTGGGTAATTATTGTCCCTAAGTTTGGGTAGTTATTGTCCCTAAGTTTGGGTAATTATTGTCCCTTTAAATTTTCCATATTTGGGGCCAAATATTCGCAATCAATATAAGGGGTCAAGAAAACGTGGTTGAGCTCCATACGGGATAATTCTGCATAATTCCCGACAAAGAGGGACAAGAATCCCAAAAGTTAGGGACAAACATTCCCCAAAGGTTAGGGACAAAAATTCCCTAGCTTGGGGAGGAATTGTTGTCCCTAACTTTTGGGGAAATTTTGTCCCTAACTTTTGGGAATTTTTGTCCCTAACTTTTCGGAATTTTTGTCCCTAACTTTTGGGAATTGTTGTCCCTAACTTTTGGGAATGTGTCCCTAACTTTTGGGTTTTTTGGTCCCTAACTTTTGGGATTTTTTGTCTCTCTTTGTGGGGATTTTTTGTCCCTCTTTGTCGGGATTTTTGTCCCTATCTTTTGGGATTTGTGTCCCTGTCTTTTTGGAATTTTGTCCCTATCTTTTGGGAATTTTTGTCCCTAACTTTTGTGAATTTTGTCCCTATCATTCGGGCGAAAGATAGGGACAGAAATCACAAAAGTTAGGGGCAAAAATTCCCAAAAGATAGGGACAAAAATTCACCAAAGAGGGACAACAAATCCCAAAAGTTAGGGACAAACATTCCAAAAAAAGAAGGACAAACATTGCAAAGCAGTTCCTAAAGAGATAGCCCAAAAACATGATAGAGAGACATGCTAATATATGGTTATTATACAGTTATTTTATGGTGATTATATTGCGATTATATGGTTATTATATGGTTATTATATGGTTATTAAATAGTTATTATATGGTTATTATACGGATAATATATGGTTAATATATGGCTATTATGTGGTTAATATATGTTTATTATATGGATAATATATGGCTAATATACGGTTATTATATGGTTATTAAATGGTTAAAATATGGTTATTATATGGTTATTATACGGTTATTATATGGAGATTAAATGTTTATTTTATGGTTAATATATAGTTAATATATGGTTACTATATGGTTATTATGAGGTTATTATATGGTTAATATTTATGGTTATTATACGGTTGTTATTTGGTTATGATATGTTTGTTCTATGGTTTATAGATGGCTAATATATGGTTATTATATGGTTAATAAGTGGTTATTATATGGTTATCAAATGGTAATTATATGGTTAATACATGGTTAATATATGGTTAATATATGGTTAATATATGGTTAATATATGGTTAATATATGGTTAATATATGGTTAATATATGGTTAATATATGGTTAATATCTGTTTATTATATGGTTATTATATGGTTGTTCTATGGTTTATAGATGGCTAATATATGGTTATTATATGGTTAATATGGTTATTATATGGTTGTTATATAGTTTGTAAATGGTTAATATATGGTTAGTATATTTTTTATTAAATGGTTAATATATGGTTATTATATGGTTATTATATGGTTAATATATGGCTAATATATGGTTAGTATATTGTTGTTATATGGTTGTTAAATGGTTATTTTATGGTAATTATATGGCTAATACATGGTTAATATATGGTTAATATATGGTTAATGTATGTTTATTATGTGGTTAATATACGGTTATTATATGGTTATTATATGGTTAAAATATGGTTAATATATGGTTATTGTATGGTTATTATACGGTTAATATATGGTTATTATATGGTTATTGTATGGTGAATATATAGTTAATATATGGTTATTATATGGTCATTATGCCGGTAATTAAATGGTTAATATATAGCTATTATATGGTTAATATATGGTTATTAAATGCTTGATATATGGTTTGTATATGGTTAATATATGGTTAATATATGGTTATTATATGGTTATGATATGGTTGTTGTATGGTTAATATATGGTAATTATATGGTTAATACATGGTTAATATATGGTTATCATATGTTTATTATATGGTTAATATATTGTTATTTTATAGTTAATATATGGTTATTATCTAGTTGATATATAGTTAACCGAAGGAAGTTTAGAAGCCAAACTTCCGACAATATGGACAGATGAAAAGCAGAGTAGGGCAGAGGCAGAGAGAAGAGAAAGATCAGAAGAGAGAAGAGTAGAAGAGAAAGAGTAAGAAGAAAGAAGATGGAGATGTGCGAAAAGGTCGGAAAGTCGCGAAACACTATGTTTTTCCGATGATTTGTGGCTCTGGAGGGTCGAAAAGTAGGCTCGCTAAAGCGGCGGGTGCGGAGCCAGCTGGCGAGAGGAGAGATGAAAAATTGCACGCCGTTGTGGCGCGAAGCACATTTCCAAGTCAAAATGTACAAAACACCTGGTGCTCGGAGGACTTTTGGAAGTTGAGATGTCGAAAAAGTGCACGCCGTTGTGGCGCGAAGCACATCTT
>CAMXCT020001087.1:47500-180526 GCA_947184155.2 Cladocopium goreaui
GGATTTACCTATTGAAAATTGTGATTTTCCATAGTTGTGTTAGTTTACCAGAGGGTAGATCTTCCCCAGTGTTGAACATGGACCAAGACATCCAAATAAAGTGACTAGTGGCTTCATGGCAACCCGGGAACAAGAAAGCCTGGTTGATTAGTCAGTGGCAACGGGTGAGGGTCACACAGTCACCCGGCAAACCAACCAGGTGTGTAACTGTCCACAAATTGCCAGATGAAAACATGAAGAAAATGCACTCAACATCGCTCAACCAGTATGCATTCCACTTCACCACATCCAAGCGGGGAAGGAAAGTTCCCATGGGTCAGGGGATTGTTCTGGGGTGCAACCCCCTTTACCCATCTTTGTGTCGGGTCGCGCTCTACGACTCTACGCGCTCCGACGAGTTCACTTCCATCACCAAATGGGCCCCATGAAGCCATGCAAAATGTTGCGACGAAAATCAGAAACTCATCCAAATCTGACACATCTTCAGAATCAGGATCCGTGTCTTCCCGCCGCTTTAGTCCTGGGCATGTTCCCTCCATTTTCCCTTCGACGCCAGGGCGCAGAGTTCGGATGTATCGGATCCCCAGGTGATTGGTGGCCTTTCGTTGCTCAATAATCAGCAAGGGCGCAATGTTCTGTCGGAACCAGTCCTAGGGACTCGGCAGGTCGTAAGGAAAGAGTGAGGGCAGAATCGCTTGCTTGGTGGAACTAAGTTGGTGAACTATATATTGGATTTATGGTGTATATATATATATATATATATAGTTAGTTTTTTTTAATAACCCAGCAAATATAACTGGACAGCACATGATTGGTACTGTGCCTCAATATGGATGGTTTAGACTGAGATAGACTGAGCAATGAATGGATTCAATGAACACAAATACATGAGACTGAACATGGTTGAATCATATTAATCATATGGGGGTTCCGAAAATGGCAGTACCCCTAAATCGTCCACTATAATAGGCGGTTTGTCCATTATAAACCATCAATTTTGGGGATCCCCCATTTATCGAACCCCCCCATATGATATGTTAACATGATGATCCACGAATCTGAATCTTAAGACAACAACTTCGAGGCACCGCCTGGCATCAAGATTTCTTCATGTTTTGTTTCACTTTTTATTGACTCGCAAAAGCCTATAGGACAATCAAAAACACACACTTGTTTTATGTCGAATGCATTATAATTGCTGAAAAAAAAGTGACGACAGCAAACTTGTTTTTCAAATGTGTTCCACACTCAAATGAAAAGCTGAGTTTTGTGCTGCTGGAAAAAAGGCAAAGCAAAATGAGCTATATAAGGTCTTTTCTGCATCTTTCCCCGCCTTTTCCCAGGCCGAACTTAGATACCGTGAACCATCCGTGAACCCATTTATGGAAGACATGAAGTAACTAACCAACCAGCGGGGTACCCTCCAGTTATTTAACATAGCTATGGAACATGGACAAATATGGACTATGGACAATGTGTCCATTTAAAGATGATATTATGACGATTCACCTACTAAATTAAACATGATGATTCTCCATAGCTGTGTTACCAGAGGGTAAACCACCCAGTTACCATCTTACCATCCAAGATTCGTCCACTCTAGAGCCTTAGAGTTTTGGGTGGCGCGCTAGCAAGCACGGAAAACCCGAAAGTGGCTATAAGGTGGTGCTCCCAGTTGTAGCATTATGAACAGCATGAACTACAGATACATCTACCATACAGGGTTGGTGGTATACCTATCCCTCTGAAAAATATGAAAGTCAGTTGGGATTATTGTTCCCAATATATGGAAAAATAGAAAAGGTTCCAAAACCACCAACCAGATAAACCCTAGTTAACCTACTTGATTAGCTCACTATGGGGCACCACTTTGCATGCTCCACTGAGGAGAGGCCCGGGCCCATCTGTATCCTGCCAGAAAACTAGTTGGGTCTATATGCCAATTTGGAAAAAATCACCGTGCTTGATTCTGCATGACATCTCCACATGTCTGCACTTGGCAAAGTTGCATTCTGGTTGGTGGTTTCAACCAGTCTAAAAAAAAAAACATATGCTCCCCAATTTAGAAACACAACATATTTCTGAAACTCGGAACCAGTATGGTGGGAATATCATATACGTGAATTCTCTAGTTTGGAAAATAGGGATGGTGATGGCCTAAGGTCCATTGAAACAAAATAACCCGTATGCATGTATAAATGAACATATATATATATATGTATGGGTGCAAGTCAAAAATCTAGCATATTATAAATTGCTATTTATATATATATATGACTAATTATACTTATAATACATATATATATATACATAAAAAAATAATATGTATCTATCATATTATACATTGTATCCCAGACTTTCTGCTGTTGAAATGGGGCCCTGCCATCCCAGCGAACTCTGGTTGGGAAAGTTTGTAATGCGTTACTTTGAACCCTATACTGTATATACATTTATTAATGTGTATATATATAATTATCTGCTGGGAAAAAACAACAAACCATGCACTTTTCAGGTTCCAGACTCATCATTGTATGACTTTTTAAAGTTCCTGTTGCATAATTCCTCAGAAACCCTGATCCTGGTCTGGAATCCCGATCCCCATGCTTGATGCGAAGATATTTTCACAATGAAACAAAACAAAACATGAACCTGAAGGTCGGTGGTTTTCAGCAACAAATCTGTGATTTCGCCCATATTTTAGGACCCCCAAAACACACAAGGAGTTGCCGAATTGGCAAGGAAAAGCCAGATCTGAGCAGAGACTGATCCCATGAGGTGCCAACTGTTTGACAGATAGCGTTCACATATCAACGAACTCAAAACTATCTAAACTAATGAACCAATGAACTAGTTTTAAAGCAAATCGCAATATTCAAATCTCAAGTTTTTTACTATGGATTATCATTAATTCCTAAAATGATCTTAAATGTTCACCAGATCACCCGATGACCGTGGCGAAGTCAGGTCACTAAAGGCCACTTGCAACTCAAGAGTGCTGCCGCCAGTGGTCTCTTGCGCCGCCTCCTCTTGGAATCTGCCAGCGCCGTCAGCGGTGCCGTCAGCGGTGCCATGGGGAATTTCGCACTGGGAAATGGTGATTTCACCAGGAAAACCAGAGGAAAACCATAGGAAACTCTGGGAAAACCATGGCGATTTGAAAAATGATGGATTATCTGTAGATTGATGTTACCTTATGAATTGTGAAGATATCTATCTCTATATAGGATAGACATTGACATATGTAAATGATATATATATATATATTATGAGCCTGTTAAGCAGCAATAACAAATGTATACATATACATATAATTATGTATACATATATAATATATATATATATACATGGAAACATATTATATATATATATACATTCATGCGCATATTCTGTGCAAACACAGACATATATACATATATACCCTATGGACCCAGCCGTGCCTTCTCAAGAAGTAAGTGTGACTGGGGCATTCTAGGGTATATACATATGCATACAAGGGTAGATATAGACACAGACAATGATTGGGAAACACACATGGCATATATATATATATACATTCATACATAACCAGAGATGAAAGGACATTTAGCAAGTTTCGAATACGAATGCGATCTTTGTGGACGGATCACTGTCTAACACTACGAACCATTAGTTTACATAATATTACATAACCAACCAAACAACTATATAGTGTTAACACAAATATATAAACCAAAACTGGTCTAACCGAAAAAATAAAGCCGAAAGATGCTGAAAGTTGCCCTTTGTTAGGGGTCTATGCTGAGTGATTTCAGCCTTTGCACCTGGGGTTCAGGTGAAAAACTAGCAGCCAACCATGTATCCTTCTTGGTAAACTGGTAAACATACAAAAAACTAAATGGAAAATCACCATTTTATAGGTAAATCAACTATAAATGACAATTTTCAATAGCTTCTTGTATGTTTACCAGAGGGTATTCATAGCAAATCTTGGAGATCCTCCAAGGATCATCTAACTTAGGAACGGAACTAGTAACCCTGGTTAGGACTTGTTCACGAAGTAGGTAAAAAATCGTGATTTATAAGCTATGACAGCTATTAAAATAAGTGGGTGAACTAACCCCACAAACACTCACCAGTTATGAGAAGTGCGATGATCCTTTAAGTGGGGGTCGAGCTGAGATGGGTAGGTCCAGGCTAAAAAAAACCATCGAAAACCCAACCAGTAATCAACTATATATATGCGATGGATTGCAATGGGAATTTCCCTACCTACAAATACTGGTTTTAAATGGTTTTAATGAGAATTTTCCAGCTAGCCATGTTTCATTACCGGAAGGTATACGTAGATCTCTTTCTGGTTTGTTGATCCCCCCCAGCGACGCACACTACAAAACCCATCAATCTCCACCCCCACGGCGAATTTTCGATACCATGCTTTTTTTGGCCTCCCAGATTTATACTTAAGGTGATTGGTTTCTAACTATGGTCAACTTATGCTACGTCATTGGCATCCCACACCTTTCCAGAACTGGGAGGGCACCGGTCAGCTGCACGGCCATACCCATCGTCGCGGCTTGCGTCAAGGCACCTAGCCACACTCTTCCCGAGCTGCCGAAGTTCCAGTGCCAGGTCTTTGAAACCGCAGGCAGCTGCCAACTCAATCCTTCGTGGGCGAAACGAACGTTTTTGGATCAGGGTGTCTCACCACAGGAATCGGGGCGGATTTGGTTTCTTCGATTAAGCAAACGGTGGTCTTGTATAGCAGGCCATGGTTAGTATCATGATCATGATGTGATGATTATATCTATTTCCCTGGAAGTCCAGGGACTCAAAAAGAACGTCCTCATGAAAATCCGTAGAAAGTGGATCAAAAAGGAACGTCCATGTAAAATCCTCATGATGTACCTTTTGAGGTCCCGGACCTCAAAAGGAACGTTGCTATAAACATCCTGTTGATGTACCTTTTGAGGTCCCAGACCTCAAAAGGAACGTTGCTATAAACATCCTGTTGATGTACCTTTTGAGGTCCCAGACCTCAAAAGAAACGTGGCTATAACATGCTATATAATATGCTATAATCGTGTCCAAAATGAGGACAAATCTAGAATCGTGAGAAATCGTGAGTTTTCGTGAGTAGGCCCTCTAAAAGGACCAAAAAGGAACGGTTAAGGCCCTAAAAGGTACAATATAGCGATCTAAAATCGTGAGAAAATCGTGAGAAATCGTGAGTGCATGCATCACATTTTGATTGGGGGTCATGGAAGCCAAACATCCATTGCTATAAACCCTCGGCCGTAGAAACCATGACATTGCTACAAACCCTCGGCCGTAGAATCCAACAACATTGCTGTAAACCCTCGGCCGTAGAACCTCGGCATTGCTATGGTTTCTCGGCGATGATCCCTTTTTGTGGCACTTTTCCTAAGGACTCAAAAAGTACGGCCTTGGGACTTTTAGGGTTTACTATTTCCTATCATAATCATACTGTAATCATACTCTTGATACTTGTGGTTGTTGCTCTTTTGCACGGTATTTCAGTTTCCAAAATGTTTAGACACACCCAGTGTAACAGGCAAATTCAAACCTACCTATAAATCCACAGCTCTGAGGGAACACATTCGCAAAAAGTGAAAGCCTATCCCAACTCAATAAATCTCACTCAAGCCGTATTAGCGTTTGGTTTTCTACACCATCCAGGTGTTTAATTTACATCTACCGATGTCTTGCTCTATTTCGGCTAGCACATGCTATCCTGGTTTCTCCTCAAGTTGCTAGCCAAGTAAGCACGTCCATTGTTTGGAAGATCATCCCGCAGAACAAGTAGGTCATAATCCTGTTTAGTAAGTCCCCTCTATAGTGGCTCATCCCACTGACAACCGGGTTATAACGCCACTTATACTAACCAGTTTCTAAGTGGGGCAATCCTTCCCTCAGCTCGCTCGATCTGCTGTGATGTGCCAAGTTGCAGCTGGGGGTACTGCAGATGGGGCTATGATTCTCACACTGATCTTGCCAACCATAAACTATAGTAATTAGTTATCGATATATCATGATATATCCATCCTCGACGTTCAGGGCTTGATAGCACCGTCCAGAAATGCACTCGGCGAAAGTCGATGAATGCGGCCACGAAATTCCACTGCGCCCAACCCTCACTCCTGTTGTGTGGAGGGTAGCTCGGCCCTCCACTGTTCCACTGTGTAGCCAGTGGGTGATGCGGCTCGGTATTCGTGTTGGCCGGCTGCATTTCAAATAGCGCAATCTTGATTGCCGGCTTCCCCAGTGTTCCCGATCTTGGGTGCTGGGCCACTCCAACAGGCTGTGGTGGTCATAGTTATTGGAGTTACTGGCACCAACTTAGCTAAGGTTTTTGGGCACCACCTTGTGTAAATGAGAGAATCATCAGCCCATCACTTGCACCACTGCCGAGTCGCCAAGGCTTTAAGGTGCCGCTCTTCCCGGTGCGCCGCTTCACCAAACAGCGGGTGAAGCAGACGATCACCTGCAGAAAAATTGTGGTTTTTGACGTTGAAAATGGTGGTTTCAGCGATCCAAGGTCAATACCATGAAAAATCGTGGTGAATGGACATTTTTTTTGAGAAATGCTGACTGAACCAGACTGAACCATGAAGAATGGTGACTTTTTTGAGTGAGAACATGCTCAGCAAAGGGATGATAATGAACGCTGATTTCTATGGCTGCTTGCCATGCCATGCCGTCAGAACAGGTTTAGAAAAACCATTCGCAATAGGGCTGTTCACCAACAAGCATAGTGACTTAACCAACCAGAATGGTAAATTCACAGCGGTTTAAGCAAGACTCTATGGTGATTTCTAGTTGATTTATGATGAAGAAACAATATCAAACAAACACTGCTGACGTTTTAAACAGATTGGGATTGCTGAACTGGGATTGCTGAACTGGGACTTCAGCGGAACTGGTTTTCAGCAAGAACATGTTTTTTTTTTGAACATCCAGCATGTTGTTTTCCAATAATCTTCACATGTTGGAAAGGTTTCACTTTTGGCTAAATACATGTCATTGTCTGGAGGGGGACTATTTCATCACAATTTCCGAATTCAGAACCAAAAGAACTGCAATTAAGGACCCCTGAAAATCCCTACCCCAACAGTCAGTGAGATTGAATGGTCCTCCACTTGTCCCCGAAAATCGTGCGCGTCCCCGGCTTCTGGCGGTGTCCGAGTGGCGGAAAATTGAAAGAAGCGTTCAAAATCACTCACAGACCTTGGCAAGTGCTTGGGGGTGCAGTTGGGGTTCTTTCAATGGACAGAACAGTAAGATCATTGTACTGGTAGTTTCATCCTGCAACTATGATGACAGATACCGCACTTATTCAATGGACGTGCACTCCAAGAAGCTCCCATCCCATCCCTAATAAGGTGATACAAGATAATATAAGCCACTAAAATACCCAACAACTCATAGAGTCACGAATGAGGATATCATTGCATGAATCATAGGGGTCCATAAAGCATAAAAAACAATTTCCGTTACCATCATGTTTTCTCACCGTTGTGTGTATGTAGACTGTAAATAATATATGATATAATCTAGACTAGTGTAGATAATAGATACAATATAGACTATATATATATTATAAAGACACACACACATATATATATATATATACATAATATAGTCTATGTGAACATATCTAGTGTAGATACATCATATACCCCCATCAATCAAACACGGCAATGGAAAATCCAGCATTTATCGATGATGTTCCCCGCGACAAAAAAAAGCCGTAGCATTTGTGAGGGATTTTCCAGTCCCGCTTGATTACCAAAGGGTCTGGTGGGTGGTATACCTACCCCTCCGAAAAATATGAAAATCAGTTGGGATTATTATTCCCAATATATATGGCCAAATAAAAGCCATGTTCCAAACCAGGAGACTTGTAGTAGCTGTGGACTTTGTCGATCAAGGTCCTCAGAGGCATGAAGTCTGGAAAAAAAAGACGTGGAAATCCCCGCGTTGCGGCATCATCAAACGTGGACATCCCCGAAACAACGGGAACATCTAGGAAAATATGGGCAAAATCCCTGAAGTAAATGTAGGATAATGCATTTTTATAGCTGGGAACATGCCAAATAGTAAATTTTCCCGCTGGCCCTTTTTGATGAAACCGGAGGGTGCCTTCCTAGCCTCAACTTGATAAGATTGGACTTTATCAGGGATGACAGAAGAATACTGGTGCAACAAACATATATAGCTAAACTCATATAAGGTGGTGTCCCAAGTTATCTTTGTTGATTTCAAACCCTGACAAGCACAACCAGTTCGATATATCTGCCATAAACCCACTTAGAACCATGTAAGAGCTACCGACCTGATGATAGCAAAATGAATAATGTGTACCATCACCACCTTCATCACTATTCTTTAAAGGTCATGTTTAATTGATTGGGAATCCTATGGAATCCTCAAACCGCCAGTTGGGATTATGAACCAGTTCTCAATGCTTACCCGGCGACCAAACAAAAAGGTAGAACAATCTCAGTTTTCTTTCCATTCCAAGTCCAATCAAATATGTTTATCGTGAAGACCGGGGTGTTCCTATCATTTCCTATCAAACATGTGGATTTCCCAGTAGAACGTATGGAAGTTCCCACAAGAGAAAATGGTGGACCTTCAAAATCATTGCTTTCCGTGTGAAAAAACGACCTTTAACTTGTTTATTGTAGGAACTAGTAACTTGGAGGATTTGGGGTCCCCCATTTGAAGAAATATGGGAGTGTCTCTGGCAATTAGGTATCCACCCATGTATTTTCAATCACTGTAATTCCCCACACTAACGGGCCCCAAAGGTACGTAAGTTGTTTCAAACCAGTTATAATTAGTTTTACTGCGGATTATCGTGTTGGATGGGTTTCAAAAATCAACGTATAACTTTGACCCCCCTTGCAAGGTATCATCCCATTACCCCATTTGTTGCTGGTTATACCCCAGATTTCCATGGATTTCCCAAAGATTTCCATAGATTTTCCAAGGCAATCCTCAACGTCACTCGGTTGCACGTTGAATTTGGCCAAGACACTGCTGGTCGTTTTCGTTATTGCAGTAGCACTTGGCCACACTGAAGTTGCGGATGCAAAAGAGGTAGGTGTCCTGGCGTTATGGCGGCGGCACATATCGAAAGTGACTTGGGGTATATATTATATATCAAGAAACGTATTGCATGGGTAGTAAATATGGCTTAGGCTTAGGGTCATCCCACTATTCTTGGAACTCCGTTGTGCTTGCCATTATGTATGTGTATATATATATAAGATCTCCCTGTGAATTCAGGCAGAGGGTCGGGGCCCGAACTTTGTAGCTATAAATTGGAAAGTGGTCCCCAGACCATCACTATAAAAATCAAAGTGGGTAGCACCCACATGGTATGGAGCCTCTATAAAGTTGAAGGTGGCTACAAGACCAAAAACCCACCCAATCAAGGGTGAAACCAAAAACTTTAAACTCCAACGTGCCTTGGAAAAAGGCTCTGAATTTTCACCTCATTTTTCCAACCCAGTTTGAACTTTATAGAGAACCCCTGAACTTTATAGAGACGGCGTCTGTTCAAGCCAACCCGAATAAATGACAAACGGTATATGGTATATAGCAAAAATCTTAAGCTGGAGAATCAACTGGGCGGGTCATGACAGGATATGACAGCTATAAACTTAAAATGTGGCTTCTGGTTGTTTGTACTATCCTCTATAAACTTAAAACATCACCCAAACCAAACAAAGATTGGAGGAATTCTGAAAGAAAGAAACAGCAGTTTGAACTTTATATGGGCGAAGGTGGGCCCATCAGAAAATAGGCAGGGGGATTATATAAGTTAGTTTGCAACCCAAGGATTCCCTGACAAATGGAAGGAGAACTAGGAGCACGGCCTTTAGAAGGCCGCGGGGTTTTTGTGATCAACGGGGTGTCATGGATCATGTTTGATGTGCTCGTGCCAATAGGAATTTTTGATGTGATTTTTAAGGCCGTTAACCCCTTATTCTGTTGCAGTTTTTCAAAACAGGTATTACGCCTAGACGAAACTAGCATTTTTGTTTTTCTTTTTGCTGAGGCTGAAACTAATTCGCCCTGACATGTTTTGAGTCGTCTTTTGGTCAGAGCAGCACTTCTAGTTCTTCCAAGAACCTTTGAGGATCTGGATTTTCTGGGCTGGAACGCCAGCACCACATGAACACATATTGTGTCACTGAAGGGTGCAAAGTGGAATGCCCACGGTCTTTGTGCTTCAAAATCATGTGAGCTGGCAAGAAGTCTTTTGAAGACTTCCAGGACCGGACCAACGTTTAGGTCCCAGCAATGTTGGATACACCTCGAAACATCTTCGGTCCTTCAGACGTAAAACTCAGCAAGTTCACATGAACGTTATATAACACATGCCCCACCCCACCCCACCCCCACCCATGAATACATGCACCTGCCGGCAGCCACAGAGTAGCATGTCCTTCATCAGCAAGTTCACATGACTGTTAATACATGCCCCACCCCACCCCACCCCACCCAACGTCCACAAAACACCACGGCCTTCTAAAGGCCGTGGTCCAACTATTGATATGATGTTATATGGGGTATTCCCGTGAAAAGAAGCACCTCATCGCAAACCAGCGATTCACCATTGCTTAAGAAGGGTGAGTTCTCCCAGTCTGATTCAGGAAATTTAGATCATTAACTAAACAGAGTTCTGACAGAGTACAGAGTACCAATAAAACCAGGAATTCATCCACCATCAAAACTCCGAACAAATAGCTATACTCAGATTTCTTCAAAATGCTTCAGCACAACTGACTCCCAACTCGATTGGGTTTTAGAACTATCTAGACTCTCCAGTTCGTACCTATAAAACAATTTAGAAATAGGCACTTACTGTAAGTCACTTAAGTCCTAAAAATGATGAGGTAAACTCATGTAAAGTCGCCATTTCTATACATTGCTACCTGAATCGCCAAGTGTCCACGGTGGAATCGCGAATGAAGGGATCGGCCAATATCTCGATCTCCATGGCGCTATGAATCAGCAGCCCGCAAACCCATTCGTAGACACACCACAACCTGCGGCCCATGCGAAATGAAACCTGCATGCTATAATATAAACATATATCATATATTATTGCTGTGTTCAGAGTACATAACATGCATTCCAACCCCCATTTTCCATATCAATTCAGACTCAGCTGTTTTTCATTTGCGGCTGTCACCGAAGCTGCTTTTGAATCAAGTCCGAATGCTGCTGACTTGCAGCCATAGCACCCTGGAAAAGAACGACAAGCAGGTGCGACTTGGTGGTGGTGGAGTTGAAGGTTAAGGATTTGGGAACCTACAACAGTAGGTTATGAGCCCAACGTGCCACAGTGGCTCCAGATGATGATGCAGCGAAGACGGGCTACAACAGAAGAGCTAGCTCAAGGAGAAGATGAAATCCGACGAGCCAACCAACGTATGGAGGCAGAGCTGGCCAGTGGAGCTGAGCTGCAGTTAGAAAACAAAGAAAGGTCTGAGGCAGAGGTTTTTGAGTCCCCCGGAAATCCAAAGGATAAAAGTCTGGGAAGTGAGGAGAAGCCAAACAGTGCCCCGAATTCTTTCTTTCCTCCTGGTGCAGAAAAGGCATCACAGGAGTCAGCTGCGAAGTCGTCAGGTTCAGCGAAGTCAGTTCCTGCCACACCAAGGAAAACTCAGGTATCGCCATCAGAACGTTCCGAACTGCAGCAGAACCCTCAGTCTGCCCCAGGTTCAAATCAAGCGGTTGTTTTGGCATCCACCGAAGTTGTCAAGACTCCTGAGACCTCTGCGGCAATGGTGGTATCGAACGTGCAAGGCATGTCAAATGGACCTCAGTATGCGGAAAATGATTCTGGGCGAGCGCATCAAGTTGTTTCTGTGGAAGCCACACCTGCTGCCCAATCCAATGTTTCTTCAGTTCCCCTTTTTGATGAAAGCCAGATTCGAAGATTCCAGGAAATCTACAACCAAGCACCTTGGCTCTATCCAGGGAATCAGCTGTTGGGACCACCCGCAATGGTGCCACAACCGATAGCAAGACCCTTGTTTTTGGAGCAAGATGAGCGTAGAGTCCATGGAGTTGGGATGGTTGGGGATCAAGCTTCATACCTGTTTCCATACATGCCTCAACCTGGTCCCTCTGAACATGCTGAACTTAGAAGGGAATTGGAAAGAATCATGGAAGAAAATCAAAAATTGAGGGCTAGAATCGAAACGTTGGAAAGCATGCGAGTAGATGTAGATCAGAAGTTTTCCACCCCGGAAGAACCCAAAAAGGAGGCTGTAGACCCCCACTCAAAGGAGGCTGCAGGTTCCCGTGCCAAGGAGGCTGTAGACCCCCACTCAAAGGAGGTTGCAGGCTCACCCTCAAAGGAGGCTGTAGACCCCCACTCAAAGGAGGTTGCAGGCTCACCCTCAAAGGAGGCTGTAGACCCCCACTCAAAGGAGGTTGCAGGCTCACCCTCAAAGGAGGCTGCAGACCCCCACTTTAAGGAGGCTGTGAGACCACCAAAGACCGAAGCTCAGGATCCACGAAGTTTCAAAGCTGAGGAGGCTGTGAGACCCCCAAAGCATGAAGCCGAAGATTCGAGGAGCTCTCAACCAAAGGAGGCTGCAGACCCCCAAAGTCAAAGACCCAAGGATGATGGAAGTGGAGCCAATACCACTTTCACTGAGCGATCTTTGGAGTTCATGGCACTCATGATGGACTCCATGAAGGAGATGCATAAGCCAAAGGACGAAGGCGTGATCAAAGGAGTTGAAACGGTGAGGTCTGGAGCTCCAGATCTCCCCTTGCTGGCTCCGTGGGAGCCCCAACAAGGACCCTTGATCCTTGGAGACTGGCTGTTGATCATCGAGCCCATCATCTCAGACCTCTCAACGTCTGCGAGCGTGTGGTGGAAGACATCGGTGTCAGCAGCTGAAGCCTGGTACAAGGTGCACATGGCCCTGTCTCCTCTGGACAGGATTCAACACAAGGTTGAGACACCTGAAGAAGTGCTTCAACAAAAATGGGAAAGGTTGGAAAGAAGGGTTGCGACTATGCTTCTTCAAGCCCTTCCACAAGAAGTTCGTGGTGAATTGGTGGCTGCCAGAAGGCTCACCACCTTTGGTGTCATCACGCACTTGCTGGTGACATACAGCCCTGGCGGAATCTCTGAGAAACAAAACTTGCTCCGGAACCTTGAAGATCCTCCGGAGATCCCAACTGTCCAAGATGGTCCAGCAGCTCTACGACGTTGGCTTCGCTGGCGACACCGAGCTAAAGATATCGGGGCCGTAGCTCCTGATCCGAGTCTTCAACTTCGAGGACTCTTGAAGATGTCAAAGAAGACCCTTGAAGCGCACCGAGAACTTCAGTTTCGTGTGAGCCTTGTGAGGAGTGGTTTACAAGTGGACACGGTTCCCAACGACACCAATGTGGAGCAGTTCGCATACCACCTCCTTGCTGAATATGAGCAGCTCTCGATCTCTGAAAAGCGCCCTGGGGGAAATGCAACTACATCCAAGCAGGATGCCACAAAATCCAAACAGAATGAAGTCGAAAAGCCGAAGGCTGCGAAGCTTCGAAAGTTGGAGGAGGATGCAAGGTCCCCCACAAAGAGAAGCGAAGAAGGAGAGACAAGAGGAAAGTGCAAGTTCTACCTTTCTGATCAAGGATGCAGAAGGGGAAAGGCTTGTCAATGGTCTCATGACCAAAAAGATGAAAAGAGAAGATGTTGGAATTGCGGGAGTCCAGAACACATGTCTCCTGCGTGCCCAAGACCGAAAGAAAGAGGAGAGTCCTCACCGCAGAAGCCAAAGGTTCAGAAGGTTGAGGGGGAGGACACTTCGTCAACAAGCTCAAAGTTGAAGGAAGATGAAGGGACTGAAGGTCCAACCATGAAAGAACTGCTGGAACAGGCCAACACTATGTTGAAGTCCTTGACCACTTCCAGTGCGACTTCCTCCCAAAGCCAATCTGGTGGGGAATCAAAAGAGGAGATGATGGATCGTCTTCAACAACAACTGGATCGAATGAAGCTCAAAGGCCTCAAGATCAACCAGATCAACTACGGCAGCCAACAGGGATTGGTTGACTCAGGTGCCACACACCCATTGCGTCCGATGCGTCTGGGTGAATCCAAGAACGACTACAAGAAGGTCTCTGTGACCCTTGCCAACGGTGAGAGCACTGCCCTTCAAGTTACTCCAGGTGGTGTGATGGTCTCCGAGCGCAAAGATGTCGAGCCTATCATCCCCATGGGTATGCTGGTGCAAAAGCTTGGATGCAGGGTTGATTGGAACCAAGGAACACTTCAAATCCATCATCCTGATCGTGGACTTCTACCAGTACAACCTCAAGAGGGGTGCCCTCAAATCCCAAGAGCTCTTGCTCTTGAACTCATAGATGAGCTGGAGACGAAAGCACTCCAGTCCAAGCCTGAAGAAAAGAAGTTTGAGAAGGAAAAGATTTGGATGCAAGCTCTGGTCGAAGCTCACCCTGTCCTTCGACAACTACCAGCGGAAATCAAGAAAAGCTTGGTGGTGGATGTTGGATCCTGGCGTGATCTCCCTGTCAACCGACGTCAACGACGAAGACTTCAACGGGATGGCTTCATTGCTCATCTCTATGCAGGGCAGTCTGAAGGGTTCACATTGACAAGAGCCTACCAGCAACAGGGTGGGAATCCAGCTGACATCCTCGAGGTGGACATCAAACGTGGGGAGAATCACAATCTCCTCATGGACTCTGGAGTTTACAGCGGTTTGCTGTGCGCTGTGATGAGCGATAAGGTCGAGGCCTTCATCGCTGGACCCAACTGCAGAACAAGGTCAGTTTTGAGGCACTATCCAAAAGAAAATGCTCCGCGACCAGTCAGGGCGTGGGGAGGTGAAGAATTTGGCCTCAAAGATCTTTCTGAACAAGAGCGGTTGCAGGTGTTTGAGGACGACGTCTTGATGTGGAGGTTCATCTTTCTTTGGATGGTGGCCACATACATCAGAGAAGCCAAACAAGTTCAACGACCAATTGGATTCCTCTTGGAACAGCCTGCAACGCCCAAAGAGTACATGCCTCAATGCGTGTCGTTTTGGGACACCAACGAATGGAAGCTCTTGCGAGATGAGTTCAACTTTGAGGAGACCACGTTTTGTCAAGGACACCATGGAGGAGCGGCCTTGAAACCAACAACAATGGGCGGCAACATGCACCTCAACATCGACAGCCATCGAATGAGAAGGCCAACCTCTGTGGACATCAGGTCTTCTGCTCAGCTCTCAAGATGGGCTCCGGGCACAATGAACATGGTGGCCGAGTCCTTGATGCTGCAGGTGAAGTGCCAGCCTCTGAAGATGTGCCCTCTCAGCTGGGATGAGCACATAGCACATGGCCATACGCCATATCGGCGAGACTGCCTGGTTTGCCAACAAACCATGCAACAACAACACCCACATCGAAAAGTACCATATCCAGTCGGAGGAGTTCTCTCGCTGGATGTTGCAGGTCCTTTGATTCCTGCCAAGGACCTGGGTGGCTTGCGAGCTCGATGGATGCTGGTTGGAACTCTGACATGGGCCGTGCCAGCCGAGTCAAACAAGCTCCAAGATGCTCATGTTCCACAAGCTGACGGAGATGAACCTCACTTTGAGGTTCACCCTGAAGAAGAAGAAGGAGAAGAAGGGGCCCAAGCCCTAGAAGATAAAAGAGAAGAACGAAGTGAGGCTGAAGAAGAAGAAGGAGGAAAGGTAGAAGTTTGGGGTGAAGAAGATGGGGAAAAGAAAGAGGATGAGCTCTCTCAAAAACCTCATCCAGTGCCGCCATATCTGCTACCACCTTCACAACCGAAAGATGGAGAAAAAGAACTTCAACCAGGTGGCTTTGACACCAAGATCTTCCGCCTGGCCTCTCCGATGATCACCAAGACCGCAAGGGAGGTGACAAGAACCACAATGGACATGCTCCTCAGGCTTCGCATGGATGGTTTCCACATCGGTCGCATCCATAGCGACAGGGGTAGGGAGTTTGCCGGCCAGTTCAAAAAATGGGCCAACTCGCGGGGCATAGCTTTGTCTCGCACCTCGGGCGATGATCCCAGAGCAAATGGCCGAGTTGAAGTAGCCATCAAGACCCTCAAAACTCAGGTGAGGCGATTGCTGAAAGCTGCTGATGTTGGCAGTGAACTCTGGCCCCTTGCAGCTCGATATGCTGATGCCCTGAACAGAAGCTGGAGGATTGGAGAAGAGCCGAAGTTTCCACCTTTTTTGCAAGAGGTTTTGGTGAGGAGAAGAACATGGAGAAAGGGTGTTTTTGAGCCCACGACGGAAACGGTTCAATACCTTTTTCCAGCAACAGAAGAACATGGCCACTGGATCCTTCCGAAGGATGAGCCGCCACGAGTGACGAGGTATGTCATGAAGAAGGCCAAAGACCCCGTCTCTGAGCACCAATGGCTCGCCTTGGAAAAGGACACCGTGGATGCCCTCTTGGTCCGCCGAAGACTTCGAGGAAAATCAGCGATCAGAAAGATCGAAGAAGATGATGTTGAAGAGAAAGAAAGAGAAGATCAAAAGAAAAGGAGGATCAACTACATAAGGGTCATCGAAGATGAGATGAAAATGATGATCAATGATGATCCTGAAACAGTGATGGATGAGATGGCCATTTTGGCCAACATGAGGAAGATGGCAGCTGAGACAAATGAAGAAGAAGAGGTCTTGCAGACACGAATTGTGTCACCACGTGAAGTGGCCGAAAACTGGAGCGATTGGCTCCCGGCCATCACCAATGAGGTTGACTCCTTGCTCAAAGAAAAGGAGGCCTTCAGAGAAATCTATCCAGAGGAACTCCACAAGATGCAGAAGGAGGCTGAAAGGTCAGGAAAGGGGATTGAGTTCATCCCATCCAAGCTGGTCTTTACCAGAAAGCCAGGGCCAGAAGGAGGAAAGAAAAAGATGAGGTGGGTTGTTTGTGGCAACTTGGAACCGAAGAAAGAACAGGAGGATAACTTCAGTTCAGGTGCAGATGCCTCCGCCCTGCGCATTCTCTGTTGGTGCTGCGCACTTTACCAATGGGTTGCCTCAACTCTCGATGTGCGCACAGCCTTCCTCAACGCCAAGATGGTATTGGCCGATGATGAGGATCCAATCCTGATCAAACCTCCTGCTCTCCTGGTCGAGAAGAAGTACCTGAGAAGAGATGTCTACTACCTGCCTGAAAAAGCGATCTATGGGTTGCGACGGTCTCCAAGACTGTGGGGCCTCACCAGGGATGAGACCATCTCTGACTTCTCAATCCAGGGGGAGCACAATGGAAAGCACATGGAGTTCATGCTGGAGCCTTTGCAGTCCGAACCCAACTTGTGGAAACTGCGAAATGCCCTTGAACCAGAAGACACCACTCTGTATGGTCTTTTGATGACGTACGTGGATGACCTGATGCTGGCATCATCTCCAAACTTACTCCAAGCCATGCAGGCCAAGATCCAATCGACATGGACCACTTCAACACCAGAGTTTGTCGGCCCGGAACCTGTCAGATTTCTGGGAATGGAGATCTCAAAAGAATGGAAAGAGGAGTTTCAAAGAGATGTTTGGATGGTGACGCAGCAGTCCTACACCAAAGACCTCACACAAAAGGATCCTGAAGTCAAGCCAAAACGGATCCCTTGGACCAGAGATCAATCAGCCATGGAACCAAATGAGGCTGAGATCACACCTGAGCTGATCCGCTCCTGCCAAAAAGCTGTTGGCGAAGTCTTGTGGCTGACAACCCGGGCACGGCCAGACATCATGTACGCTGTAAGCCGCATGGGCTCATCATCCACGAGGGCACCACATGCCGTTTTGGCAGCCGCACTCCAGCTCAAAGGCTACCTGATGGCCACTTCAGATGAAGGGTTGATGTTCAATGTGAAAGAAGGTGAAAGCCCCGTTTTGACGGTGTACACTGATGCAGGTTTTGCGCCGGATGCACAGGAGAGCCATGGATCATTTGTGGTCCTGCAGGGCACAACTCCAATTTTCTGGAGGTCGGGCCGCCAGAGCTACATCACGCTCTCAACTGCTGAAGCAGAGCTCACTGAGATCGTGGAGGGCATGATAGCTGGTGAATCGATCTACGTGATCCTGGCAGAGCTCTTCCCTGTGGTCCACAAGCTTCTCAAAACTGACAGCCAGTCAGCACTTGCCATCTTGTCCAACGATGGTGGTAACTGGCGAACCCGCCATTTGAGGCTGAGGTGCTCCTTCGCAAGGCAGTCGATCCTTGCGGGTGAATGGGTCATTCAGCATGTGGCTGGTGAGTTCATGATTGCCGACATCGGCACCAAGCCACTCACAGCGGCACGACTTGAGTTCCTCAAAAAGTTGATGGGGATGGGAAAACTGGTAATCAAAGATGAAGTGAAAAGTATGGAAGTTGAAGAAAAGAAAGAAGGAGAAAAGCAGGACGGTCTTTTGACCACCAAGGAAAAGACCAAAGTCGCGGAAGCAGCCCAAGTTTTGAGGCTGATCACTCTTGCAGCGTCAATTGCTGCAGCCAAAGCGGAAGAGGGGGAGAAGGAGCACGAAGAGAACTATCCTTTTGAGGTCATCATTGCCTACACCTTGGGCATCATCATTTTGACGTTGGTGGCGCAGCGAATCTGGAATGCAGCAGTACGAGGGGTCATCGTCGTACGACAGTATGTTTTGGCCAACCTTGGAAGACTCTCCATGAACGCTGTGCGAAAGGAGGAAGAGATCCCCGAAGGAGATCAATCTGAATCGCTCCCGGCATCAAATGAAAGCCGGTCCACCGACTCAAATGATGGTGATCAAGTACCACCTCAAGCTCCGCTTCCAATTCTTGAAGATCCGCCCTCAACATCAGAAGCTCCGCGACCAGAACAGGCGATCAACGTGGTTTTACAATCAGAAGCTACCCAGACTGGAATTCTTCCTGGGTATATTGCGAACGTGGCCCAGACTGGAATATTTCCTGGGCCTGAGTCCGAGGTGATCCAGACTGGAATAATTCCTGGATCCGACTCACGAATGACCCAGACTGGAACATTTCCTGGGTTTAACGATCGCGATGCCCAGACTGGAACGATTCCTGGGCATGAGACATCGGCACTTTTTCAAAGTCAAGAAGAACGAGCCGCTGCTCTCGAGATGCTTCGCCAACATGATGCGACGATGGTTAACTACGAGGCTGAGTGGAATCAAATTCTCAGAGAAGAAGATCGAGTTCGTGATGAGCTCACCAATGCTCAGCCGGGACATCCCATTTTGGGACCTATGAATCCTCCACAAGCTGAACCAGCGCTACCACTCCTGCCCTTCGAAGTGATCACTACGCGGCATGGAACCGTGTACCATAATCGGTTGGACTGCCGGTATCTCACTGCGCCAATGACTGGACATGCGCGACTCCATCGGTGGTGCACCAAGTGTCGAGCCGAAGCAGCCCAGACTGGAAGAATTCCTGGGCATGGATTTGCAGTGCTGATCAGCGGCCGAGAGATCGATTTTCATACTGATGTGACGTGTGAAGAAGCTGAAAGGGCTTCCACTTTTGCACTCTGCACTGCATGCCTTGAAGGTACTTGAATATAGCAGCTTGAGCTGGGCCGAATGTATTTTGGTTGAAGTGCCTAACGGCTACTTCAAAGGGGGAGTGCTGTGTTCAGAGTACATAACATGCATTCCAACCCCCATTTTCCATATCAATTCAGACTCAGCTGTTTTTCATTTGCGGCTGTCACCGAAGCTGCTTTTGAATCAAGTCCGAATGCTGCTGACTTGCAGCCATAGCACCCTGGAAAAGAACGACAAGCAGGTGCGACTTGGTGGTGGTGGAGTTGAAGGTTAAGGATTTGGGAACCTACAACAGTAATTATAATGATAGTGCATGCATATTATAGATATGCTCTGAATGATTTACACATCTAGCTGAATTTAAAGTTCTAAAACTCACCAAGCTAAAATAGCTGGAACTTGCGACCACTTGGCGATTCCCCGAATCCAATTCCCATCATTCCAGTGACGGAAAACGACGTGAGATCACCATGATGCAGATGAATCTATGAATCTACAACGCGTTTTTTTTTCAAGACAGGTTCCTGTTGGATCTGTTGGTTTATAACAACTTTATAACTGGCTTTACCACTGGATTTATTGTGCTAAGCGCATATCTTTGCACTAGATATACTGTGAATTACTGTGATATTTGTGAATCAACGAGAACTGGACAGCGTCCTGATCCTCAGAGTTACGGTAAACGGTAAACGTTGACAGAGTCGATTCATGAGGCTATTGACTTTAGATGCCTTTAGTACATATTAATGGTGATTTAATGGGATGATTATGGGAAAATAATCGTGGGGCAACAATACTGGGATAATAATAGTGGGCTAATAATCAGATGGGATAATAGTAATAATAATAACAAAAATAGTAATAATATCTTCATGTTATCTAATCGGTGAAATCACATGGAACCACATGTAACCATTTGTTTCCACGAGGTATTTTCTTGCCAAGTACCAATACACATGAAGTAGTGGTGCGTTGTCACAACAAGTCGAGGCAATATGGGATTGGAAAAGGCTGACTGGCCGCTTGTTGCCTCAAAATGCCTAGTGATGATGGGTATCTTGTCATCCCAAAAACATAGCCATTGGGCCACTGGGCCATTGGGCCATTTGCTTGACTTCTGGTCCGTGCTGGAAAACAGCACATCTGCCTGGAAAAATAGTTCCAAGACGCCAAAACAATCATACCATCCTCAGCATCAAAGAGAAGTGCAGGAACGAACAGCTCATGTGGAGATACCTACGATGCTTAGCCTGCAAGAGCTGAATCTTCAGGATCTATGATGGATATATCATATCGAACTAGTGAGGTGGGTTTATACACCAACTTATGAGTGGTAATTCCCACATTATAGCAAATGTAAGGTCCCTATACGATCTATACGGCAATGTAATGGAATACCCCACCTCAAACATGGCGTTGTACGGTACAGTCCTTCAATTTCAGATGCCTGGATGGGCCATTGAACGGATCTACCGACTCTTGTTGCACAAACATCATGGTTCATTGCCAAGCACAAGTTGGCTTACACTGTGGCTGAACCCACCCTGCCAAGCTGCCAGTGGTATGTTTGGAATTGTTCAAATAGTTGCCTAATGTTAGCCAAAATCATTTTAAAATAGTTCATCAAATCACATCATCCAGTGGTAACTATTTGCCTATAAGGTGCATGTGCAAAATCATTAAAAAATCATGGAACTTCTGTTTGGATTCATCAAAAAATGGCCATGAAACCACTTTTTTGATGCTGATTACCCTCTTGGAACCATGATGCCATGGCGACAATGTCCCTATGAATACCCGGCCTGGTAAACATACAAAAAGCTATTGAACATGGTCATTTATAGTTGATTTACCGATCAAAAATGGTGATTTTCCATAGTTATATATACGTAGAAACCAGAGGGTAAATTTCCAGTCCAAGCAGTGGTACCCGTCAAACATGGCTGGTTGGAACATTCGAGGGAAAATCATTTCTGGTGGGTCTTCCAGAAAAATTGTCAATTACTACAGGGGCACCCATCCCCAAAAAAAACATGTTCTACCACATCGGGGTAATGGGATATATATATATATATATATTATGGATGGAATATAATGGTATATATAATGGCATATAATGGAACATAATGGAATATAACGGAATATAATGGGACAACATGTCACACAAATGGTGTGATTTCCACATCTATGTTGGTTTGCAGAAGGGTACATTCCCATTATGTCACCGTAAAATGTTTTGGATTTACAACGTGGTGCCCCCTAGATAGCTAAGTTGGTTTATAACTCTTATAACAACGGTTTATTACTGCATATATCTATACTATTCATGGGGTTTACACAGCAACTTGTAACAGGGGCAGGACCTTGTAGCCTTAGAGTTAGCCATCGCGAGAACATCGGCAGGTTTCCGACAGAGCAATAAACTCCTCCAGAAGATTCACACAGAGCGACATCATGTCCTAGCGGCGTGGCGTGGTTTCATACTACCAGTGATTGTTGTTGCTTGTGGGGCTATCATAAACAATAAATGGGGTGACTTACTGACTTCAAAACTGGTAAAAAAAAACAGAACTGTATGTTTCTGTTTGTAAATGTTGAACCAACAACAATTGGGCTAGAACTAATATAACCAATCGCTAATGAACATGTTATATCAATTTTGAAATACCTTTGGGAGGCTTTTGTGAGGGATGATATACAGTACTGTATCTGATATTCCAATAAGCTTTGCAAAAAATATGGAGCATGCATTCATTTTGTGCTTTCAGTGATAAGGGGTGAACGATTCATGTTCTGGGATATCAAACTGTCAATGATAGTTTGAGTGAATCCTTAGTTTGTGGTCACTAAAGTAAATAGTTAGTGTCACTTTAGGCGGTATGTAAATATACACATATATATATATAGTACACACACACCCTCTCATTCAAGTTACTTGTCAAATAAATAACCAAGACAATAAAAAGAAGCATCACTCAACAGTTGCCCATCTCGGAGGTAATTGGAAGTCTAGGGCCGTTGGAAGTCTACCAGCACCGTGGTGAATATATACATATCCCCATGTTTGGTTGGTTATACCGCAGTATCCCACTTCAATCCGCCATTTAAGTTGCCCTCCAGTAAATTGACATCGACCCTGCCATTCAAAATTGGGTCGGAAAATTCGTTTCCACTCAAAATTGGTGATGTTAGTGATCTTGAGGGTCTGTCTTAATTTACCATGGGCTACCCATTCATTACCATCTGGTTATTCAACATAGCCATGGAAAATCACCATGTTTGATAGGCAAACCATCTATGAATGAGCTATTTTCCATGGCTATGTTAAATAACCAGAGGGTAGTAGTAAAACGTGGCTTGCTGAACCATCCCACATGTCGGCCGTTCAAAAAGATAACTTCCCAGCCAGGCATCTGGATCGCCCTGTGGGATACAGGCCTGGCACTCTCCGAGGGGTCAACGTAGATATGACCTTAACATTGATGTTATGATGTATAAACATCTTATAACTATACCTGTTATACAAAACATACATGAACATTATAACCATACAAACCTACTCTGATGTTCACCTATTGATATCATTTAACTTATTGCCTACTGTGTATATATATATATACATATATATATATAGTCATTCAATTACCATGTCGCTGATTAAGGGGCTACCTATCCATGCTGTTTCAAATATTGTATCAATAGAGATATTGATGGGATAGATATATTTATATACTTTATGTAGTTAAAGCTAAGGTTAAGGCGTTCAAAACTAGGGAGAAGCCCAAAATCAAGGATTATTATTTTATAGTTTTTTTAATGTTTTTTTATGAATTCAATATATGTTTTTTTTTATGAATTCAATTTACTGGTATATTTCATTTATGTGTTTTTAATGTTTTTTTCAACATATGTTTTTGCTGCATTTTGCAACTTGGAGGCTGGAACCTTGCAAAAACCCTTGGAAACCATAAAAAATCATTAAACAAATCATAAAAAAAAATAAATTATATATATATATATATTTTTTAATGAGTTCCACCTGGTTTCCTTCCAAAACCTTCCAAGGAATTCTATCATTTTGCTTGGTGAAACCTTGAAAAACTAAGGAAAACCATTGATTTTGCTGCATTTTGCACCACTTGGAGGCTGGAACCTTGCCAAAACCCTTGGAACCCATCAAGAAATCAAAAAAAAAACATAAATTTTATATAAAAACTTGAACCTCCAAGTTCCTACCCTGCAGTGGCACAGAGAGGTTTGTGCAAAATTATTGTCAAATACCATTGCAGCCATAGAAAAAAATCATTAAAAAAACACAAAAAAAAACATTAAAAAACATAAGTGAAACATTTAAAAAACATAAGTGAAATTTACCCTTAAAATCAAATCATTAAAAAAAACAAAACATAAATTGCATTCATTAAAATATCATAAATAAATCATTAAAAAAAAATATATATATTTTTTGAAAACATAGCTCTGTCGCTGACGCGAACGTCCTAAAGCTAAGGGAACATCTGCTACAACATCTTACTGAAACTAGTTCATCATAGTTAATCAAAGTTAGGCTAGGTCTGATTATGTTCCCATTATATCCCTGTGTTTGCGCTCTCTGTGTGTGTGTGTGTTTCACCCAACATATCCTTTTTTTATTCCCATGATCAAACCATGGTGAATCTTAGGTACCACAAAAATCTAATGTGTTGCTGGTTAGGCCTGATGTTTCGATGGCAGAATATTCAGTTGTACTAGTTCGTATCTAACCAGCCGGTTGAACCAGAAACAAATAAACAAGTCGCTTTCGGAGTTTGGATCATCGCTCAGCTCACCTTGTCGATCCAAAAGCCAATCTTTTGCCAGGCGGAAGCGTCTTCGTACCTTGGCACGGAAGCGTCTTCGTACTGCAGAAAATGCCAGGTGGAGATATATGGGTATATAAACTCATTATAATTGGGAAGAATAGTGTATTGAACTACGTATCATAGCATATCAAAGGTGGCTTTAAGAGCTTGAAGAACTGGGATACTGAACATGAGCGGGTGACATGTACGGCAAGTTTTTGAGGCTTCTGGCCAGTTCCGAGTTGACCAACCAAATTGAAGGAGTGCCTAACCGCAGGACGTGCTATCCAGTTCATGACCATTGATTTGCGCTGCGGCTGCATCCCATCCAGCTGAAGTGAAGCATGGTCAAATAAGCGATTCATCAAGGCCGCGTGGTCAGCTCGCAAGGTACATGTATCATCATGTATCATCATGTATCTATCTGGCGCAGGACATGAGTTTCACAAAAACATCAGGCAAATGGGCAGAAATCTGGCGAAACGTGCTGACAATGGCTGACAGAAACCTGCCATGGAACAGTGTCCGATTCAGTCAATGACAAGAGTCCCGACACTTTTGGAACCCAGCCGTGTTTGGGGGTGGAATTGGAATTTAAGCAGAACGATGCAGCAAGTCTCATGTCTACTCCCGTGTCCGCCGGGTAGCGATTTGAAAACATGGAAAACTTTAGATGGTTTTCCATGGTGTAAGCCGTCAAGCCATACGAAAAAGCCCTTTCAAATGTTCTGGCTTCTGGAGGGGAGGCCAATCACCCCATCTTGTTCAATTGCTCTTTGGCAGCATCCCACCAATTGTATATGAAGGAAACAGGTGCGCTGCCAGTAAGCAACACCGAAGTCCTACTCAAGATTCTTTCATGCTTAGGATGGGTTGCAAATCCGGAGACGGCCCGAAATACCAGTTGTAGGTCAGTAGGTCCCCCGTACCAGTTTTCAGTTCGTAAGTATATAAGTCCTCCCATTTATCGTCAGTAAGTCACCCCATTGGTTTAAGATGGTTTAAGCATAAAAATCTCTGTGAACAAGTGGGATGATCCTCCAAGTATAGAATTGTATCAAATACTATTGACCCTTTGTAAATCCCATAAAAATCACTGGTAACATGGGCTTAAATCCCAATGTTCCCATGGTTTTCCTATGGTTTTCCTATGGTTTTCCTACAGTCATGGCCATTGACAGTTACAAAATGTTATAGATGAACATATATATATATATATAGCTCCTGTAACTAAGTATTATATATATATATCTTGAAGGAACCCATGTATACAGTAACTGTTGGGCCCATAATTGTATGGTTTAAACCAATAAACATCTGCATCTGAGCCAGAGCTGCAGCTGAGCTGAGACATCTTTGGCGTAGTCACAGAGCTCCTCGGCAGCAATTTCGGGAGAAACCAGAGGAAAACTATAGGAAAATGGTGGTTGAACCAGGAAAAACAGGAACATCATGGGTATTTACAGCTGATTTGTGATAGCGAAGTTGATGCCAATAACTCAACTGACTATGGTTTATGATACTTATAACTTATAACTATAGTTTTGGGGTTTTGTAAAGCAACAAACATCACCGGGGGGGCCTACATTGTAGCAATGTTGTGATTGGCCATCAGTTGGTTTATGATTTTGTCACCGCTATACGCAGTGTCTTTTGACCAGCCTGTTGTTGGTGATGCAAGAAGCTGTACTAGGGTTTTACATGGTGTGGATATATCCTATACTAAAGTTGCTAAAGTTGGATGTGGTTACAAAACAACTTATGAATGACGGGCACTACCCTGCGTGTCATTACCATTCTTTCCTTACCAAGACTGTGCCCAGAAAAGCATTAGGATAATGATAACCATCAATGGAAAGTCACATTCTCTGCCAGAAGTGCTTGTTGACAAAAAAAGACTGACCTGGACGGGTTTGAATTTGAATCAACCATGCGATAGTGGTTTGGTTGCAGTGGTCAACAAAAATCGTGCAATGCCTAGGTCGGCAAATTCACAGGAAGGCAACAACCCTTGCCCTGGCGGCATTTCCCCTTGGCGCAATGGAAATTGATGATTTACCTTTGAACAAAAATGTGACTTTCAGTAGCTATAGTGAATTTCCATACAAAGTAAACCAACCTATTAATAGTGATGTTCAATAGCTATCGGTTGAATTGCCAGTGAATCAATCCATTAAAGATTTGAAACTCAAATGTTGTTTCCAACCCCAACATCTTTATTTTTGGCAAGTCGCAGCTGCTTTCGTCTGCCTTGGCGAATCACGGGTCACGGCTGCCGTGCAGTATAGCAGCGACGTTTTTTGCCCAACTGGGCCTCCGTTTACGATAGGTGAGTTGGTGCCAATAGCTCCAATTACAGTACTATGTTTTATAATACCTATAACTAACTAAACTAAACTAAACTATACTATACTATACTATGCTACAACTATACCTATAACTATAATTATTTATAACTATACTATAACCATACTATAACTATGCTATAACTATACTATACCCATACTATAACGATATACTAACTATACTATAACTATACTATAACTATACTATATCTATACTATACTAATACTAACACTGATACTAATACGATACTGATACTAATACTAATACTAATACTATACACTACTATACAGTACTATACTATACCATATCATACCATGCTATACTGACTACTTTATTGAGGTTTATAAACCGACTTATAACTGGGGGGCCCACATTGTATGCATGATTTGTAGCTGATCCCAATTCTCCCCCTTATTCAAGACGCCCAATATGGGGCTCCCAGCATGAATAGATCTATGATCATCTATGATCATCTATGATCAATTACTAAACCAGGAATTTGGAAGGGATTTTGCATTTCAATCAACAAACATGCACTGCTGCATGGAAACAAAAACAACGAGAGCACCGTGCAAACCACATCTGGAGAGCTGGAGCCATGAGAATGTCATCAGGATGATGCCCAGTTTCAAAGTGGGGCCTCCATTTATTGCCAAATTGGTGCCAATAACTCCACGTTTACCATGGTTTATGATAATCATAAGACATCATAAGACTATATATAGTTATTGGGGTTTATAAACCCGCTCATAACTGCGGGGCCTCACATTGTATATATATATAATTATATATATATGGGGCATATGACATGGGAATAATTGGGGATTTTTTACCCAGTACGTTTACAATATAATTTTGTTTCCGTCTTCCCTGATGTTTTTTTTGTTTTTGTTTGTCTGCAATCTTGCTTGAAGGCCAAATCGTCCATTAAAACCCATCAAACAAAAAACATGCCAAAAAGGAACCCCCGTGGAGGGGACGGGAGGAGGGAGAGGGGGTGCAGTCGGCCCCACCTATTTCTTTATTCTTTCATTACGTCATGAGGTTTCCCCACCAATTTCATCATTTTAACATTGCTTTGCGCGCGTGCATGTTGTTTTTGTATTGTTGGTGCGCAACCCTATATGTGATGACATGACATACAGGTGAATATAATGTGAATGAAAGGTGTCATAGGGCAAACCCATGTTTTTTTCACATGTTTTTGGTGTTTTTTTTTCAGGTGGGCTGGAGATTGCATGTCATGAGCTCATATGTTTCGGAGGGCGGGCGAAACACACAAACCTATCGCAAAAAAATACGTATGGTACTTTTGGTACCTAAAGCAGATGACATGTGCGTTTTTTTGTGTCAAAAAAAGTGCACTTGGCAGATGACATGAGAATAGCATTTTTTTAAAAAATACCTTTCACTACACTCATGTCATGTCATGTGAGCATAGTATAAATCTTTGAGACACGGTTATTACATTGCAGTCCATTTTCCACATCAACATCGACTATACTTCAATGGAATAACATCCTTATTTCTTGCAATTGGTGAAGTTCAAGCTCCGCTTGACCTATAAATCCGCGACTTAGTCGTGCCGATTGCCTTTCCACCCGGCCTCTGTTCACCTCCATTCAAGGTTTCGAGAACTAGTAATAGTGTACACTAATATCATACATATTACGATACTATAGTATATTATGATATCTATATATATATAGATTTTAGATCATTTTAGCAATAGTGTAAACGACATTAATCGACTATTATACTATTACCCATCATGGTTGTAGGAAATCTTCCGAAGCTGTCCCGACATCCACCGGGACAGAAGTCCCAAACAAGACACGAAAAGCTGGTGAGATTCGGAATGGTCTCCGCCTGGCATGTGTTTCCAAAAAAGTCGCGCAGCCCCTATGAAGTTTATGGTGATGTTTAAGGTTACAAATTATGAGTTACGTCTATGGTGATATTTGTTTGTAAATGGGGTGACTTGCTGACTTATAACTAGTATTTCGGGCCACAACTGTAAGTATACTTTTGGATTGGTGCTACCCATTGATGAAAATGAGAAGGTATAACGGAGAAAACATGTTGATTTATAGCCGATAGATAGGTTAGATGTCTTAAGAATTGGTTGTGTGTGTTGGTTTATGGTAGATATCATTAACAAGATAACTATAGTAAATTGGTTTGCCACCAACAAACATGATTGGGGGAACAGCACCTTGTATAGCTCAAAGATTGGGATACCGTTTGACCCACAAAAATTGTAATCTTTAGTCACTTTTGTGCTGACCCATCCACTTTGGGGTATTATTTTTTTGAAGGGACCATCATGCATCTTTGCCTGTCACTGGGTGGATTTTGAATATCTCCAAGAAAATAACAAATCCTTCCTCGAACCATCATGAGGAGTTTCCTTCAGATGTTCTTCTGAACCAGTTCCAGGATTTGAATCATGGCCTCATGGCATTTTCCATCATGTTCCATTGAATCTTCCCATGATTTTCGCATGGATTTTCCCACATCGGGGGCTCGACCAGCCACCATGGCATTGCCAGCAGCGCATCTGGGGCTCCTCGCCCATCCCACAGGCGCACTCCAGCAATGCGACACGAAGACGATGTGGCCGTTCTGCGCCCGACTCTGCGCCTGGGCATCTGACGCACCCGGGGGAACTTTTGGGATTCCCTTTTTGTGGTTATTATATGGTTATTATATGGTTATTATATGGTTATTTACCCTCTGGTAAACGTTTACAAAACTATGGAAAGATCCACTTTTTAATGGACAAATCCACTATTTCCATGGCCATTTTCAATAGCGAACTGTTTGTTTACCAGAGGGTATTAGGATTCCTATGACGCACTATCTGGTTGGTGGTTTCAACCTACCCCTCTGAAAAATGATGGACTTCGTCGGTTGGGATTATGACATTCCCAACTGAATGGACAAATAAAAGCCATGTTCCAAACCACCAACCAGCTATAAGTATACAACTGTGGAAAACAATCACAAACCATAGTTATAACTATAGTCACTGAGCTAAGTTACAACCACAGTTATGGCCCTCAAAAACCAGTTATAAGTAATGAAATAACACCATTAAAAAAATGTATAATCCCACTGAAATCACCAGTTATAAGTTATAACCAGTTGTAACTAATAAATGGGCATAAGTGTTTTTTTTATATTTGCTGCGACATGGTGTGACTATGTCTATGATGAAGTATATATATATAAATATGTGATTTGGTGGTTTTGATGAACTATTGGTTGACTTAGGATGCACGTGTCTGTGACTATACGAACATCGCTAAAAATATGAATATGTGCAATGTAAGTAATATGTTTTTTCTTTGCGTTTCTATATACAGTAAATCATGAGCAGTGTGGCCAGCGTGGATATATATATACATATTAAAGACAACATCAAGATCTACATATATTAAGTTTGCAACTCCAAGATCTTCCAGTAGACAGATGGTACAAGGGGGGGTCCCAAATGATAGCTAAGTTGGTGCCAATAACTCCAATTTAACTATATGGATTCTGATACATATACCCTCTGGTTATTTAACATCGCAAACTGGAAAATCACAATGGTTAAGTTCGTTAAATCATCGGATGTTTATCATCCATTTCTACGGTTGATCTTCCCATAGCAAACTGTGAAAATCACCAAAGGGCAATTCAGTAGCTATAGTGGAAAGTATCACAAACCATAGTTATAACTATAGTCACTGGGCTAAGTTATATCTAAATAGTTACTGGGCTCTATAAGCCGACATTTACATCACGTTTTGTGGTATTGTGCAATTCGGCCGAGGTACCATTGAATCGTGACCACCCAGCCAGTCCTCGCTGAAGCCGTGGCTGCATAGTGGCACTTGAAAACAATTTCCACATGATTGTGGAAAATAATTCTAGGTTTAACGTAACAATTTCATGTATATGAATATGTAATAGAAATATCTAATATAGAATATCTTATATCCAGATATTTTGTATATGAACCAGTAATTCTAAATTTCAAATAATGGGGGATTTGTTCTCAGGTCATCACAGTTGAAAAACCCTTCATTATTGAACATCCATATCATGGAATTGTTCTTCAGTACACCTTATACAAACATGTTGAAGATGCATTAAAAGACACAATAAAACATGTACTGAATCACGGGATATGCGCCAAGAACAAGTGAGCGACGCTACTGGGGAAACCAATCGATTCTGATACTGTAAATGGTTGGTGAACAATGGCTTATGGTTTCTGGATAATCATTTGAAATGCTTTGCCAATTTGGTCAAACAACCCTCTGGTTTCTACGTTTACAGAAAACGAACTGGAACATCACCGTGTTTTTCATGGGTAAAATCCACTATTTCGACTGGGCCATGTTCAGTAGCACATGGTTAGTTTACCAGAAGGTATGCCCTATGCCCCATTTTCAGACACACACACACACACATCACTTAACTTATTGGTGAGATATCCCCATGACTATCCCCAGATATCCCCACCATTTCGACCGTTCCCCAGCGACTTCTCTGTTTCATCCCCACTCCAAGGTAGATATCAGCAATACATCACCTTTCTACCTCCATCATATCCACGCTATATATATAATATATATATATATAGTTCTATATATATATATATGTATATACCTCATATTTCCCAGCTAAATCCATCTCTGGATAATAAACTAAGTATGCAAAGAACTACCATCATTACTATCATTCGACTGACATCCACTGACATCCCTATATGTTGATGCTTAATTTTCCTTTGAATAAACGTTGATACGGGTGTACTATAGACTATATCACTATGTATAGCATCTAAGATTAATAAATCACAATGTACCTGCTAGTATGTCGTTGTTCATATATCACTTGTATTTAAGTATCCGCTTAGGTACCCATTATCCAATGATACAGTTACAGTATTGGCCATCATTCACCAATTATGGACCCATTTACTGAATGATTTCATTATGGTTCAGAATCTCGTTATTAATTACTATTGATTATAACTAACAAACTCTAACTATTATTAACCATTATCAATGCACATTAATCGATTCATTGTAGACAACCAAAGTGGCTGGGATTATAACTATATATATATAAACCTTGTAGTTCAACAACATGTAGATTATAACAACACACCATATTATTGTTAACCATTGTTATCCACTATAATTATGATGTTTAACACAATCCATTAATCCACTATTCCACTATAATTATTATGAAAACCCATGATTAACCATTAATCCACAAGCATTATCAACCATAAATTGATAAATAACTATAATTCATGGCTGCGATCCTCCATTCAGTCCCTAAGTCCCAGCACATAGACACCAGAACTCGCCACAACTGCCACCCTCCTTGGAACTTCGGTAGCCTTGGCGCTCCACACACCACGCTCCAGGCGTTCTTTCACCGCTATATTGAAAGAGTAAAACCATAGGACAACCATAGGACAATGAGAATTTAACCAAGAAAAAAAAGGTCAGCAAATTTATTTAAGTTGGTTTGTAAATTTAGAATTACTACATCTGAGCTGTATGGAATTCCTTCAGTACAGTGACATTGATTTACCCCAATGTATTGGTTTTTGTTGGTATTTATATATATAACAAATATAGAGTAGACTAGGTTTCTAGTAGATCTGCATAGATTTGCATGATATGCTATTTCAAAACTAGTCGTCAGTGAGCCTGCACAAAAACACAGTTTAGTGGAAATTAATCTTCCATCCCCAACTAACTATGGTCATTTTAGTAATACCGGACAATCCATCAACAATTCGGTTTGAAGTACATGCTAAGAGATAGGATGAATATTGCGAAGCAGTTCCAACCCACATCACTGTACTGGAAACTGACAAAAAAATGGGCATAGAAAAACCAATTGCAAACCACCATGCCATAAATGGGTTATATAATTACTTGTATATACACTCAGAAACCGTCTCGAATTTGTGGCTTATGTTTGGGAATGTCCAACTTAGCTAATGTTTACCGGGGCACCACCTGGCATTGAGATCCAGTTTTGAATCGGTTTCTATGTGTTTTCTCTATCTTCTGAAGATGTCCATGTCTCACACTATATGGGAAGCATGGAACTACACAGCAACACAAATCAATCCCATTCAAATTCAATCTCGTTAATTCCACATGAAATCACCACTTTTCCTGGCTTTTCCAGCCCCAGTCATTCGAACATCTCACCATCGCCGAGGCACAGGCATCACCATGTCCCTGGATGTCCCAAAAATCGGACACTTCCGGGCGGTTGTCCAACTCCTCAGCTGGTGGAAAATTGAATCGGCAAAATATTTGACAAAGAAACTTTGATGTAAGTTCAAAGTATACACTGATGAAAATACACACTAATACAATCGGAATTCACATATATATATATATGTTACATTGATGAAGGCTGCTGAATTTTACTTTGTTGATGAACATATACACTACTAATACATAGTGAAATTCAGTAGCCATCAAGTCTAGTGACTGGGACTACATATTCCAACGGAACGGAACTTAACCAGTTTGTTCCCCGGAATGATTTAGTGCAAGCTGGAATCAATAAATCAATGATTCCTGGAACATAACTCATGCAGCATAGCAGCTATACGGATGAAACCATCAAGTGAGAAAGTGTTCCTAAACCGTTTGGAAATCTGAGACAATATGCTGTGTTGTTGAAATCCGAAATATTCTTGCTTTCATTGTCATTTTAGTCAGTGCATCCATCCGCTTTCCGGTTGAACAAATCATTTCTAGTGGAGTGGTGAAACCATTTATTGCTGCTGAAATAGTTTTTTGTTTGTGTCTTCTTTTGTTGTGGCAGTTATGGGGTGTAGACTAACCAACGTTGGAGCATCAGCATGACCACAAAGAGACTTCTCAATAAGCCATCTGGTGGCAAAATCAGTGCCCCCACCGCCGAATGGTTCCACGCGTGCATGCGTCACTGCTGCGACTCCTCCAGCGTTGAAGATGTGCGACTCCTCCAGCTGTGACTCCTCCAGCTGTTGGGCTGCGGTTCACTGCATGCCCCTGTGACTCCTGTGACAGCTTATCGCGCGCAAAGGCCCCCACCCCATGGAGAAGTTCCTCAGGGTGCAGGCACTGCAATTCTTCCACCGTCGCAGGCGCGAGCCCCTCCCCTCTGCGAATTTCCCCCGGGCGCATTCGGAATCAGCCATGCCTCGGGATCCTCAGGATGGGGCCCCCAGAGCTGACCCACCATAGGGGTGCCATAGAGTTTACCTTCGACACGTCAACGCAGCCGCCTTCGGCGGCTGAAACAGAAACAACATGTAGATTTCAAGCGCCAACAAATGTTCGGTGGACTTCATGAACTAAGTGTGGGATTCAAAGCAGAGAGAAAAACAATATGTGACCAACAACAATTAGGCTGAAAACCCGGAATCGGAATCTCATCTTAATGACGAACAAACATGTTCATTTGCATGGATCAGACATGGTGGAACATGTTTGGGCCTACGGAGCGGTTACCAAGCAAAAAAGTAAATGAGGTGTGGAAGGAAACATGGTAATTCATGTGTCAACATCTGGTTTACCATGCAATATGTTTTCTCTTAGCCCACACACCATGGTGAATGTTCATCCAAGATGTTGCTTTCCCAAACAATTTCTCTGGGATTGAAGGACCAGAACTTGGAGTTCATCTGTTTTACTGTACTTGTTCCATCGATTTTCAGAGTTTTCCAACGAATTTTCCACCGTTTTTGCACACATGTCTCCACAATTTTCCACCGATGTCGATTTCCCCCACAGTTACAGCCCCTTGACCACTTTTTGTTATAAATGGAAATATAATTAACAATAAATTAAATGGGCTTCTTTCACTGACATCCATAGCTGCTCTAACTCGGCAGTATATATCCATCCATGGGGCAACATCCAGCTCCGATCATCACTGTAGTTGGGTCAGCTCTCACATGAAATCAGCCATATCTTGGGGAATCAACGTCCATGATTCATCCACCAGTGACTTACAGTTATGGCCATTGATGAGTTATAACTGGTTATAACTGTTACAACTGGTGATTTCAGTGGGATTATTCCATTTTTATATATTTTTATGGGGTTAGTTCAGTACTTATAACTGGTATCGTGGGTCATAACTGTAGGCTTTGGGCAACTGCATTGCACTGCTCTCCGTCCCAGGAACGGTCCAGGGCGCCGCCACCTGCGCTGCGCCGATGCCGCGGAACAGGATCGCGGCCAGGCGTAGGCGATCGGTGCCCGTCAAGGTCTTCACCAAGTCGTCGTAGGGCGTCTGCTCGGCCTCCGGGTCCTCAGCGATGGGAGATTTCGAGGCGGTTTGTTGGTGGAAAATGATGGCGGTTGGAGAAACGTTTAACAGGAGATCAGGAGATGTTTGTTTTTTTGAATATAGATGTAGGTTTCTATCTTTTTCTGAAACAACTTCGAGCTGGATATGGCGACTTAGTGATGGAGGTCAGTTTAATGATGTTTAGTTTCGGGCTATAACCACTCGACAATCGAGAAATTTGAGGATGAAGCATGAAATATAGGCCTCATTGAATAAATGTGATGCTGATACTGGGAGTGAAGGATAGCATATTTCAAAAACCTGGATATACCTAGACTCTCCAAAGTGCCAATAAAAAATAGGTAAACCTCCTAAATCATGAGGTACAATACCAATTTTTAAGAGGAACTTGGAGAGTGTATAGGTGGTTCTACAAAGACCATAGATAGATTATGATAATGCATGTTATCTGTAAGTTTAGGATGTGATTCATATAATATAGAGATTGAAATGGGCAATCATTTACTTTATAGATATAAACTGATATAAATTAAAGCCATAGTGGTGAATAATAACTGTATGACAGCTTATCATTGTGGATCCCACATCCAAAAAACATACCATCATAATCACAACAAAACACCTTAAACCCACCTACACTCTTGCTAGGTAAAACCTACTTTGTAGTGCCCCAAGTATGTGTGTGGGTTTACAAACCCCAATAACTGTAGTTATTTAATGTTATTTAGGTGCAACAATCATAGTGCAATGGGAATTATTGGCAAATTAGCACCACCTTTATGCGATTTCGTAACAACGGGGGGCCCACTACTTAGATGGGCCATGAAGTTAGTTAACTAGTTAGTTATTATGGATTATATTTGGGATATGTTTGTAGTTTATGGATTATCATTGGGATTAGCTAACTAGTTAGTAAGTGGGTTATAAACTACAAAAATATCCCAATCATCATCCATAAAAACTAACTACTTCACTAACTCCATGCCCCATCTACCCTCTGGTAAACGTTTACGTAACTATGGAACATCACCATTCTATAGCTGGGTAAATCCACAAAAACAAATGACAACTTCGAGTGTTCACCGCCAAAGATCATTTGGGATGTAGGGCTCCAGGATCTTTTCGATGCTCTCCTGACCCAGGAAGATATCCAGCAAGCTATAGCCATTTAGAACTGGTAAAGGGCTTTAACTGTATGTATATAAATATGTATATATATATATATATATATTGATTGGTTGATTGATTAAATAATATTACAAAAATAATAATGTGTTTATATATATATACCAATATGGCCATGAGTGAAAAGTCTGGTACTTATAACTAGGTAGCCTAAAATCATGACGTTTGGTTTGCCACATTCGTGACGTTACTAGCTGTATACCCCAAAAAGACGGGCTATGGAGTTCGTTAACTTTTTCAGTGGGTTATTTGCCCTTACAACTTACAAATGGCTCAATATAAGTCAATATAGTGACCTGGTTGGTGGTATACCTAGCCCTGTTGGGATGATGAACTTCCCAATATATGGAAAGTCACAAAAGCCATGTTCCAAACCACCAACCAGTGAATGGCCTAGAGGTATCCCAGCTACAATCCAGTAATTTAACAATAGCTCGGGAGACTGGCCCATTCCTGGATGATTTACCTTTGTCCGCCTATTAAGAATAGTGATTTTTCCATAGTAAACTGCTAAATCACCAGTAGGTATTGAACGAAGAACTAATCAACGTTGAGCTCAGCCTGCTTGGGCAGGCACCACACCTGCTTCTCCAAGACGATGGTTCGAACATCAGGGCCTCGCGCTTGGAAATAGAACTGGAAGATGAAAACTCGTGGAAAAATCATGAAAAATCACCTGCAAAGCCGACAATATGGGGTGGAAGTTGGATCTTTGACATGGAACTGATGGAGTTTCCCAAACTGCCCTTGGATCTTGAAAGATGCTCTATCTCGTTGGAAACGGCCAATTTAGGCATGGGGATGCACCGGATTTTAGCGGCGAACATATCCATTTTGAACCTCCTACTGCTGTCGACTGCTTGGATTGGGTGAGTTGAACACTCCTTGCTTCAGCCGCTCAAGTTGTTCGTTTCCATGACTATCTGACGTTTCCATGACTATCTGAGATACTTCCACCAACTCATCGTAAACGGGCGCCCAAGTGGCTCAGGTCTCTATACTGCGACAGGCGAAGTGCAGCGTTGCCACCTGCAGGAAACCACCGGGTGCGACCATGGCGTGAAAAGTGGTGCCCGGTGCTTTTTCTGAAAACAACTTTCATATCGGTATTCTAGGGTGTATGGATGCTTATGGTCCTCATGGTATATATACTGTATTCCTATACAGTTAATTGGGTGAACCAACGTTCACATGTCACTGGGGAACCACCGTGTGGCATTTTCCAAAGCTGATCTCGGGTACTGGTAGGCTACCATCATCCATAAACGATGTCATTTTCCAAAGCAAACTGTTGAATAACCAGAAGGTATATCCCAAATTATGTCCACGGATAGATCTGATAGTAACCACCCCAAAATGAAAAAATGTGTTTAAAGTGCTTCCAGGATGGTGTATAGTCTGTATAGTGTATAGGCTTATCCGAGTAAGACCCATTGTGTAAAGGTGGGTGTGGATGTCATCACTGATCAACCCAAGCTGTCCTCATCACATCGTCGTGTCTTCACCTTGGTGGAGCGCCTGGCGCCAGCTGCGCCCGATAACTGCGCGGGTCCGGGTTTGTCCGGCAACTCTCTTCGTGACCGGCTCGTGCGTTTATACTGGTTGAGAAATTTTTGCCGCAGAATCGGCAAGTGGGTGCGGCGCCACCCGCGCCACTGCGGCGCCACCCACACGTTCCATCCGTTGCTCCACGACATCAATTCTTTCACCAGCCAATTCACCACAAAATGAGACAGGAAGGGGCACATAAACCCATCCAGCTGCCACTTGTTTTTTTCATTTGAACCCCCAGTTGGCCTGGTTTCAAACTAACTTACCGAAGTACTTGGAGGTGTAGTCCCGCGTAAGTTGCGTGGGTATATGGCCATAATCCTTGGAGCCCCGTATCCCAACTAGCGCAAAGGCGACCTCTCCTATAATAGATGCTTGACCAGCCCTTAACTCATAAAGGTGGTTAATGGTGGTGAAGATTTTGCGCTTAATAAAACCATATAAAACCCCGTATATTTATTGGAGGGTCACTTTTTGGCCAGGGCAGTTGGTTGAATCCCACATATATTATCCACCATTTCTTGAATACTGTGCCTGGTATTTGTTTATCACCATAAATCGCCATGACATGGCCGTTCAACAACCAACTTAATAGAATCAATCACCCAAAAGTCCTTTGCAAATCCCATTAAATCCCCCACGCAATTAGCATTTTAAAGCTACCAAGTAGGGCCTTCTGCACCTGAGGAGCTTTCACAGCAGCTCGAAACTTCAGCACAGCGTACACCTCGTCCAATGCGTCCAAGAGGGTGCCCCAGTGGACGTTGGCGAAGTTGCTGAATGTTCACGTTTGAACTTAGCCAACTTAAACGTTTGATGGGGTTTAAAAACCAAATTAGTTTTATGAAATAAGTATAGTTTGATGAAACTGTAGCGATATCCACCATAAATCCCTGCGTTCTTGTCGGCACAAGCTTGTGAGATAACCAACCCCCATCTAGCTATACTTATTCCATCACCGTAAGCCCTAGTTGTTTTTTGATGAAAACCAACTCAGTTTGAACAAAGGGGGCCCCATGATGCCATGCCCTGGTCGCCCCCGCCCTGGTCGTGATTGTTGGATGATTTCCATTGAGTTCCATGGTGATTCCAAACTTTATTGGTTTCTGCCAAGGGGATTTCATGGGATCAAATAGCATGTCAAGTTGGATTCTGGCAGATCAGCGTTTTGGCAAACGTCAGGGCTGCAGCGAACATGTTGAAAAACGCAGTTGAACTAACCCCATCTTTGCCCAGGAAATACCAACCACCCCCTGCAAGGATCGAGTGGCATGACCACATAGAGACCATCAACCTGAAGAAGCACTGCAGTTATGGCCCTGGCCACAACTGATTTTCAAATGGGATGAGTTATAAGTCCTATAGCTAGTTGGTTCTATATCATGATAGTCCCAATATATCCCAACTATAACTGTTAGTTGGGCTAAGCCACTGCGGGTTTATAATTCCATCCCCCATTATTAGTTACACCCCCATTGGCCCCATGGGCCCAGTCATAGCGGTCGACCTGAAATTGGGAGACTGCGCCCGTTCGGAACCACGAAGAACATAGCTTTTCATGGCTGATACTAGTGGACGGACAGAGTTCTATCTATATAAATATGGGATTGGTTGTTTGGCAGCCGTGGGTTTCTAACTCGTCTATGGTGAGTGTCAAGATAGTGGTTTCATTTCAGCAGGAACGACCAATGGCAATCAATCAGATTGGAACTGGTAGCTAAAACAACTGCTGGTATACAAATTCTATACCTGCTGTGTATAACAAAAGGTTCATTCATTGCAAAGCCGGCCCCAGTGATAAGTTGGTTCATAAATCCATCTGACTGCAGATATATTCCGTACAAACCCTAGTGATTGTACTTACAAACCAAATATTGGCTATCTTTAATCAGCAATAAATCCCATTAACTATCTTTTAAATCACCATTCTCCTATGGTTTGGTATTTACCGGGGCCCCTATGGTCCCTATAACTTTAGGATCCGCTCTCCACTGCCAAGGAGCTCATGAAAGTCGAAGAAATTTCCTCCTGGGGAAAGACTTTTGGGGATTCAAGGCCAAGGGCCATAAATTACGTGTATACAGCAACCCAAAAAAGATAACAAAGTCAAATCCCACTGAAGCAGTGGTAAATCACGGTTCATCACTTTTCTACATGTTTCTACAGTTTTCTATAGGGCTATATGTCTATAGAGTCTAGACACCAAGAATCCCAACATGTCCAAGCTTTAGAAGCCTCTTGACACAGGGATTTCCTCCCAAGCCGATGCCGCTTTGGATTACAATGGTAGAATAGTCCCAACATTGCATGACGGGAAAATTTACAGGAACCCCTTGAAACCATTTGAAACCCTTATATTTTTGACGCAAAAAACCCTGGTTTCCTGTAGATGTTCCTGACAAAACCAATCTAGTCACATAGAAATCATAGCCCCTTGGTATGGAAATTCAATAATATCCACGAGCCATCATTAGTCCTCGATTTTGTACGTGTGTTCCCGTTGGTTGGCAAATTGCAAATCTGAATTCCTGGTCTGCCTTCTCAGTGATCTGCGAAGGTGTGGTATACTTTGCGACGGAACATGATCAACATGAATCAAAATGAAGCATCAAATGGGGGTTTCTATAAATGGACGTACCCTAACGTGGAGTACCATGATGGAACATCTCATTAAAATCAATGATTTAGGGGAAACCTCATTTTAGGAAACCTCCAAATGATACTGTAGAACATGACCCCGTTTTAGACTGGGGGGGACCTATCTAAATGTGAGGAACATGTTCCATGGTTTCTTCTTGTGGGGATTTGAAAAAGGACAGTAGTGGCCACGCTGATCAAATTAGATTGGACCAACTTTCAGCCACTTGTGAAAGATCGTGAGATTCCAGCTATTTGGCGTTTGAACCAGCCATCCAAACACATGCTTTGATTCCCTGCTATGAGGTTGAGCATGTATAGAACTAGTAGCAAATGTGGTAAAACCCTTCCAACCCTAAGCGCGATAGAACATAAATGTAAGTTGACGGCTTGACTCAACCCAATAGAATATATTTCATATCTTCTGCGGCTTGAATTTGGTACGAATGACTGTTCAGCAAGACTTCCCTGATACCACTATGGTCAGTTGTTCAAGTCAAATTTCAGCTCAGAGAACCTCGAAAACATCCTTGAGAATCCACCTGACCCATTCATGAGATTTAGTTTAATCATCAAAAACTCGTCATTCTGAACTGGTGACCTGTAAAGCTATCAAATACATCCCATATACATCCCATACACCCAAGATGAATGGATCCGGTCCACCAGCAAAATTTCATCAAGTGGAGCTTGGCAAGTGAAACAAAGCACAGATTCCAATTGAGAACTAGAAAAACCATGGAAAATTCAACAGTCATTTCCACTGGGAATCACTGGTGATTTGTAGGGGACATCATCGAACAAAACGGGCATTTTCCAGCACCAGAGGATAGATGAGAGGGTCTTAGAGCAGTTGAGGATTTCGATCGGCATCATTATCAGCTATAGCTACAACCTTCATATTCTAATGGTTCATATGTCATGATCTTCCTGAAGATCCCATTTCTTTAGCTGAACATAGATATAAATACTTCTGTTTTTTTTCCAGACTTTCTATAGACCCATGGCCCATGTCCCCGAAACGGAATTCAAACCTTTAGTTCCTCTTCATCTTCAATTATTTTGATTTTTCCCGACAGATGTCCAAGATATTCCCTACAGGATGTTGGTTTATAAACCATTATAATCCCCAGTAACTATAGTTATATCTACCATAAACCATTGTTAAGCCACTTATAAACCAACTTAACTATCTTGGGGGCCCCATCCTGTACATTTCCCTAGCAATTTCTATAGCTTTCTTCCCCTGGATGGCCATGTGCCCTACGTATCCCTACGTCCTTTCGGAGCCGTTGCTACTGAGTTGGAACGGAAGGGGAGCAGGCCTGAAACGCGAAGGGTGCCCTCGGTGCCCCCCGAGAAGAGCGGTGCCCTTTACGACTCGAAGGACTAGGACATGATGGTCATTATACTGTTAATATACGGTATTATATGGTTATTATATGGTTATTATATGGTTGTTATATGGTTAATGATGGTTAATATATGGTTATTATATGGTTATTATATGGTTATTATATGGTTATTATATGGTTATAATGATGGTTAATAATAATCTGGTGGGTGGTTTCAACCTACCCCTCTGAAAAAAATATGACTTCGTCACTTTGGCGTATGAAATTCCGAAGATATGGAAAAAAACAAAATGTTCCAAACCACCAACCAGTATATCTATAGTTGCTGGGATTATAAACCGGCTTATAACTGAAAAAACACCACCTTGCATGATTTTATGGGACAACTACAATATAACTGAGATAAGTTTGTGGGGAATCACAGGATAAGTATAGTTTTGTCTATCTTTGAGTATAACTATTGGAATACATGGATGCACTAAATTGTTGGAACAATAGTTTCTTAATCTTTTCTTGGGGTACTACAGTGTAGCTTACCACGGTTTATGCGAGATATATCTTTACAATCACACATGTAGATCTTTGTTGTATTTGTAATATACATATTACATAACTGGGAGGCCACACATTGTACCTGTTTGGACCCGCAATAGCCCGGTCAGTCATCAATCGGGCTCAAATCCGGGTAGGGCATTGCTCAAATTTAGAGATGAGTCCTAGCCTAAGGTATATCAATGTCGACCCAAGTCACATCAATTTAGATATGAAAAAACCCTTTGCCACTACCCATCCAATGAAGATTTGCCCAGAAAAAGAGAGTGACCAACTTTACCATACCCTTGTACCACATTGCATGGTCACATGTTGGCACCCGTAGCTATAACTGTAACCCACTACATCCCTCAATGCTCATCCCACTGGCTAAGTAGCTTCTCGCAGTGGATTAAGCCTATTTCTTCATATTCCATAACCAGGGATATATCCTACTTAACTAAGTTAATCATATTTACCAGGGAAAATATGCTGGGCTACTTTTTTTAGGGATATATCATAAGTGGTATGAGCCACCACATAGCCCAGCCACGGTAACCAAAGTCACCGTGCCGCTGTGCCAAGGGGCTTGCGCGATGAGTACTGCGATGGACCGTCACCTGGCGAGCGTTCTGTGTGATGTTCACCCCATTACTTTGATAGATCCACCATAGACCATAATTCACCTGAGCATACTGTACCTGAGCCATATATAGAATATATTTTGTATATATATATAATTAAATATATAGACATAAATTCTAAATGTCTTTTTTTCACTTGTATCCATGGCACCATTTTTTTTGAAATACGGAAACGCCATTGCGCGCATATCTTGTCTTACGCGGAGCTTTTGCTGGCTTATGTTCACTACACTTTTGCTTACGCACTCCCTTACAAGGGTCCCCTTTTCAAACATGAACACACCAGTTCAGAACGTTGCTGAACTATGCCAACTTAGCTATTGTAAACGGCGGCACCACCTTGAAGGCTTCTTTCATTGGAATCTACAAGTATGGTGGATCTCTACATATATAATACATATATATATATATATCCCAAAATTATGAGCTGGACCGTATTCTAATCAGCTTAACCATCTTAACCCGGGGACCCACATTGTAATTTTTCAGCGATGCTTCCAGCCCATGTCTGCACGACCGTTGGGTATCAAAACGGACAGAGCCTGACGGAGCCATCCCAGTGATTTTGGGGACCCGACAAGTCACAAAGTGAAAAAGCTTGGGGATGGTTTATCATTGGGGTTTACCACATCAATTATATTATATATATATATACATTGTATACATCTTATATATATATATACATATATTATATATTGTATATTATGCAGAATATACATATACATCCTTCGGCTAGCTGGGAAATGCATCTTGCTGTTCAGATTTTCCAGCTAGCCACGTTGCCGAGGATTTCCCAACAGGCAGATCTGGGCGCCATGGGACCCATGGCCTGAAAGGCATGTTGGAAGGGCATCGTGGGTCCCATTTCAGGTCTGTCGCTGTCCTGGCAACAAGGCCTGGAGACATCCCGGTGAATGTTCCGTATGCAAAAATCTATCCCTATGTCATCACCATTATGTTCTCTATTTATATCCTATGTTCCTACCATACCTTAAATCCATAACCTATTGCAAATATATCCCTATGGGATGACAATATGTTCTCTATTTATACCATCTGGTAGGAAAATCATCGATGGAGAATTGTCTGCCATTGCCACGTTTGATTAGAGGGTAAATCACCAAAGGCAAGACAAACCTGGTTGGTGGTTTTAACCATCTTGAAACATATAAGTTCGTCAATGGGAAGGATTATCCCATATATGAGGGAACATAAAAAATGTTTGAAACCACCAATAAGAAACACAGTGAATTGTAATTTGTGGAACCACATCCAGATCGCCCAACAACTCAGACCGACAGGCTGCGGGGGAGTTTCCCCATAGAATTCGGACTGCCGAAACGATTCTGGCTCACTGTTTACTTTGACTGTCTCCATTCCTTATCAGCGATAGTGTTGTTTGGCCAACATGTCTTCATCAGTAGTTCAAAAAGTCATGAAGAAACTTCTCATATCGTTTGTTTTGCAACAACTGTCCGCTATTTTCAGGAACCAGAATCTGTGTGCGCTTGATTCCATTGCATATGGTTTGCGCCATCGTTGAGCCCCATGATTGTATTCCATCCTGCCTCGTTCACCGTCTGTGTGAAAGGTTGACATGGGACGCTAAGACATGTAATGCGTGCCACAGCATGTTGATTGTAAGCAAAAACGTGCCAGTGCCGATGGTCACACATGTGAGCACAAACCCATTTCGGGAAGTCTTCACTCTTTTACTATTCTTTGTTCATTTGTTCTTCAGTCTGTCTTGTGTATTTGTTTGCAAGTTCTTTTGTGTCTCGTCTTGTTTTCCTGACAGGTTGAGAATGGGATTGCCCCTTCATTGACTGATAGTACTCCAATTGAATAGTAAATCAATGTCCATATCAACTACAGTAGCCATCATTTCTTGAGGTTATGCCACTTCTTTGCAAATTAGATCCCATCTTTTTGCGAAACATGTCCAAAAAACCTCAAACAACCTCAAGTATGATAACTATGATTCCTATATAGTTGGTGTGCATGTCCATCTTTGCCACGTGCGATCATGTTTTTGCAGGCAAAATCATATATTTTTTTTTGAGCTTTCCTAAATCATGGGGTACCCCAATAGCTGGATGGTTTAGGCTTCACAATTCCCAATCTAAAAAGACACAAAAAAAAAAACGCATGATTTGGATATACCCCCTTTTCGACTTGTTGGAAACATCCATTTCTCGTTGGAAACCCTGCCATCTCTCATGTCCTCAATCTCCACCGTGCAGTTGTAGAGTACCTGAGACTCGACCGGAGTACATCACGATGAGAGCCATAGATTTCTATGGCTAGGTCATCACTGTTCAGAAATGCGGAGTACATACCCCCCAAAAAATAATCATTTAAATCATTTATATATATATAGGTGGGATATGGTGGGATTGAAACAATTCCCAGTCATGGCTAGTTTATGACATTGTGGAAAAACCGCATGACATACCAATGTTTATGTGTGAATTGAAGATCCACAGGTAGGACTATAATGGACGAGTCTCCGACAAGCCAGAAACTGCGGCATCAATTGCGTCTGCATTTTCCATTTTGCAGATTTTTGCAGGACATAAAAAAGGCTGAACTAGGTTCCTATAGCCCTTTGGACTTTCACATGATTGAAGTTAGAATGACATTTGTTGCATGCTTGCTGCCACCCATTCTGTGTGAAGGCAATTGATTCAGGCGGCCGATGGCCGCCAATCATACTTTAGAATTTGCCCAGCAACGGAGAAATTTTGAAAGTGCTTGTCTTGGGTAACATGGTCTAATACAATGGTTTAGTTTAATTAGTCTGGTCTTCAAGTAAAACATAGCATGATGGGCACTGTCCAATGTCAGATTATCCAAATCCTCAAGCCCCAAATGGTCTGCATAGAACATGTCACCATTGTTTTGAATGTGCAGGCGATATTGTAAAGATGATCCTCCATATGTAAGTTTGTTTGTAGTTTGTTTATAAACCATTGCAAACCAATCCAGCTGCAGATATATCATGATATATCTACGATAATTCCGTCATTCACTTGACATATAAATTTTAAACCAGCTTACCAATCTCAGGGGGCCCGAAGTGAATCAAGTCTCTGCTGTCGGGCAACTCAAGCTGAAAGTCAGGTCAGCAGGAGCTATACCGGACCCATATTCAACCCGACACTGGTTAGAAAAAATAATCTTAATGGTTCCTATTACTAATTACAGTAATTCATGTTTAATATTCCCATATAAAAATATATTTCAGATTCATAGGTCCCAAAACCATTAAGAAGGCATGAGGACACTGGCACATCGCTATGGTAGTGGACAAATGTCAAAATGAAAGATATCGAAACGCTTGGAACATCACCATAACTCTGCCAAACTGCATTAACCTACTAGATCTTAATGATTCTTCATGTCTAGGACGTTCCAATCATCACGCCCTCCTTCCTCAATCCACCAGTAACAAACATGCCGAGTGGCGAAAGCAGCTCCGCGAAGAATTCCAATGAGAAACTTGTTTAGGAAGTTTCTGGTACTGCCTTGGGAACTTGAAACATCTTGCGTCAAAGAGGGCGTGTCTGACTTGCATAAATCATCAAAAATCCCTCCACGGAAAAAGAAAACAACACACATCTCACTGGAATATATAAGAACATAATCGCAAGAAGGGCGAAACAAATGGAGGCAAACACTAAACATACTAAACATAAAAAAGTAGACTTACATACCATTTGGAATCCGAAACGTCTTCGCGACTCTTGGTGTGGCCATCACTGTAGGGATGATATATCCCAACTCATGTTTTCTAGACCATGGTGTCACAGCGTAATCAATTAATAGAAGCTATACCAATATATAAGTTAAGCATAGTGAAGCTATCCCTAGCTACGAAACTCTGTAAGTGTTTGTTGTAATTTGAAATGTTATCCATAGTAACTGATCGTTTTAACATGTTTGAACATGTTTTAACCGTAACCGTATTTTGTGGGCGATCTGTGACACCAACTGCCGACCCCTTGGCACCGTAAGACACGCGGAAGACGTGCAAATCGGAAGTAGGATCGCCTGGAGAAAGGGATGCCAAAATGACAGTTATGGGCCCAACTGACAATTATAACTGGGTTATTTCATGATATTATTAATAGGAGTGATCCACATTATATAACAGTTAACAATAAACAGTTGTGGGTGAGTTTGATTTATAACAGTTAACTTATATACATATATTTAACTTATATATATATATTTATATATATAAATAGGAGTTATTTCATCCCAGTTTCTCAAAGGTTACGGGTAAGAGCCATAACTGTAAGAATAAACATAAGTTTGCGAATGGGGGTATTTAATGTGAATGGGGGAAGGGAAAGGGATTCATCATGATCTGACAAGATCTATAATCTATATAGCCAATATATAGCTGTAGCTATATCTTCCTATGTGTGCCTATATATCTATATCGTTCGATATTTGTGATAAAAATGTGGGCGTGAGAGATTCAGAAGTGGATGTCAGTTTTGTTGATGTTTTCGACTGAAAAAAATATGCCAGATGAAATTGGGATCATCATCCCAAATAGGATAGTTTAAGGTACCCCCAAATTTCATCAAGAATAAACATGATCCCCGTTAAACCTCATCACGTAAATGGATATATTTATCATCCCATGAATCGTAAGAGGTTAGTAACCATGGTTAATAAGTGTTCTAAGTAGGTTATCCCCTTCAAAAAGTGGCTTATCACCCCACTCACTACAGTTATGGCCCGAACTACCAGTTCTAGTTCTAAGTCAAACAAAAAACCTCTTTGATGGAATGTAAAAACCCCATTTACATGCAAATTCACTGGGTTTAGGGCTTTAACTTTAACTCCATAGGTTGTTATCCCATGTATTAATGGCTTATCATGGCTTACGAAGCATCCCGTTGTTTCTCAACAACACCGCCTGAGACGCTGTTCACCTCGAGGAGTGGGAAGACCTGATGAGCGCCAAGATTCATATGGGATTCATATGGGATTTATGGCTGGTTGGTTCATGGTTAATAATGGTTCATATATGGTTACAAAGGTCCGATGGCATCGATGGTCCACAAACTTTTGGAAACACAATATGGTTAATATGTGGTTAATATAATGTTAATGGTTAATATATGGTTATTATCTGGTTAATGATGGTGAATAATAATCTGGTTGGTGTTTTTTTGCCCTACTCTGAAAAATGATGGAGCTAAAGTCAGTTGGGGTTACTATTCGCAACTGAATGGAAAAGTAAACAATGTTCCAACCACCAACCAGATTTAGAATCTTAGAAGCATATTAAAGGGGATCTATGTCAATCTATATGGGCTTCACCTGGCATTTTAATGGGATTCAACGGAATATGGGAATTGAGTATTGTAGGCCGAGTGCATTGTCGTCGACGTGAGAAGTGCCGGGGTCAGTAGGGGTGGTGCCCATCGTGCCCATCTCCATCTGGTCCATCTGGATGAATTATCCAAAAATTCATCTGCCAGAGTTTACTAATCTGGAGTTGACGTTACATGGGGGTCCAAGTTCCAAGTACTCAATATTTGTGCTTTACCTGCCCATTTCTATCCATGTCTAAATTGTAGCTTTGTTCTGGTAGGGCTCCATCATTTCTATCTTCCTAATCGCGCATTGAATTTGAAGAACTGCACTAGCAAAGGAACCCACTGAACTTGGGGTCCATGTGTGCTAGAGTCGTTAAACATGGGATTTTTCTGGTTTATGATGGTTTATCAAGGTTTATGGTCATCTCGGTCATCCCATTTCATGGGATATATAATGGGCATGTTTACAATGGCTATATCAATCCAAAAAAAAAGTGGATGACCATCCCCCTGGAAAAAAATACCCAAGGTGGCCAACCGTTCCGGAGCCGTGGAGACCCTGAAAAAGAACTGGCCGATCTGTGGGATTTTTCGAGTCGGTGTTTTCCTCAGCTTTTTTATCCGATTCTGGGGAGCCACGTCATGAACATTCACCATTGGTTCATCATCTGTCATCATATGCTTCGCTAATTCAAAGTTGACAGAACTTTCAAACCTACAACAAAGGTGCCCCCCAGTTATAAGTTTGTTTATAATCCTATTAACTAGATATGTTATTGGGATCCATATAAGGTGGTTCCCCCCCCAGTTATAAGTTGATTATCATCCCATTCATTAGTTCGATATATCTACCATAAGTCCTAGTATTTAGATTTTTTTCAGCACCAACCATAAACCATAGTTATTAAATCCCGATTATGGTAGATAATTCCAGAGTCCCAGTTATTATAACCATAGTTATAAACCATAGTTCTTGGCACCAACTGAACGCTCACCTTCTGAGAGTTGCAAACCTCACCGTCACCAAAAGTCGTCCCAGTGACACAAGTGTTGTGGTCCCGCAGAACGTGGTCATGGAGAAGATTCACTGGGCGCAGCTATGTGGATGATTGATGGGATATGATATAATCTAAATATATAATCTAAATATAATCTACATATAATCTAAATATAATCTAAATATAATCTACATATAACCAGTCAATCATGTTAAAGAAACATAATTTTTTAATTTTTAACAGAATCTAAATGAAAAAGAACATGAAATCTTCATTGGGATGATGACATCGGAATTCACCCAGATTTATGAAAATCAGGATTCTCGCCTTCTCGACACATGGGGAACATAACTTTTTTTGATAAGTAATCTCACACTGGTACTATTGTGGCTACTATATAATAAATACTATTATTATTAATTCTTAATTAAAGAAATCGCAACAATGACTGGTTGGTGGTTTGAACCCCTCTGAAAAAGATGAAGTCATTTGGGATCATTGTTCCCAACTGAATGGGGAAAAAACTGTTCCAAACAACCAACCAGTAATCTTACTGGTGCTTAGTAGGGAATGGGGGAAAGGGATGATTATTAATAGTTGTTATGGATAATTCTCCCATTCCCTACTAAGCACCAGTAAGTAATTTGATGTGATTGCTGATGGGGTGTTCTGGTGACAGAAGCAAACATGTAATGGCGATTTGCTGGAAACCGAAGTGAAATATAACCAAAAATATGATGTGGATGTGTCAGAAAATGCTACATGTTGCGTACCCCCAAGTTATGGCTTAGACTGAGGTCATAATGACTAGCCATAACATTTGGGGATACCGATACCGTATCAGACAATGTGGGTATAAACTGAGAAGTAACCACCCAACTTGGATAAGGTTCAGGTCTTTACACAATGGCTAAAATACACGGAAAAAAACACACACTAAACAACCAGGATGATGTAAGCGTAAGTACCATCTAAGTACTATCTTGAAACACATGTCGTCTTTTAATGATTTCTGGATCGTTTGTCGTGGGTAAAACTTGCCAGCTTCAGTGGTTGGACGCGAAAACACCCGAGCAGCGGACTAAAACATCGGAAAAAAACACCCAGATAGTGGATAATCATGGCAAGTTTCACCAAAAAAAACACTGGGGTTATCTGGGGTTTGAAAAGTTTAAGCAACAACAAATCCAGTTGTATCTATAGCATTCTATAGGTCTTGAACTTTATAAACAGACGTAGAACTTGGGGGCCGTTCTTGTCTCATTGTTCATATCCCAAGTCCATGGTCAAGCTGCTGGGATGCTTCAAGCTGCTGGGATGTCCACCATTCTGGTGCCATGTTGAAGCACAAAGCCATGGGGATTTATGGTAAATCTTGACAGTTCAGCAAATATAAGTGTGTAAATATGTTTAAATAAAAAATAGTCACGTAAGTTACGTAAGTCTGACTTTCTTGCTGGTTAATAGTTAAATAACCAAATTAACCAGTAATCCACTATAAATTTATCTTGCAATCATTCGAATGAATTTTCCCAAAGAAACCAATGTGTTAGATTTGTGAGCCATTGAGCCACTAGAAATACCCATGAAGTGTATCCATCTCATTGCACAAATGTTGGTTGAAAACGCTTTCCCGTTGAAAAATGAGTTAGTTCAGTTTACCCCCAATAACCCAGGTAGCAAAACTCTTCAATAACTCATAGTCAATCACCAAAAGTATAGCTTTAATCACTCAACTATCCAAATAACATACAGTGGTTATTCCCTTCTAACTGGGTATATCAGGCTGATATCAGCTATATCATTGGTGTTCTATACTTAATTACTTAGTGCCTATGGGGCCCCCGGCCATTCGAGAGGTGCTCGAAGAGGTTGCGCCCTAAGGACTGGAGAAAGGTGATGTAGCCTGGTGCCACTGTGGCACATCGTGGATGGGAGAAACCATAGGAAAACCATAGCAAAATGATGCTTTCACCAAGAAGAATGGGACGTCATGGGATTTGTAGCTGATTCATGATAGCTCAGTTGGTGACTTGGTGACTTAAGAACAGGGCCCTGATTTGGTTGGCAGTAGGAGAGCAAGGAGAGCATTTCGCGACTGGCGAATAGCAATGGCCAGTAGCGTTTCCCAGCGGGATCAGCCCTCCCAATCAGAAGTGCTGAAATTCTGCAGGCAGCACTATCTCCACAACCTAAGAGGCTCCCTGGTGGGTTAGGCATTCTTGCGGTAAAGGGTCCACTGCCAAGTACCGCAGGGGTTGATCGCTCACGAGCAACACTTTTGGGGGGGCGTGGTGATCACGCCCTCAGCACTTAGGGTTGACCTACATTGACAAGGGACAATTCCCTATTCACACCTTTTTTTCGTCCTAAAGACGGGATTTTTTCCGTGCCATGTTTAAAAATGGGGCCCCAGAAAGATAGAAACGTGTTTCTTGCTTTTTTGACAAGGCTTGACTCTTTTCATCTTCTTGTCGATGATACGAAAAAAACTGTGGACGAACTGGGGTTTACAAACCAACTTAGAACTGGGGGGCCACATACTGACATGCCAAAAAAGACAGAAAATCCAAGCTGCTTTAAATGCTGTCTTCCTCATAATTTCATGGTTCCCACTTTTCTATCTATCTTGGGGTTGCTATTTAGCTAAGATTCGCGGTGAGTAACTGATGGATACTGATCATTGATATGGGGAACTATGCTGCCAAAACAGAGGGTTGAACTAGCAGTAAATGATGGAATTTAGGATAATTTAGGTGTATTTAATCAACCACACTTATCATCAATCATCCCTCGAAACATTGGAATGTCTTGGATATACAAGATCAGCACTTTGGGGTCAAGACTCTGACCTCGGAACTGTCACACCATCCCTGGTGATGAAGGCATGGCGGGATCATCTTGAGCTTCCAACCAGCTCCAAATCTTCAGTTGACACTGGCAGCATCCCCGAATGTGAGATCTGAAAAGATCAGAAAAGCTGCAAAAAATACCACCATTTTTGGGAATGAATGTTACATCTTTATGCATCAAACAATTACTTTGGGAACTACTGCAAAAAAAGCTTGCTGCTCCAATGAACCGCTGCTACAAGTTGAACTTTGAGTGTAGTTATATGGTATATCAACGCTGAACATCTGAGTGTATGGCAAGCCAATCCATCCAGTTTCATACGAATTGCTGATTAACTACACCTTTGATTTTAGTGGGAACTCCTACTTTTCTGCATCTTAACTTTGGGCAGAGCCGTTCGGGGTGAGTTCCACAACTAAGTTTTTATCTCACCAACGTTTTTCTATGAATAGGGAACATACATATCCCAACGGTATGCGGGTAAATCTCATGGTGAAAACCCCTGCACCATTTCTCCACGATAGCACCACCGTTTTGGTTAAACCGCTGAAAAATTGTTGTAAAATCATCATGTAAAAGCTACTTATCAAAAAACTCATCCATAAACAATACAAAGCTTGCTTTGGGGACACCAAAAAAATGAAAGAACCTGGGGATGACTTTTGCGTCTTCGCGAAGGCGCCTTCCTCCGCCACGTGCTGCACAAAGAATTGACCTGATGGCACCAAAGTTTCGCTTCGGTGTGAAGATTTGTCCAAATAACCATATGTGTATATATATATATATCTGGGTAAATTATAATATTTCACCAACCTGAATTAAGTCCATTTGGGGATGATTTCTTCCAGTGAGGTCGCAGTGAGGTCGTTATAATTTACCCAGATATATAGATCACTAGGATATGACCTATAGGACCTAGGACCTGTTCCCCTTTAACAAAACCATATCTTTGAGTATTAAATGGAGGGTTTAACACATAAGATATGGTCATTTTGATGGGGAACATACTATATAGGATAACCCTCTAACTTAAAACTTATACTCTTTTTTGGTACGACATGATGATAAAACATTGGATTCTCGGGTATGTTCACACCCAAATGGCTCTGAACCTGGGTTTTCACCAGGAAATGTTGGGATTCAATCAATTTAATCAGCAATTTCATGGTGATGTATTAATATGGATATAAGTTATATAAGCAACAACGACCTTCAGTTGATCTACGAACATCATAGACACAATGAACATATGGGGTAACTACAAATGCTTCTGGATTTTGTCGAAGAGTATAAGTACCCATACAAATGAGCCAAAGTACCAACACAGTCCAAGGCTGTCTGGTTGATTGTTTCTTTAATTTTGGGTTTTCAAATTGCGGGTCTATGGTTATGGTCAGTATCAATAAACACTATGGAAAGCTTCAGACATTCTTCCAAATGGTCGTTGAGTGAACAGTCAACACTTTTACATACCCATAGGATCCATGTATGGTATATATGCTAACATTGGGGGTATATTGATGGTAAATGTTACCATATATATAATATATAGCATACATGGATCCCTATGGGATATGTTACATCATTTTCTGGAACTAGCAGGTTGCCATGTGGTGAAGCGAAAAAACATCGTACTTGGTAGCCCAGCCTAGTGGCTTATAACCCCTTACTTGCCTAGCTGGACCGCCCCACCCTATGGGATTCACCGAAAATGATAAATCACTCATGATTCCTGGGGGTGAATCACCAAATATCTCCATTTTTTTGGGGGGGTATATATCCATAGCCACTCAAAAAGTGTGCCAGCCCAATGAGTTGTGTGAATGCTGTTTTCTGATCAAAACCATTGTGAAAACTAGCTCGATAGATCTCCCACCATACGTGCTGGAGCTTCAAACCCACCAACTCAGCTAACCTCAATCACCTATAAACCCCGGTCCTTGGGCAGTTTTTGTTGCACCACTTTCTTGGTGAAACCCCATCCAATCTGGATACGAAAAAAAAACGCCACGGGCTCCGGGCCAAAACGTTCCAACAAGTCGTCCATTTCAATGAACTGCGACTCGCCTGTGGAGAGTCGATCGAAAACATCGGCGGAGTTGTGAAATCTGGATGGCTTTGCCTCGGGGGAAATCTTGTCATGGCCAATTTCACTGTTCATACAGGACATATATGGAGGTTTCCATAGTCATGGGGGTACCCCCATAGCTGGTTTAATTATTTCATGGAAAATTTCAATCTCAAATGGATGATTTAAGGGTACCCACATGACTCAGGAAACCTCCATATGATCAAGCGATGGGATCTGGAGTTCCCATCCGAACAGCAAAGATATATATATATATATACTGTTATGGTTATACTGTTATGGATAATATATTAACCACATATTAACCATAACAGTATATAGATATATCGTGATCGATCGTGATCGTAAGTGTTTTTGGGTAAGACTTTGACCATTACCACATGGACCACATGAGACAAGGATAGACAAGGGACATCACTAAGCAGGGGCCTTGCCATGCAGACTTCCATATATCTTCACTGTGAACAGCTTTGAATCACATGATATCACAACATGGTACTCCAAATTAGCCTCTCAGTGCCATGCAAAAAAAAATGGTCCAATTGTCGTGATGGTTGATACCTAATATGTAAGAACAATAATCTTGGATCGTTTATCCAAACTATTGGTGATTGGTGCCTCATTGATGGCGTAACTTGGTATCTTATTGCCTTATTGCCAAACGTTCTTCCTGAACACCTCCTATTGAATCTCACGGTGCCACGTGTAGCAACCGTTCATCTTCGTTAGGTCCCCGCGCAAATTGCTCGAAACAGGGTCGTAGTGGTACCTGCTTTCCAGCAAGTCCGAGCCTGTTTTTTTTAACAGAGTCAAGATGGATCCAATCATACTCTATGGATGCATTAACAAAAACATCACCCCCACGAATAAAAAAAAAATACTTTACTTCGTGTGATCCCCACCATGACATTTATACATTTTCTTACTGGCAAATCTTCTGGCATTCTATCTGACATATCTTCTGGCACTCTATCTGACATATCTTCTGGCATTCTATCTGGCATATCTTCTGGCATATATTCTGACATATCTTCTGGCATTCTATCTGACATATCTTCTGGCATATATTCTGACATATCTTCTGGCATATCTTCTGGCATATCTTCTGGCATATCTTCTGACATATCTATCTGGCATATCTTCTGGCATATTTTCTGGCATCTATCTGGCAAATCTTCTGGCATTCTATCTGGCATCTTCTGGCATTCTATCTGGCATCTTCTGGCATTCTATCTGGCATATCTTCTGGCATTCTATCTGGCATCTTCTGGCATTCTATCTGGCATATCTTCTGGCATATCTGGCAAATCTTCTGGCATTCTATCTGGCATTCTATCTGGCATATCTTCTGGCATATTATCTGGCATTCTATCTGGCATATCTTCTGGCATATCTGGCATATCTTCTGGCATATCTTCTGACATTCTTTCTGACATTCTTTCTAACTTTCTTCTGCACATTCTTTGTCCCATATCTTCCTACATGAGGTCCGGCAGGGAACACTTGGCGTGGATACTCGCGGTTGAGGTCCGGCAGGGAACACTGGGCGTGGATGGTCGTGGTTGAGGTCCGGCAGGGAACACTGGGCGAGGATGGTCGTGGTTGAGGTCCGGCAGGGAACATTGGGCGTGGATGGTCGTGGTTGAGGTCCGGCAGGGAACACTGGGCGTGGATGGTCGTGGTTGAGGTCCGGCAGAGAACACTGTGGATCGCGGGTCGCAGTTGAGCAAGGACGACGAGGACGACGAGGACGACGAGGAGGAGGAGGAGGAGAGGAGGACGAGGCAGGAGGAGGCGGAGGAGGAGAAGGAGGAGGAGGAGAAGGAGGAGAAGGAGGAGGAGGAGGCAACTGACATAAAATCTAACAACCCTCACCTGGCAGGTGGGGAATAATTTAACAAAAAAATCACCCCCACGAATTAAAAAAAAATAATGGCGGAAAAGACAACAACATTTACTGTCGGTAACATATCGTTCATGCTGTTTCCGTTCATCACGTGACACCAAGCATCAACCTGAAAATCAATAAAGGTCAATATTATGAATCAGCTCAATAATCATTACAGATATGGCCATTAACTGTTATAAATTGAAATAACACTCCCTTAACTAAGGTTCTATAGTTCTATATCATAAACCCATTTATAATTGTTAAGGGCCACAACTGTATGAATCACTTGAACACCAAGATTGTAATGCTTCACCATTCAATCTTTATAATTCACTGAAGGTCACGTGATTAAATTCTGACCCACCATGGCAGTGACAATCCACTTTTTTACCCAGGAGTGAGACGATTGACCCAGAGATAAGGCAAGCCATTAGGATTGTCTGGTTGCTGTAAATAGTAGTCTGTTTGGTGGTTTGAACCCCTCTGAAAAATATGACTTTGTCAGTTGGGATGATGAGATTCCCAACTGAATGGAGCAATAAAATTCATGTTCCAAACCACCAACCAGTAGTTTAAATAATACCATAATTTACATGTATTTACATTATTTACATCTACTATATAATAACTATAGGTTGCATGTCAGTATACCTTGTAATATATACTGACATATCATTGGTTGCATTGTATACCTTGTATAATAACCATGGGTTACATGTCAATATATATATATGTCATACCACTATTTACATATACTGATCTATGTATACTTAGTGCTTCTGACGCCCACACCATGATCCCATCGCCCAAATTGAAGCCCCTCCATTCGACATATTACCACAAACATCCACAAGAGTTATTGGAGTTGCCGTACTGGCACCAATTTTGATGATCATAAACCAGCTTCATTTTTTTTTAATCTGATCACAATTTTTGCTAGTTAAATGACCATGTTCCTATGGTTTTCCTACGGATTTTCGATGGTTTTCCCATGGTTTTGAGCTGACGAACTGGGGCACCATCCGGATGAGCTTCTTGACACAAGAGCTTCGCTTCGGAACACTTCGCCTGCGCAAAATGGCTGGCCATGGCTGGTAGGCCACGGCAGAAGGGGAAGATCTTAGAGCAACCCTACAATAGTTCGTAATAGCATATCATAAATAAATATATATATATCATATATAGGTTTTGTATTGCTTCAAAGGGATTTTTGGCAGTATGTATGGGGAAATATCATCAACCAAGTTCATAACCCGGAAGTATGATGTAAATATAACACTTATATGTATATATCATATCATCTATACCATGTTCCCGAAACACGTTTTCATTTACTAGTTGGTCTTTGTTCACCCCACTAACTAGTTAGTTATTTCGGTATCAGTTATGATTCCAGGGAAAAATGGAGTCCATGAGTCCGTTTTTTGATCAAATCTTGAAACGTGGCGAGCACGCAGAAAAACGATCCCCTACAGAAATGGAGGTTTTAGTGGGATAGTGGGAAAATCATGTATATACCTGGAGTCTCCACTACCATTTTTCTTGAAAGACCCCAAAAAAGTAAGGGTCGTTGGAGAGTCAAGCTATATGATCTATATACATATGTATATTATATTATTCAAAACAGTCCGTTGTGTTTTGTTTTTTTCCCATCGCCATACTTGATTACTGAAGGGTATCAACATTCATAGAATTGACCATTTATAGAGTTGCAATACTGCAAATATGTTACATTCATGTTCTTTAAAGTACCATTAGTACAGCATGCCATGTTCGGGATGACTTTGGATGACAAAAGAGTGAAGGGATCTGACTCTCTTTCTCTCTCCATATATATATATACCCATGAAAATCGCGATGGTAGGAAATACTGTAGCTGTGTTTCGGCCCCGTTTCGGCCCCATGATTGGTAAATTGCATGTTCAAACCCATATTGTTGGTCACATATATATCCCATATGACCCAACTATATCACCATCTTGCGGTTGGTTAATGTTTGGTTCATGGCACCATCTGAGTTGATTCCATTTTTTGCTACTGGAAATCGCACTTTTGTGCCCGGTACTTTAACATAGCTATGGAAAGCCACACATTTGATAGGTAAATCATCTATAGATGTGCCCTTTTGATCCATTTTGAATAGCAATAGATTACTAGATTTCTACATATTTCTACATTATTAGATGACTAGTTTGATACTTACTTATATAGCCATTTATATTGACCAGCATTAGATTACCAGAGAGCAAGCTTTTGCTGGTCAAAATCCCCTCGGAGCCGCCTTTTCCTGACATATCGTCCATGCTTCCTGAGTCGCCGCCGGACGACTCAAGGTCTTCACACGACGATCCACGAGAAAAAAAACTGGTGGATTAGTGATTCATAAGGGATATAACCACAAATGACCATGTATTTACTGTAATATGTAACCATCATTCCTAGGGTTTGAAAAACCATCAATGTGAGAAACAAACAGAACTAATAGAAAAAATGACGATTGGTCACTGACGCCTTTAGGATATATCAAATCAAGGGATAGTTTTTTGATGTGGGGACACGATCCAAAAACAGCTGTTTTCTGTTGGACAATGGGGATATCATTGACACAGACTCATGGCTTTCATCCCAAACAAAGTTCTTTCTAGCTAATCTGTGTATATATATATATTTATAAATGTAGGATTACATATTTTTTTTGTATGTATAGGTAGAAGGATAGACAGGCAGACAGACAGACAAACAGATAAAATCAACAGACAAATCAAATCAGTAGATAAATCAATAGATAAATAGATATGAAATCCAACTTGCTGAACAGAAACCCAGCTTTCTCATGGTTCTGCAACTATTTCCTAACCACAGGAATCACTAAACATGTAAAACCCGTTGCAGGGTTGATGAAGGTCCAACTACAGGCAGTCAACCGTTGGGTTGCATACCATCTTCTTGGGGCCGGTGGGGCCCCCGGTTTACGATAGTTCAGTTGGTTTACCATACTCCCATCCCCCTAAAAATTCTTAAACACCCCATAAATGGTCCTAATTATGTGGAAATTCTGTACTAATATGCGTGGGGAGGGCTTACTCAAATTTCACTGAGGTTTATATAATATCTAAATAAGTATGCTTATCGGGCTTTATAAAATTATAAACCAACAGACATTACGTTTAGGAGCCCCACATTGTGGTGATATCTTTCATTGTGAACCCAATAAGAGCAAGCACCAGGATTAGCACAGTAGCGTTGGTGGGAAGAAAATTACTCTCTCCTGCCAGTGGGTGAAAAAATACCCCAAGTTATAATTATATATCCCATTATAGTCGTCCTGGAGTACATAGGAATGTAGGGGAAAAAATACGACAATTGGAATACATGTTCTTTTTGCAGAAAAATGATCCACATATCTTTCCCCAAACACTGCCCACAAAACAAAAAAATCCCTAAATGGGATATTCATCCCCCGAACCCAGTATGGACGTTTCATCCCCGTAAATTTCAAAACAAATTGTATTCCAAACTCCCTCGTAACGGAATATTCATGGGATATTAATACTCATGGAATATTAGGTGGGTTTATCGATATTCTGGCCATTTATTTGATGAGGATAAATCAGGTTTTATGGTGTACAATACCATCCCCCTAATATTGACCCCAAAACCATGAAATCATGGTAAGTAGGGCATGAAACCACATATCTGGGACCACAAAAAGGGGGTGTTCATTAATCTGCAGATCACAGAGTCCTGGAAAGTCCGCTAGTGATGTTTCTTGGTTTATTCTCACCCCATGACAACTAGTTCGATATATCTATCTACCATAAACCCTATATATCTAGTTGTATCTACAAAGTGGAGCCCCATAACAACGTCATGTTTGTGTGGAACACCCAATAACTAGTTCGTTATATGTTATAAGTACTCCATGAATCCCAGTGAAACTGGAATCCCACGAATCCACCAAAAAAAAAGGCGAGTCGCTTCTCCGAAGGTTTGGACGACAAATTTCTTGTAGATCAACTCAGCAGCTTGCGAAATCTATGGGTTGAACATGATTGAACCATGTCTTGGCAGGAAACCTATTGGTTTTAACATATTTACCTACAGTTTCTGAATTTCAATGTTACCTTTGAAAAGGGGTTATATTGAAGCACCTGATCCAGCGGTGGCTCGAGACATGCTATCCCTAGATTTATCACCCAACGAGTCGGAATTCGGATGGACTACAGAGAAGCTGAAGTCGGGTACAAGCTGATGCCCCAGTGACATGTTTGGTTTTCTCAACCCTGTCAACTGTCAACTACAAGTGGAGGTTTCCTAAAATGGGGTACCCCAAATCATAGAGCATTGTAGTATTGAAACCCATGGTGACTTTTTTATGGATGCCCCATTTCCGAGAAACCCACATGTACATATTTCCAAAAACCCTAGTGAACAACCAACTTAGCTAACAAATTCTGACACCACCTTGCAGAAATCATCCACTATTCTATGGGCGCGGTATGTTCACACTTGAGCACCGAAACTGTCGGCACCCTGTTGGTGGATAAAATTGCAATGGCTATACGGAAAATGATGATAAACAGATAAACGATACAATTTTAGGGGTGCCCAGTTTTTGGCAAATCCATACCTGTGGCCATTCATCCCATCTGTGTTCACCCATTCCCCAGTTCATGGAACCAGTCACCTGAGCTATGTTGAAGACTGGTTGACTGATAAGTATAGCTTTAAGAATCCCCAATAAACCATGTATTAGAACCCATTGCAAAAAGACAACACCCTATATTTACCGGCTAACGCGAGGCCTGCTGTTTAAACCCAAGCGACATGAATCAAACCATGCATGTCACGGACGCCGCTTGCGCGGCGCAGGGCAGTAACAAAAATGTGTAAAAAAAACACAAACAAAAAACATGAAACAAGTTGATCGCACAACGACATTGTTGACACATTGTAACTTTTTTGAACGTGATAACCCCAAACCATGCCTTGAAAGAAGTGTTTAATTTCTATCATATATTGGACATGGCAAACATAGATTTTTTTTTTCTGTCAAACTGTTTCAGGAGAAGCTCAAACCAACTTGGAGGTCACGGGTGCGCATAGATCCAACGTGGGAATGCTGGGATTTCTGCAGGGCGAAACCTAATCACCTTTTCGTTAAAAGAAAAATCGAACTCTGAAAGTCAATGAGAATGAGATCCCATGATGCCAACTAACAATGTGCAGCTGTTTTCACTGCTGGAGATGGAAACGGAGCGGCAACAATGATGGACCGGTAGGACCAACCCTAGGGCACAATGAGGCCCAATGCTACATACTGTCCCTATGGAGCCAACAATACAAGGAATTGAACATCACATGCATGTATGTATATATATAAATAAGCATACATATATATATATATATATATGTATGTGTGTATATGTAAATAAATAAATAAATATATATATATATATAATAAATATATATTTACATATATATATACACATATATATATATACATAATCATATATTTATGTGTATATATATATATGCATGTATATATTTTCACATATCAATATGTACACCACATGTGTAAATATAATATAGATATGTCACACCCAATAGGGGCTTGGTTTCATTTTTCCAAATAATGTTTGGGGAAGGCATGAAATCCAACATTCCATTCACTCGTGCTGTTGATGGACTGGCTAACGCGGCATGGCCACAGCTGCCAACAGTCAAAGACCCAGTATTGCTTTCCCAGAGCAACGACAACATGATTGTCTGTATACGGTAGTGTGTAGCTAACATTGTTTACACATAGGATACTTAAGGCTTGTGGTAAATGGATATACGTATACATAAAAAGTAGTATATATATAATATATATATACACATGCATATGCTGCATGTGTATATACCAAAGCCTTCAAATTATAAGGCTTCCATATGCATACTTATTTGGGTGTATAAGGCGGCTTGTCTTCATGCAAGTGGTTTTTAAAGGCTTTTGTGTCGAGAATTTGAATTTTCAAGGTGGCCAATCTAGATACCCTGAAAAAAATGAAACGGTGAGTCTATACCGTATACCACCAATTGTGGAAACAACACAAACGAAATAATGAACAAATAATGGCTGACACTGGGTATATGAATAACAAAAAACACTAAGACTGTATCATGATATCACTGTTTGATAACTATTGGAAAATCCAAGGTTTCATAAACCAGTATTACTGTATAAATGATACGGTTCCATATAAAGGCTACATGTATCCAAGGATAATCCTTTGTTTAACCATGGTTATATCATGGTATAAAAGTACATCTAGAACCATGATATAATGATAGCTGGCTTCGAGATCACCCTTACCCCACCGCACGACGACTCCTCGTAGTACCTGCGAGGAGGTTTCAATCTAGGGACCTGGCCTAAGAGCAACAGTTAATGGGATGAACAAAAAATAATTCCTATAACTAGTTGGTCATAAGGCCATAATATATATATATCCAACTATGGTTAATGATATTTAACTATGGTCTATAACCATAGTTATAACTGTTAGTTATATATCATGAAATAGTCCGATTATAACTATAACTGTTAGTTGGGCCCGGTTCGATAGCGTTCAGTTGAGATTTTTTAGTCGTTGAATTCCATGGTTTATGCTGGTAGATATAGCTATGGTTAATGGGGTGAAACTAAACCAACTAACTACTTGTTTGGAATAAATGGTGATATCTATATTTTTCAATGGCTCAGATCGCTGTCCAAATCCTGCCACCGTGCTGCCATGAGGCACTTGGTGGAATTTAAGGTGGATTTGCATATCCTTTCGTCACTGGCTAATACACTACATATATTCATGTGTATATATATATACATAGTCACGTTATCTAGTAAAATGCATATTGTAGATTGCAATGATACATCTGCAAATTATTACAAATGTATGTAACTGAGAATATCCCATGTATAAGCGGATATAAGCGGATTAAAACATACTATAGCTGTACGAATTCCCAACTTTCGTTCACATCAGCTTCAGTCACCTAAATGTCCCACTCAACATATGTCAAATTATATATGGTTCTGAGTGTGGCCAATCTTGGAAACCGTAAAAACCACTACTAACTCAATATAATTCTTGTAGGAAAGAAATAGAGCTGTCGATTTGGTACGGTACCTACATTTAAATATACGGATATTTAAACAACGCAATAGGTATTTTATACTACCTCCGGGCAAGTTTTCTCTGGCCCGGCCAATCATCTTAAATATACGGAAGTTAACTATTTAAATATACGGAAAAAGGAGCTGCCGGCGACCGCTCCACCAGTTCAGTACCTGGTGCAAATGGCAAATGTCCACCGTTTCGATCCCCTCGCTTTCGTTCTTGATCAATGAAAACATCCTTGGCAAATGCTTTCGCATTAGTCAATAGTCTGTCTTTTATGGTATTGAGGTTGTACTGTACTATACGATTTTGGCTTTGGTGGAAATTCCTTTCATTAAAAATTCGAACTGGGTGGAAGCGCACGGCTAGAAATTGCTTGCTTCTCTCTTTCTTGCAAGAAATGTCCTAGGTGTTCCTGGGTGGAAGTTCCTTGCTTCTTGGGCGGAATTCCTAGATGAATTCCATAGGTGGAATTTCACGGGTGGTGGTGGAAGTTGCTTGTTTCCCTCTTTCTGCGGAAAAAAAACGGTGGGATTTTTTGGGTGGGGTATCCTGGCTGGCAATTCCTTGCTTTCCTGTGTCTTGGGGAAAAATTGCCTAGGTGGACTTACCTGGCTAGAAATTGCTGGAATCTTTCTTCCTCAGCAAGACTTACCTGGGTGGAGTTTTGTGAGTGGAAATTCCTTAGTTCTCCGCTGTCTGGTTGCAAGTTACTTAGGTGGAGTTTCCTGGGTTGAAGTTCCTTGCAGTGCTCCTGCTCCTTCTTGGAGTCCTTTTTTGGAATTTAAGGGATTTGCTGGCTTCCCTCTTTCTGCAGAGAAATTTCCTAGGTGGAGTTTCTTGGGTGGGGTATCCTGGCTGGCAATTCCTTGCTTTCCTTTGTCTTGGGGAAAAATAGCCTAGGTGGACTTACCTGGCTAGAAAGTGCTGGAGTCTTTCTTCCTCAGCAAGACTTACCTGGGTGGAGTTTTGTGAGTGGAAATTCTTTAGTTTCCCGTTGTCTGGTTGCAAGTTACTTAGGTGGAGTTTCCTGGGTGGAAGTTCCTTGCAGTGCTCCTGCTCCTTCTTGGAATTCCCTTTTGTGGAATTTAAGGGAGTTGCTGGCTTGCCTCTTTCTGCAGAGAAATTTCCTAGGTGGAGTTTCTGGGTGGGGTATCCTGGCTGGCAATTCTTTCCTTTTCTTTGTGTTGGGGAAAAATTGCCTAGGTGGACTTACCTGGCTAGAAATTGCTGGAATCTTCCTTCCTCAGCAAGACTTTCCTGGGTGGAGTTTTGTGAGTGGAAATTCCTTAGTTCCCCGCTGTCTGGTTGCAAGTTACTTAGGTGGAGTTTCCTGGGTTGAAGTTCCTTGCAGTGCTCCTGCTCCTTCTTGGAATTCCTTTTTTTGGAATTTAAGGGATTTGCTGGCTTCCCTCTTTCTGCAGAGAAATTTCCTAGGTGGAGTTTCTTGGGTGGGGTATCCTGGCTGGCAATTCCTTGCTTTCCTTTGTCTTGGGAAAAATTGCCTAGGTGGACTTACCTGGCTAGAAATTGCTGGAATCTTTCTTCCTCAGCAAGACTTACCTGGGTGGAGTTTTGTGAGTGGAAATTCCTTAGTTTCCCGTTGTCTGGTTGCAAGTTAATTAGGTGGAGTTTCCTGGGTGGAAGTTCCTTGCAGTGCTCCTGCTCCTTCTTGGAATTCCCTTTTTGGAATTTAAGGGGTTTGCTGGCTTGCCTCTTTCTGCAGGGAAATTTCCTAGGTGGTGTTTCTGGGTGGGGTATCCTGGCTGGCAATTCTTTCCTTTTCTTTGTGTGGGGGAAAAATTGCCTAGGTGGACTTACCTGGCTAGAAATTGCTGGAATCTTTCTTCCTCAGCAAGACTTACCTGGGTGGAGTTTTGTGAGTGGAAATTCCTTAGTTAGTTTCCCGTTGTCTGGTTGCAAGTTAATTAGGTGGAGTTTCCTGGGTAAAAGTTCCTTGCAGTGCTCCTGCTCCTTCTTGGAATTCCCTTTTTGGAATTTAAGGGGTTTGCTGGCTTGCCTCTTTCTGCAGGGAAATTTCCTAGGTGGTGTTTCTTGGGTGGGGTATCCTGGCTGGCAATTCCTTGCTTTCCTTTGTCTTGGGGAAAAATAGCCTAGGTGGACTTACCTGGCTAGAAAGTGCTGGAGTTTTTCTTCCACAGCAAGACTTCCTGGGTGGAGTTTTGTGAGTGGAAATTCCTTAGTTTCCCGTTGTCTGGTTGCAAGTTAATTAGGTGGAGTTTCCTGGGTGGAAGTTCCTTGCAGTGCTCCTGCTCCTTCTTGGAATTCCCTTTTCGGAATTTAAGATAATTTAAGGGATTTGCTGGCTTCCCTCTTTCTGCAGAGAAATAGGTGGAGTTTCTGGGTGGGGCATCCTGGCTGGCAATTCTTTCCTTTTCTTTGTGTTGGGGAAAAATTGCCTAGGTGGACTTACCTGGCTAGAAAGTGCTGGAATCTTTCTTCCTCAGCAAGACTTTCCTGGGTGGGGTTTTGTGAGTGGAAATTCCTTAGTTTCCCGTTGTCTGGTTGCAAGTTACTTAGGTGGAGTTTCCTGGGTGGAAGTTCCTTGCAGTGCTCCTGCTCCTTCTTGGAATTCCCTTTTTGATTCCTTTTTGGAATTTAAGGGATTTGCTGGCCTCCCTCTTTCTGCAGAGAAATTTCCTAGGTGGAGTTTCTGGGTGGGGTATCCTGGCTGGCAATTCTTTCCTTTTCTTTGTGTTGGGGAAAAATTGCCTAGGTGGACTTACCTGGCTAGAAAGTGCTGGAATCTTTCTTCCTCAGCAAGACTTACCTGGGTGGAGTTTTGTGAGTGGAAATTCCTTAGTTTCCCGTTGTCTGGTTGCAAGTTACTTAGGTGGAGTTTCCTGGGTGGAAGTTCCTTGCAGTGCTCCTGCTCCTTCTTGGAATTCCCTTTTTGGAATTTAAGGGATTTGCTGGCTTGCCCCTTTCTGCAGAGAAATTTCCTAGGTGGGGTTTCTTGGGTGGGGCATCCTGGCTGGCAATTCCTTGCTTTCCTTTGTCTCGGGGAAAAATTGCCTAGGTGGACTTACCTGGCTAGAAATTGCTGGAGTCTTTCTTCCTCAGCAAGACTTTCCTGGGTGGACTTTTGTGAGTGGAAATTCCTTAGTTTCCCGTTGTCTGGCTGCAAGTTAATTGGGTGGAGTTTCCTGGGTGGAAGTTCCTTGCAGTGCTCCTGCTGCTTCTTGGAATTCCCTTTTTGATTCCTTTTTGGAATTTAAGGGATTTGCTGGCCTCCCTCTTTCTCCAGAGAAATTTCCTAGGTGGAGTTTCTTGGGTGGGGTATCCTGGCTGGCAATTCCTTGCTTTCCTTTGTCTTGGGGAAAAATAGCCTAGGTGGACTTACCTGGCTAGAAAGTGCTGGAGTTTTTCTTCCTCAGCAAGACTTACCTGGGTGGAGTTTTGTGAGTGGAAATTCCTTAGTTTCCCGTTGTCTGGTTGCAAGTTACTTAGGTGGAGTTTCCTGGGTGGAAGTTCCTTGCAGTGCTCCTGCTCCTTCTTGGAATTCCCTTTTCGGAATTTAAGATAATTTAAGGGAGTTGCTGGCTTGCCTCTTTCTGCAGAGAAATTTCCTAGGTGGAGTTTCTGGGTGGGGTATCCTGGCTGGCAATTCTTTCCTTTTCTTTGTGTTGGGAACCAAATCCTAGGTGGAGTTTCCTGGGTGGGACATCCTGGCAGCTTGGCGTCGTTCTGGTGAAAATTTTCCGATAGGTGGAATTACCTGGCTAGAAATTGCTGACGTCTTTCTTCATCGCCCAGACTCACTTGGAAAGGACCCTCGGGACACCGAGAGGTTTCAAAACAATTGCGGAAAGACCAAAAATGTGAAGCGCAGTACGGTGGCACAGAGGCTATATGTATCAGAGGATTAATGACTGCTATGTGTTCTTTATAGCCATTTATAACAACCATAAGTGGGCCCTTGTTGTGCGATACTGGTGATATAAAATATCTTGGTGGAAACTTATGTGGAATCCTATGTGTAATTCTATGTGGAGGGAATTCACACTGAGCCGAGTCACTTCAGGGTATTCAAATTCCTTGGCAAACTGCGGAAATGAAGTTGTTGGAAAACTACGCTGGAAAACCATGGAAAAGCATTGGTGGAAAACCATGGAAACACCTTGTCAAAGGCACGGAAAAAAAAACGGTGGAACATCATGCAACATTATTTTGGGCGGAAACCCATGGACACACCCTGGTGGAAAACTTTTGGTGGAAAACAACGGAAAAGTATTGGTGGACAACAAAGGAAAACCGCTGTTGGAAAACTGCAGACAAAATGATGGAAAACTTGGAAAACCATTGACAACATCTGGTGGAAAGCCACGGAGAAACAATATCCACTGACTTTTGATTAGGGGCTTGCCGGTACCCTTGCACCATGCGCCAAGTCACATCTGGATATTGGCATTCCTCGATTGGCTCCTTGCCAACCGCTGTTTCTTCAGCTGGCGCCTGTCTATGCTTTGAGCATGCAACCCCAATTGCATGCCATTTTCTTCCAAGATTTTCACAACCGGTCCAAACTTTTGGTTCGGCCATGCTTAGAGGAGTGGGGGCCTGACAGCCCAAAAAAGTATTGGGTCTACAGTATATAAGTCTAATCATGATTATCTGTAAATGAAAAAAGTCTGCCCCCAATCTAGGCTCTAAAAAATGTCGCGTGGGCCACCCTTGCGCCGTGTGACTTCTGGCGCCGTACCCACTGCAGCAGGCGTCTCTTGGCAATCACAACTCTTCGCAGTCACAACTTGAAGCTAAAAGTATATGGTTGCACCCTTGTCCTTTGGTGGAAACATCTTCTAGGTGGAAATGTCTTGGGTGGACCTGTGGGCCCCGCTTTGGTGCTGCCGACCCTTCCCCATATAAGCCGAAATTGTTTCACGAATCAAAAAGGCTTGAACCCTGACTGCTCATTGTATTCTAAAACAATGAAAACTTTCATGTTGCAAGACTTTGAAAACCGGTCCGAACTTTTGGTTCGGCCATGCGTTGAGGAGTGGGGGCCTAACAGCCCGAAAAAAACATACGTACGTATTGGATCTAATAATTACGGTTTTTGTAGGTGGGAAAAAGTCTGCCCTCTAAGCCATAGAAAAACCGTCGGACGTCCTTGCGTCATGTCACTTCTGGAGCCGTCTTAGCTGCAGCAGGCGTCTCCATTGCAGCGGGCTTATCAGCCATAGAACTCTTCGCAATCGCCTCTTGAAGCTAAAAGTGTGTGGAAACATGTTCTAGGTGGAAATTTCTTAGGTGGACCTGTGGGCCCCGCTTTGGTGCTGCCGATCCTGCCCCATAAATGCTGAAATTGTTCCACGAATCAAAAAGGCTTGAACCCTGACTGCTCATTGTATTCTAAAACAATGAAAACTTTCATGTTGCAAGACTTTGAAAACCGGTCCGAACTTTTGGTTCGGCCCCGAGTATGGAGTGGGGGCCTAACAGCCCAAAAAAAAGTATTGGATCTAATCACATATCCCTGTAGGCGGCAAGAAACAAAAACGTCTGCCCGCAATCAAGGTCCTAGAAATACCGCCTTGAAGGCCGGGTCACTTCTGCAGGCGTCTTCCCTGCAGCAGGCCCATCGGGCTTAGAGCTCTTTGTAGTCGCCTGCTGAAGCGCAAACTGTCTCCTGATTCCTCTGGTGGTAACAAGTTCCGGAAAAAACTTTGTCATTTTACCTGCGTTTTCCTATGTTTAACACAGCCATAAAAACGCGTTTTTGGAAAAACAGCCAAAAAATGCCAAAAATGATTTTCCTAAACAGCTTTGCCGGCCCGTTTCCGGAACAAGATCCGGTAAAAACGCCCTCGCTTTACCTGATTTTGCTATTGTTGAAAGCTTGCGGAATGCTAAAAAAAAAGTTTTTACCCAAACCATCCCAACTCCATTGGGGCCCTCAAATCCCTTCGGTACCTCGAGGTGAAGTTGCCGAGGGCCCAAGGGCCCATACCAGGTCCAGAGGCAGCCATAGGAGAGGCTCAAACATGTTGAAATGGATGATCATCACCAAATTCAAGTTAACAACCAGAACTTAGCAATTGGGATAAGTAACCAGGGTCATTTTCCCTAATGTTCTTTGGTGGTTACATATGGGATGGTAACTAGCATATGAAGGGAAGGTTCATTCAGAAAACCCAAGAATGCACACCAACCTTTGTTTTTTCCACACGGCCGCGTTGATGGGCTATGAGCAGCCAACACGGGCTAACACGGCCACAGTCTCAGAGCCAAGCGAAGGGTTGGCAAAATGGGTTAGCAGATGATTCTAAACTTTTTGTGGGGAATGTTGTTAACCCTGTCAACTTCGGGGAGATGTTCTTAAACTTGCTGAAACCATTTAACTCTGCTCACCCCTCTCCAACCTTTGCACATGCAAGTGCATGAGTGCCAAATACTTTTGAATTGTGCGCAACGTTAGCGAAGAACGATGCGTGCGGCGTCCAATACGCCCAACGTAGCCAACAAAGCTTTCTGCACTGAGCAACATAAAATGTTTTGGGTTTAATCGCGTTTCCTTCGCGTCAACCCCTGCGTGATACAAAAAGTGGTGCTTTGGTAGCAACACAAAACAATTTCTTCCTGGTTCTTTTCCTTTGGCCTTAAAGCCCTGTACATTCAAATTTGCATATGCTTGCAAATGCACAAAACAATGTTCCTGAAATTGCTCTGCTTCTGCCTCCGTAAAAATGCTTTTGGCAGAATCCATGACGCTTACCATCCGGGCATAGCTCCAGAGGCATGTTGCCAGCGTTTTCTCCCACAGCGTTGCATTAGGTCTGTTTGCCCAAGCAACAGCACGTTCTGTGAGGAAAAAAGAAATTGTTTTTCCAGCAATTGCTTTGGAATTCAGAACCGGCCACATTTGGCGATGTCGTCTATTCACCCTAGCTAGTGTGAAACGAGGTTGGGTACAAGCAATTTTATTTTGCTTCTTCCATGCAAGAAAATCAGCGTGCGCCTCTTGCAAGGCAACTTGAAGTTTTTCATCATACTTGCCTGGCCCCTGCATGTTTCCCCACAGGCCGGTTTCACATAGCACAACCAGCGCGCCACCGTTCAATGTCTTTCCAGTTCCAAGATATTGGCTATGCGCCATATCATGCAGTATCCTCTTGGGGTGTGCCCCTGGAATTGTGTAGACTGCGGAACCTGCAGTGAGCTCGAACCCTTTAAAAATCGCAAACATATATACGTACATATGTTCAGCATATAGGATGATGGTTGCCACTTACAAATCTGAAGCTAAAGCGCGCAGAACCAAAAGTGCTTTGACTAAATCAAGCTGGAGAACGATTGACAAGATCCTCGTGTCTATACACTCTGGTAGTAGACGCATGCAAGGCAGAAGCTGTGAAATCACCCAAGGTCATCCCAATCACGTCATGACGTTTTTTGCACATGCAATAGCCACAAAAGTCATTGCTGCGGTAATCAAACAGGTTGCCGTAGGTGTGGTTCACCCATTTCAGGTCCCCTTGTAAGCTTGACAACATGAAGCTGTAGTCACCTTTCAGCCATGGGTACTGTTTTTCTCGTGCCATCTTTGGAGTGACCATCATTATGATCCGTTTCGAAATCTCAGACATCAAGTCATTGAAAGTGTAAGCGCACTCCTCGTACTCAGAAAATGCCGTGATCAAAAAATACCGTGATTTGAACGAGTTCCCTGTTGAAAGGTCGCTAGACCATGCCACGATTGACATCGCCCCACATTCAGAATTTCGAAATGTTTGCACATCATCACCGTAAAGTGACATAGGAACCATATTGTCCCAGTTGTTCGGGTGATTGTAGGATGGGTGTGACCTGAACCAGTCGCAAAAATTCCTGCAATGTTCCCAATACTCACGCACATTCCCATCCCCCAGAAGCATCTTCCGGAAAAGTTGAGGGGAGCGGGCCCACAAAGCTGACGCAAAGTCATCTGGGAAAATGAGCGGTAGATTTTTGACCTCAATGCGTGACTTCTTAGGGTTCCACATTCGAATAGGGGCAGTAGATATCGTAGCTCCAAATCTTTTTCCAAAGGTATTGATGACTGTTTGGCAATCTCGTTCTATGTTGCCTTTGTGGCGGCCATGGCATCCAGTACGTCCAATCCTCCCAACCAAGTCAGTGGGAGGAAGCTTTCCACCAAGTGATTTGCACCAAGTAACAGCTGAATGTGCAGTTTCTTGAGCCTTAGTGTGGAGCATCTCTGGCTATGGCTATGGCTATATCTCATTTGAACTTGGGGCCAGAATAAAGACTTGGGAGCAATAACACCAAAAGATATCAAACAGATTTCACCTGGGAACGGTTGTAGCAGCATTTTTGCCACTAGCGTAGTTCTCAAGCAGCAATTCCCCCAGAGGAGTAGGTGTCACTGGTTTCCTGCAGTCATACTCTTTGGTAGCTTCCAGCACATGAGGGGAAATAAATGGAGTGAGCCGAGGTCTCTTCGAGCGATGGTCTTGGCTTGTGTCCTGCAGGGCCCCCCAAGCTTGGCAGGGGAACGGGCACCAAACTACCACAAATAATTGCGGGCTTGGTAGGGCTTCTAAAAGTATACAAATCACCACACATAGTTTATACCATTTTTTTGTGGACTGGGTGTGGCTTTAAAAGCATAAGATAACCCTTAACCACTGCCTGCTCTCCCTCATTGTTTAAGAAGTCCAGGGGATAGCGTCCTGCCCCAAAGAATCTATGCATGTTGTTTTTTTCCCTGCGCATGCTGGATCAAGGCGTCATGGGACTATGTTTCTTTTTTCTCTTCAGCCTAAAGCGAATCCATCTTTGCTCAAAGACTTCATGGCACGTGTCGAGTTAACACATGGTCAGCAAAAGTGCTGCAAGGCTCCACCAGTTCACCAATAGCCATCATCCTGACCATTACCAAAAAAATGAGAGTGGTAACAATATTGTTGATAATCTATAGTCTACAGCTATATCCAGTGGTCTTTGCCTTTGCAACCACACCCCTGTAGACTGCACTAGCATTGGGCGCATGTTGGCACAACTAGGCAGCTACACTTCCCAGAGTTCAGAAAAGTTGTCCATCGCCTTGGCCTAAGGCTCACCAGCGTCCTCTGCCTGCAGACGAGGACAACGACTCACGGTCGCGAAGAGGGGAAAGAATGGGAAAGGCAGAATAGGTAGATGGATGAAGTCGTCAATGGCTTGCATGCCAAACATCTATTAATTAATTATATGAATGCGCATGATTTCAAACAGTCATGTTGTGGGGCCTCATCAGCTGACTTCCTCTTTTTGCCACCTTTGGGCTTGGAAAGGCCTGCAGCGGCCGCAGCATCACCTAAGTAAGCATCACGGATAGAGGCCACATCCACAATCACCCCGGTGAGCACGGCCAAGTCCAGGGATTGGCCAGCGTCCTGGCGTAAGCATGAGGGTCTATCCTGGACTGTAGGAGTTAACTGAGTTAACAAACTTTCATGTTTTTTTTGATCACTAGCAGTCCTTCTGGACCTTCCACTGCTGGAGCACAAAATACTTCTCTTCAATGAGCTGCGAATGCTTTGCAAGAAGATTTCCTTGGATAGAATTGGTATCAGCACCAACCCCCTAAAGCTAATGGTGAACCGAACAATTGGAATTCCATGTGTTCAAGTGTCTCAGTGTGTCTTGATGCTTGTGCTGCATCAATCGGATCGGCCACATCTTCGATTCCTTCAGATCCTTCTCCAAAGATGAGAAGAGCCAATCAAGCGCTGCCACTGGATCAGTATTTGGGCATGGCATCACTTTGGGCCTTAGATAGGTAATCATGATACGATTCATGACATATATACCAAAAATTGGGGTTAAACATCCTGATGCCAACCAACATTTTTGAAAGCACAATGATAAAGATTCTTTAAATTCAATTTAAAACACTTCTGTGCCTTCTTCGGCTTCTGAAATGGGGGAGCTTTTGGTGTCGTTTCCTTTGGCACATGTGGGACCGTCTCAGTATCGCCCCCATTCCGCCCGGAGCCGCTGGCAGGAGTTGGCATTGGGGCCTCTTTCTTCAGCACGGGAGGAGCGCCGATAGAGACCCGGGGAGCGAAGACCGATGGGTCTGCAAATCTCATCGCGCCCTGTAGTCTGGCTTCTGGAAAAAAATGGGGGTATATGTGGAAAACAATACACTGGGTCTTAAATCATGAATTTGTTTCGTCATCAATAAGAATTCAAGCGAGCCTGACTTGCAGCATGCATCTTAGCATGCACAGCCATGGCCATAGTGTCATTTGTCTCTTCTTGTTCTGACTGGGTCAGCTCGATAAGTACCTAAGTGAATAGGCTGGTTCTCTAACCCCCAAGCTTATATTTCAAAAATGACGGTGTATGGATCCCAGCTAATCGAAGTATAGGATGGTTCCCAAAGTCCAATGGTCATAGCCATGAATATAGGCACCCCAATCTTATATTTCAAAAATGGTGTGTGGATACCGCCTAATTTTTGGTTTTGTGGCCGAAATGGACGGGACTGTGATACTCATAAAACAAATCCAAAGTACCCAATACATCTTCACACCCTCAATTTCCGGGTGGTTCTGCACGAGCCCCTCCCGCTCTTTGCGAGCGATAAGTTGGTCCACGAGGGTGGTGTCATTGCCATAGTGCACCATCAGCTGGGCACGGGTTTTCCAGCCTGAGCCGATGAGAGCCGCGGCAAGGACCCTTGTGACCTTTCAGCGTAACTCAGAACCCAGCCGTGTTTCTTGTCTCCAATGATGCGGTCAGTGTGGGACCGCGTGAAGCTGAATTCCAACCTTATATGTGGGCAACTAGATCGTTAAAAATTCCCATGGTTAACATTACGCACACAAAAATGAAATTGTTGCTGGGCAAGTAGCATTGAAAAGTCTTTTCCAGCTTGCAACCATGTGTTAAACAACTTGGTCTTGGCAGTCTTTGTGTTGTCTTCACAAGCCTTTTTCCAAGCATCAACCACGCAGTCAGGGATCTCGTTGGCTTCGGGATTTTTGAGTTTCCTGGGGCATGGTCAACCCATATTGAAAAAATAAGGGTTTATCATCTCATTTGGAAATGTGTGTGTGTGCATGTGCAGTAAAGTACATTCAATGGTTCGCCTCTTGAACTCAGCCTGCATAGCCTGTCGCTCATCATAGTCAGTCGGGACTATTGGAGCCACCTAGGCATGAACGCGATAGCCACTACAAGCGTGATACAAAAGACCAGTAACACAACCACTGCTATCATTTCGTTTTTGAAACTTAAAACAAGCCACACTAGATCCTGCTTTGACACCAATGGTGAAAGCTGAAAGGGAGGGCGGCGGTGCTGCCACAGGAGGTGCTGCGGAAGTCTTTGCAACCGGGATCACTGCTGGGGGCTGCATTGAGGCCTTTGCAGCCGGGATCACTGCTGGGGGCTGCATCGAGGTCTTTGCAACCGGGATCGCTGCTGGGGGCTGCATCGAGGTCTTTGCAACCGGGATCGCTGCTGGGGGCTGCATTGAAGTCTTTGCAACTGGGATCACTGCTGGGGGGTGCTTGGGTGTCACTGCTGCGGGCTGCTTTGGTGTCACAGGAGGGGCTGAGGCTGTTGCAACCTGTGTCACTGCGGGCTGCTTTGCTGGCGGCGGGGTGATGTGCAAAGCTTTGGGTGTCACTATCTGCTTTGTTGCAACCGGGCGCTCCGCTGGGGCATGCTTTCGCGGCGGTGGGGTGATGTGCAAGACACCAGGACCAGAAGCTTTGGGTTCCACAGTCTGGGGTGGCGGTGCTTCACTTGACAGGGGGGGCGATGCTTTTCCTTCTTGCTTTGACATCCAAATCTCCCACATGGGAATCTGTTCAACTACATCAAAGGACCACTCATCATCCAGACCAGTTTCCTCGCGTTGCGCCTGGGCAAACTTGGGGAAAAAGGGATGGCATTGAATTTCTCCCATGATAGCGGCAAGCTCATCATCGCTTTTTGTGGCTAACTCCTCTAGAATTGCATTTTCCAGTTGGATCTCCTCCATCTCCTCATCAGTCAAAGCTCTTGCTTTGTTGGCAAGAAGGCGGTTGACTTCATTTTCTACTGACTTGTTGGCAGGCGGTGGGGTCGTAGGAATGGGTTTCATCCTCCGGAGGGCTGCTGCTTTGTGCTGGGTTTCACCATGGGTCTCGGTTGGAGCCTTTGGTGCTGCTCTTGCTGGAGTTGCGACCGGTGCTGCAACTACACCTTCAACCTTTGTGCCTGACATCGATGGGACCACAGGGTTGGCTGGGGCAGGCAGTGAGCCAGGTGCAGGTTGTGGTCCCTTTGGCGGGGGAGCAGGTTTTGAAACAGTCACAGGCGGTGCCATCTTAGGAGCATTCACAGACTTAGCAGCAGTGGGCAAAGTCTCCGTCTTGATGAATGCACAAACTACTTTCTTCGTCGTCGGTACTGGGGCTTTTGCTTTCTTAGGTGTTTCGAACCCATCGAACATCAACTCACGTTTCACTGAAGGCTTTGGAACTGGGGGCACAGAGGAACTAGGGGCTTTCGCAAGTTCCACAGAGGCCAGTGTTGATGCCCTCGACAAAACCGTAGGAGGTGTGACAGGCCTAAGTCCAATCCGTATTCATGGTATATTATCTACGTCAGGGTGGCATGGGGACAGTAAAGGTAACTTAAGGTAACTATACAGCCATGTGCATGCTAGAAGCTGGAACTCAAGTTGCCGTTCTGGGTCTGCCGGTATGGTTGGCAATTCGTCCTCTCCATCCTGCAACATTGAAAAATATAGATTTCTGTGGGGTCTATATGGCTAGATTTGAAAACACCGCTCAGTAAACTTCCACCATGTTTTGCAGCCACTCCCAACCCAGGTTCATGTAGAATCATGGTCCTCAGCTGTCGCCGGGGTGGCAACTTCGGTCGGAGCCTGAGTCTCCGTGGGAGATGCCGTTGGAGTAGATCGGATGGCCTCGAATCCAAACATGGGACAGCATAACCACGGCACCTTGATAGGATCCCTAAGCCTTTATAACCTGCAGCATGTTTGTCCTATGGTTTGAAAGGTTTCACCCCAATCTAGCCTGCATTGCACCAGGGAATCTCGAGAACAAGTCTGACTTGACTCTCGCATTCGTCGGTGTAAAAGATATAGCCATAGCCTCCCAAAGTGCAACAACAAAAAGTTATGGATAACATGTGGGTACTGTGGGTACTTGAGACCAAAGTCAACCAATTGGGTTTCCCTGCCTGATCAGAAGACATGGTCCCAACCAGAAGCGATGTTTCGAGTGAAAGCCAAATGGCTATTATGTACACTGAAAAGCTTCCGATGAGTTTCCGACGGGTTTCCGATGCCGGTACGTCAAACTCCATTGATTTGAGGTACCCACCCCATAGTTCCCGACGGGTTTCCGACGGGTTTCCGACGCTGAAAATTTTCAAAAAGTTTCCGATGGGTTTCCGACGGGTTTCCGATGCCGGTACGTCAAACTCCATTGATTTGAGGTACCCACCCCATAGTTCCCGACGGGTTTCCGACGGGTTTCCGATGCCGGTACGTCAAACTCCATTGATTTGAGGTACCCACCCCATAGTTCCCGACGGGTTTCCGACGGGTTCCCGATGCACCCCCAGAAGTGGACACTGCATAGCATGTTATGTTTCGATTCTGCAGCGGTTGCCATAAGTGCAGTCACAGTGTTGCTAGACATCCCATGGAATCAGTCTGACAATACACATATACTTCCCCAGTACCAAAAACTTATTAAGTGCACGTGCTTTTATCCTTAGGGACGGATGTCCATGGAATGCAACACCCTGAATTTCCAAGTTGGAGGTCATGTGGTGGAACCATATCCAGCGGGACATATGTATTTTAAGCAGTGACCTCCATGTGAAAAGTTTCATGGGATAGATTCATCCCTCGCTCCGCTGACGAAGCATCTGATGAAGATATGCCTCGACTTCATCCAGCCTGGGCTACAGCGATCAGACGTGGGGTTCGAATATATGGTGCCTCTCGGTAAGATGCTGCATGAACAATGATTAGAATGATTACTATCTATTTAAGACCACACAAATACAATCATTGAATAGGTTTCCCTCATGAGAAGAAGCTTAAACTCTGGCCACTACAGTAAGAAAAAGGTGAATTCTGAACCACGGGCATGTTAAACCCAAGCAACTTAGCATCCTCCCAGTCATCTTCGAAATCTAGGTCTTGGCGAAGCTCCGGAGCACAATTGGCATAGGTGGTGAAGTTGCGATACACCTCGGACAACACTGACATATACTTATATAAGTATCCCATAGTGTCCCAAAACGCACAATATTCTTATTTTGATTCCAAGGAATTCCAATGGAATTCCCAAAGTTGAATGTAGGATTACCATGGATTACCCATGACTATAGTCACCTTTTGGGGAGACACTTTGGAGCGTGTATTCATGATCTCTATATGCCACCCCCCATTGACAGCGGCTTAGGCACTGCACTGCCGAAGGCTGGGGTATAGACTTGGGTTGCTTTGAGTGTGCGACTCCCTTTGAATTTGATTTTCCCATTGCGATCCACGTAGCGGATTGTGGTATTGGACTTTGGGAACTTGGTTCGGTCCAACTTCCTGCCATAGCACCCATGCACAAGCCTTTGTAAATTTCCAAAGAACAGGCTGGGGTCAGTTGTTCGAATGGTTCTTAATCATCCCAAGTCTAAGACGGATGTGGGTTTCCTTGCCAAACATAACATATTTTTTGTTGGGTTCACACGCAAATTTGGGGTATAGAAAAGAGGACGATTTCGCACTAAAAAGGGATTCAACTCCTAACCTTTGGGGCTGATCTTCCACGGCAAGAAGAATATCCCACCACGTCCTGAAGAGACGGTAGATAAATGGATCTGAACTGAAGATCTTCACCATCTTCCATGTGGGGGCTCCATACATACCAAGCCACATGTTCACAGCATGTGCACCCCACCGCTCGATGAACGTCTTGAATCGAGGCATTTCAAAGATCTCAGAGCCAACAAGCTGGTGAAGGACACCATGGGGTTTGGGACACAGCGGACACGGGAATCATTCTATTGAACGATATCCATAATCGCAAAAGTAAGGTCTCGACAAGTGATGTCGAAGGATTTTCGATAACCCAATGGGCGCCGTTGAAGATAGAAATCATGAATAAAATCACAGACTTAGTAAAGGCAGCTGGCGATGGTAAAAAGTAAAACATGGGTGACATACATATGGGGACATTGATGGACATTGGTCACGCAAAACAAAGCAGACACGCAACACGGACCAGCATCAGATTGCCCCGCTGCACGCTTTTATAATACCTCAGATGTTGTTTTTGTTTTCAATGGAACCCCTGGGTTAACAAACATGCATCATGTCTGAAAGTAACACTTGTTGAAACATATAGTGTATTCATGGAAAGTATTGAGTCTAGCTACTCTCGACCTTTTGGCATGGCAGCCGTTCGGCCTGATGTTCCTCGATTTACCACCGAAAATGTGGAGCAGACCACCCCTGCCCACAATAATCCACCTCGTCGCACATGCATGGCTGCAAACATATGACGGATAAAGCCGAGTGGGCTTAGAATGTCCTGAGCACAGCGGGTTTGTATTCGAAAAAATGCCTTAAGATTGAGACATCATCATTGTATGTTTGATAGTTATTTTTTGATCAAACGCCACAAAACTAATCATAAACTATAAAGCCCCAGATTCATCATCTGGAGTAAGGAGGATATCCAGTGCCACGGCTGGTTCCCCATGACCAACAAATGCACGGGAAAGCGCACGTTTCCCCGCAAAGAGGTCAGCGCATGCCAACTCTGGCAATGGAGCGAATGCAACAGCTAGAAGTTGCATCATAACCCAAATCCTATATGGGAGACACCCAGGCCTAGAAGGTCCTTTCAATGATGGCCCCCGGGGAATCTTCTCCGCGATGTCCACATCCTCATCCTCCCGATGGGGCGCTGGAATCAGCCTGGGCGGTCGGGTGTTAAACGGCGCACCATGGTTAACATAAACTCTTTAAAAAAAACTGTATATGAAAAACTGGTTAGATTTAGATTTTACCCTGTCCAGGGATCTCCAAGAAAAAACAAGAAAACAATTTAAACTTTTTTCATGGGTTCAATTTAAACAAGTATGATATAATATGAAGGAAGGACAGGTGAATACTATATGATCTATCCGCGCTCCTCCCTATAACATACAGAATTGCTTTGCCAACTTCCACCCGCTGCCCGTCATGTCAGGAAACGACATCGATGACTTTGATGCTTTGGGTGGCATGGTCTGGCTACCTTAGACATGTATCGGCCGGGCAAGAGCGGGAGGAAGGAATGAACCTTTGCAAAGCATTTGGGAACCCTAGAACATCATGGGTTTTTTAGAGACCTTAAGAGGGTTATATGATAAGTGGTTGTCGTGCAAGTCAAGGGAAATCCACATAAGCTCGATCTCTCAATGCGACTTGAATGTATATCTTTTGAACACATGTGAGAGCTTGGGTCTTAGTTGCAGCTGGGATGCTCAATTAGCAAACCAAAGCACCCTTGTCGTCCAGAATGCTGGGGATGAACCAAAAAGACTGACAAGGTGATCGTGGTCCATACATTCATATGATCATTATGATCTATGTTCTGCATGTGTTGTTACTTTCTGCACAACGATCAATGCTACTGAATGTCTTGATCGCAATGGTTTCAACAGTAAGGGTGCCATGGTTTGACCGTTTTGCTCCTGGCAAAGGCCATCTGCCAACATCGCTCTACGGCCGCATTCCCAGGCGGCGCAAGTTGCATGGGACGGCAATCATGGCCGAATTGAAGATTTGAAACCTTACATCAACACGCCCTTGTTCCTATATGGAAGTAGGTGAACAGAATGAAATCATTGGACCAGTGCTGAAACAATCGATGATGTTTCGACTCATGGAACCCGCGGTGTTGAAAGAAGATGCTATAGATAGGTCCTCGGTGGCATTCACTTTTTTGAATCAACCCCATATGGCTGAAATGTCAAATAAATTCATCATTGTTGCCACACCCAGACACAGGTGACCAAAACAGCACTACGTCAGCCCCCCATTTGAGTCGAAAAAGGTTGATTGCAAAGTCAAAACTTGGGAATTCTATCTAAATTGCAAATCGATAAATATAATTCGAATGTATCTGGTGCCTATATCTTTCATTTGTGTGATGGGGTACTGTCTAGGCTGAGGCCGACAAAGGGATCTAATTACCCTTTTTCTTTTGAAAAGTGCCGGTCCAAACTGGTCGCACCATACCATGCTCACGGAAAAGGGCAGTAGCTTTTTTGGCCACTGTCCTGGCTCCCTCCTTGTCATCCGGTTTGGATGCCAAATACTTTCGGTAAGTATTGGAATAGACATTGTTAAGGCTGACATGGGATGGGGCGGGCTGTGCATCGTTTGGGATGTCACTGGAACCCATCCGCGAAGCTCCCCCGGTTGACATGGCTGACATGGCACTGTCATCAGTGGCAGCCATCCTGATTGCTCGTGCTGTTCTTGCTTTTTTGGTCTTGGGCTCATCATCTGCTTTGGTTTCCTTTCTACCCGTTCGGCTCTTGCTCGGCTTGCTTTTGTTTCCCCTAGGACTGGCTTTCGCCTTGGCCTTGGGCGTCGGCTTTGCCATCCTGTTAGGTGTGGCCTTCCCCCTTCCTTTCCCTTTGGCTGTCTTTGACTTTGCCTTGGTGGCTGGTTTCCCTTTTCTAGCTGTCTTAGACTCATCCCCATTTGTTTCTTCATCACTGGCATCCCCAAGCTCCTGAGCTATGGCTTTTGAAGCATGGCTCTTCCTCCCACGAGGTTTTCCCTGATTGCTCAAGTCAGGTGGTGCGGCAGTTGAAAGGGTCTCTTTAATCTCGGTTGCAAACGGTGGCTTTTCTGGGAGAGGGTATTTGTATTCTACATGGTCGCCCTTGACTTTTGCGGCACTACTACCATCAGCTTGTGGGGCAGTGGACTGTTGCAAGCCTGATCCATCACCAACCATCACAAGACTGGCTGTTTCAGGGGGTGATGAAAGTGACTCGCATCCCTTTGGCACACACCCTTCGGGTCCCGGTGCGTCACTTCCCCCCCCAGAGCGGCTGGTGCAACCACGTTCTCACGATTGCGTAGGCATTGTTCAGGATGATCATCGAGGCATATGATATCAAGATCTTCGGAACTGGATTCCCATTGGTCAACCTAAGCACCCATCACAGGCGAGCAACCCAAGTCAAGTATAGGGCATTAAAAACTGCCTGTGCATCCATAAAAATAAATTTGAACGGCAGACCATATTAATATTATAATTAATGCTCTATGTCGGATATGTGTTTTGTTGCTATGCATGGTGTGTGGGCTTCGACAAATAGAAGCACCCCATGGTTCGTAATACCAATTCCCAACATGATTTGAGGGTCCCCCCATTTTAGGCAACCCTCATGTGCCTATCCCTCCACACATGTCCAATGTCCAAGCCCAGCAGTCAGCACAGTTGCTGCCAGGGAACTTGATGATCCGAAATGTTCTCCGAGCTCACTCCACGGTGTGGGGCCTGGCGCACCGGCGCACAGAGCATGATACTTTGGGTATCTCTGGGTATGTTCAATATTCAATTACATCATTAATGGCCAACTATGGTAGTGAATATATGTATACACTTGCGACAGCTATAGTTTATACCCCCAAGTATGAGAAGGACTTAACTGTTTATTTCCTCATGGTTTCACGTCATACATGTTAGAGTGATCGGCCTTCTCATCATTCTCGTCATCAGAGATTTGCAAGACATTATGGTCAATGGCCGGCTTTTCTTCACTGGTGGGGCGCGAGGATGAGGAAACCTGAAGCTTGGGTGGGAAATAATAATCCCATTCTTCTTGAGTTCTTGGTTGTGAGTCGGGAACTTCATAACAGGTAGGGCTCTCGATCCGTGACATTCGGCTGGTCAATGGTTTCGATGGCAATGCCTCAATACCATGGAATCATGCATATGGAAAATGCATATGGCATATGGGATTGGTTATATAAGTTTCCGGAAAGACATGCGAAACTCATCACATTTATCATTTAAATTTGACGACCACCCCAAGAATTCAAATGCAGGTGCTCAAGTAAATTTATGCTATCAGGATCTGAAGGACTGAAAATTAGAAGCGTAGCTGAGCCACTTCCACGTTTCTCAGGCCAGAGGATCCTACAGCACCTCCGTGCAAAGCCAGGGCACCCAGACTGAAAATTGAGAATAACAATGAATGGAGATCGACGGTATTTTTCCCATGCATGCCAAATGAAAACCACATACATAAATATTGTGCCTTCATCGGGGGGTGTGATAATCTCAACGTCATCATCATCCACCACATTGACAGGGTCGCTTGAACTGGGGGTTGAAGAGTGTTCCCCAGAGGCAGCAGGTGGGGGCTCTTGATCACATGTAGACTTCCTTGTGCCCCGACAAGTTGGCCGTGCACGGCGCTCACATGGTTTCAGCACAGCTAGAAGCGCAGCTGCAACCTTGATCATGCAGTGCAAGTATACTGGATATGTATTTCATATGTATTCATTGTGCATATGAAAAATAACATATATTCATGCACTGCAACATATTTGCAATCATAGTAACTCTCCCTTGGGTCTTGCGTTTCAAGGCTTTTCGCCAGTAGCGACGGGTGTAAGACAGCAGTTCATACAAAGCTGTGGCTTCATCAGACGCCCATGATTTCCTATCCCTCTGGGACCGTTTTTGTGACAGTCCATGTTCTGAAGACTCGTCCAGCTTCATAAAGACAGTCTTGAGGAAGTTCTGCGTGTACTCCCCTTATTTCTCACCACGCAATGAAACGAAAACATTCCAATACACAGCTAGCAATAACACAAAATCATCTTGCAACCCTAGGATCCTTCTGGGGAAAGGTCATACAAAGCAAGCATGAGGTCCAGGTAATCTTCCAGGTTGACATAGGAAATCTTGCTGCTGTCTATATCCACAAAGAGGGTGTTCAGCGGTGGCTTTGCCGCTGCACACTTTATAAACGTGGTAGCAGGGAGATACATCTTCAGAAGACCTGACCAGTGAACCAAAACGGTTAGATGGTTACATCAATTGTCAATTATACAACCACCGCCTTAACAAACCAAAATTGCAGAACGGGTCCCCTGCCTATGACTTCATCCTCATGCCCATCCAATGCCGTCATGGCACCGTTCCAACTAGACCAGCTCTGAGCCAGCGCTACTGTAGTTGCAAAACGTTTCCCATAATTAGATATGGAGGTTTCCTAAAATGGTATGTACCCAGAAATGAATGGTATTTTTGGAAAAAAATGATTTGGGGATACCAATATTCTGAGAAACCTTCATACCCGTCCAGAACTGATTGGAGCATTCACGAGCATCCCTTGGTTTACAACATCTACCCATAGATTCTAATTGATTTTGTAAAAATATCCTATATGGATCATTATGGATCTATATGGCTATTTTGTTTCGATGTTGCCACAGGGATCTGATATCCACAGCTCCCCATGGGACAGTCCTCGCTTTGAGCGTGGCCGAGGCATCCCAGAGATATGCCACGCGCTTCAACATTGCATGCGCGTGGAAGCTGCGAAAAGAATCAACTTGGTTCGGGTGTTAGATGGAACTGTGGCTTCCCCAATGTTATGATATCTTCAGCACTTTATGTGTTTCATGCACATGGCAAACTGATTTCTCATGATTTGTTCATGGCACCACTACCACTCGGTACCTCGGTACCTCGACCCAAATTCCACCAGGTCCCCGGTACCTCGCTGGGAGATACGAGATACGGAACCCTCGTTCAGAGATACTGGTATCTCCATGTGAGGTGCCAACGATGCTTAGGGATATATATATATATATTGTACAGTACCTTCATTTTAGGATCCTGAAATTCCCATTTACCAAACACCGACTTGACATTAACATACATTAACCATATATGTGTCGTGGTTCATGATGTATGGGCCATGTCCAACCATTCCACAATGAGAATCCTTAAAACAGGTGTATATATATATACAAGGTGGTGCCCCATAGTTAGCTAAGTTAGTTTATAAGTCCAATAACTATAGTTTATAGGTGATACATCTATAGTCAATGGGATTATAAACCAACTTATAACTGGTGGGGCACCACCTTGTGTGTGTATATATATATATACATAAATCCCTAAAACTATACGAATTGATGACAATCCTCAATATGGGTATAACATGTAAAAAACCAACCTTTCACCATTGTGCCATATGAATCATGGCATGTTTGTGGGACCTTGCGGGTGTCTTTTTAAGTTTTGGATCTCGTCAAGAAACCAAGTACTTTTTGTGACCAAAGACTATTGTATTAGATCATTGAGCTTTCTAGGTGCAAGAATATTACCCGTTCAATCCAGGTTTCCGCCTACTATTTTTTCATGGTGCAAACAAATGTACACGTTGCTAATATTCCCCGGTCAAAGTTCCAAAGTTCATAGGTGAAACTGGTAACGTCACCGACCTAAATATCATCATCCTCTGAGAATCCATATATGCCATGATGATGGGCCAGTGAAGGCACCAAGATCGAATGGTTGGTGGCTTCAACCCCTCCGAAAAATATGAAAGTCTGTTTGGATTATTATTCCCAATATATGGGAAAAATGTTCCAAACCACCAACCAGAACACACCATGTGGGGAATTTCACGTAGTCGGGCATCATTCGCTTGGTGAGTGTGACATGTTGTGACCTTGACACTTCTGAAGGGATTGGACTGGTTGTTTGTTTTTTTCCAGTACCGGCACAGCCACTGCCAACCAATCAGCATAATTAGAGAGTTTCGAAAGAAAATTGTGTAAGATTTAGTTGGAAGGCCGGACATTGAAACAATTTCGATATATACGAATCTCATCACCCTAATATTAAACACTGGTCCCAAATATGTTTAATTCCCTACATTCACCATGGCTTCGAAAGACGCTGTTTGGCACTAGGGGGAAGGGATTGTGAATCCCACAAGACTCGAAATTGTTCAAGTGTTTTGATACACATTAATTGCACATTGATATTCCATGTTAATCTCCAACAACTACTTATCATGCCATGCCACAAGACTCAATTTGTTCCAAGTAGTTTTCTGAAATCAAAATCCGCATTTGTTCTTGACTTGGCTGATGCCATCCCGCTTTGTGAATCATGACCATGCTTAGCAATGACACCTCCATTGGGATTCTATAAATGTTAATATTACTGACTCAAGTGAGTTAGGTCACCATTTTATGTTTAGTTCCAATCATGTTTGTTCATAGGCGAGCTGCCACTTTCATGTTCAACCCCCCATGTTTCATGGTAACACCCATATCTATTGTAACAATCATGGCCCGCACGCATCATGTTTCATTGCTAAATCACCATTGTTTAATGGCAATACTGTTGAATCACCATATTTTTCATTGCTATATAAACATTTTTAGTACCATTCTTAGTACTATCAATTATTGTTACCATGAAACATGGTAATGGCAAATAAGTGCTATAATTACAGGGCTTAGTATCAGTTTCAAGTATTTCTTGGAGATTATATTACTGTATATCCACAATAGTTGGGTGATGTTCAATTAGGACATTGACCAACCCCTGTAAATGGAATATGGAATTTATATATATATGGGATTTAATGGGAATATATTGACCTCTATATGGAACATATGGGATTTAGTTAATATATGTTAATATATGGAACATCCTGTTTCATTGTTTCATGCTATTGTTTCACGGCTCCTGCCGGAACCTTTCAAGGCCCTGACGCGATGCACGAAAGGCTTGGATTCGGTACCAATTTCCATGGTGCCACCCTGCCAGTGGATTTGGGATGGATTTGGATTAACCTCCGCAAAAAAAAATGCCGAAATGTGTGCCACCAGGATGCTAGTTGGATGAATATATACATTATATATATCTCTCTCTCTACGCATACATTATTATTATATATATATTATTTATAAACATTATATTATGTTATATTATATTATGTTATATTATATTATATTATGTTACATTATTTTATATTATTAGCGTTATTATTATGATTATTATGATTATTATTAGTCTTATTGTTATTGTTATTATTATTAATTACTATTATTCGTGGGGAAACTAGAGCATCCACTATAGTTACAATCCCCTTGAAAATTCCCCTACAGAATGGTATTCGTTAACCCCACAAAATAGCTACCATTTTGCATAGATCTTGGGTGATATGATATGTGTGTTCACACTGTCATGCACCACCATTCTATCGGCTTCATTTGGTTGCTTGAATCCGGCAGGGGTGCCATTCTATAGAGATGTTTGTTTAGTAAAATGGCATTCTATGGAGTTGTTGGTTTAGTCAAATGCAATAGTTTCAGCCAAAGCCTCCCAACCAGACCTGGCTCTGCACCAAAGCCTAGACCTTCTCCGGAACCTTCTCCGGAACAGTCTCCGGAACCCTGGAATCTGACCTGATTTCCGGAACGCTGTTGAACCTGACCTGGCTCTGCACCAAAGCCTCCCGGACCTTCTCCAACCTGTTGAACCTGACCTGGCACCAAAGCCTCCCAGACCTTCTCCGGAACCTTCAGACCCTTCTCCAGAACCTTGTTGAACCTGACCCGGCGCCTGCACCAGTGCACACCGGGGCTATTCTGGGCTGAAGACCTCATTAGCTTGTGCTGTTGGGGAAAAGATGTAAAGCTCTGTCAGACGAGGCGCGAAACGCCATGCATCCACGCCAGGCTGCGTCCAAGAACTGGGGTTGCAGGTTGTCGACCAGTTCCTTGGCAATCTCCTCCACACCAATCTCCTCCGTGATGCCAAACGCATTCGCTAAGCGTTTCCTTACGGATGTTCCACTGGTGAGGCTCCGCGGGCCCGTGGATCATGGCAGGCTTCGAGCCCAAGGGCAACGACGCGAACTTCAAGACCTTGGAGGAGCAAGAATGCAAAATATTCGAAGGAAGTCTAGCAGTCAAATTTCCGACAATATGGGCAGATGAAAAGAAAAGGTGGGAAGAGTCAGAGAAGAGAAGAGAAGAGAAGAGAAGAGACGAGACGAGACGAGAAGAGAAGAGAAGAGAAGAGAAAAGAAGAAAAGAGAAGAGAAGGACAAAGAAGATCAGAGAAGAGAAAGAGCCAGAAGAAAGAGCCAGAAGAAAGAAGATGCAGGTGCGCGAAAACGCATCACAACAACTCACCTCTCCTATGGTGTCCTATCATTGAAACTTCTGCCACTGCCTTGTGCGGTTCTACTGGTAGTTACGACAAGTCATTGAGACACCGATGTGAATCCAATCCATGGGTGCTGCCCGTATAGCTGTGGCGCTGACAAGCTGCCAAAAGGTTGTAGAGTCTGCACTTGTTGCCCTCTGGAAGCCCGTGCCGCTGCGTAGTTCTATTGTGTTTCGCAATGCAGTGTCTGCAGATCGCATTGTTGTGGCTGCGTCAAGGTTGCTTGGTGCCGCGGCTGCATGTGTAATACTATGGTCTTGTGCAGCTGGATCTCGTAAATCGTCGTGGAGTGGCTGCATCAAGGCTGCGAAAGTGATTGTCAGCAGATTTTCTCAATTTTGGCGCTAGTAATTTTCCTCTTAGAAGTCCTGTTAAAAAGTGTTTCAAAATCGTCTTTTTTTCGCTTTGGCGTCGAGATCCCGGTTTTGGAGCTGCAATTCCTGTTGTGATTATGTACAAGAAAGCTTCTCTGTGTAAAAACTGTTTTCTGTAAAAGCTTGCTGTGTGTAAAAGCGTCTCTGTGTAAAAGCTTGTTGTGTGTAAAAGTTTCTCTGTGTGTAAAAGGTTCTCTGTTTAAAAAGCTTGCTGTGTGTGTAAACGCTTGCCATGTGTAAAAGCACTGTGTGTAAGTGTTCTGTGTGTAAATGCTTGCTGTGTGTGAAAGCTTACAAAGTAGTACCGGGAAGTGCTTTGTGCAAGCTTTGTAGTACAAAGTAGTACTGGGGAGTGCTTCGTGCAAGCTTTGTAGTACAAAGTAGTGCTGGGAAGTACTTTGCGCAAGTCTTGAAGTACAAAGTAATACTGGGACGTACTTTGTGCAGGCTTTGAAGTACAAAGTAGTACTGGGACGTGCTTTGTGCAGGCTTTGTAGTACAAAGTAGTACAGGGAAGTGCTGTGTGCAAGTTTTGAAGTACAAAGTAGAAGTTGGAATGACTTTGTTCAAGCTTTGTAGTACAAAGTAGTATATACTGGGAAGTGCTTTGTGCAAGCTTTGTAGTACAAAGTAGTACTGGAAACGACTTTGTGCATGCTTTGTAGTACAAAGTAGAACTGGGAAGTACTTTGTGCAAGCTTTGTAGTACAAAGTAGTACTGGAACGTGCTATGTGCAAGCTTTGTAGTATAAAGTAATACTGGGAAGTACTTTGTGCAAGCTTTGTAGCACAAAGTAGTACTTGGAACGTGCTTTGTGCAAGCTTTGTAGTACAAAGTAGTAGTACTGGGAAATACTTTGTGCAAGCTTTGTAGTACAAAGCAGTACTGGGAAGTGGTTTGTGCAAGCTTTGCGGTACACAGTAGTGCTGGGAAGTAGTTTGTGGAAGCTTTGTATTACAAAGTAGTACTGGGAAATACTTTGTGCAAGCTTTGTAGTACAAAGTAGTACTTGAAACGTGCTTTGTGCAAGCTTTGTAGTAGTACTGGGGAGTGCTTCGTGCAAGCTTTGTAGTACAAAGCAGTGCTGGGAAGTACTTTGCGCAAGTCTTGTAGTACAAAGTAGTACTGGGACGTACTTTGTGCAGGCTTTGTAGTACAAAGTAGTACTGGGACGTGCTTTGTGCGGGCTTTATAGTGCGAAGTTGCCTTCTAGGGGCTTTTCCTGTGTAAAACGTAAATGCTTCTGTGTGCTGGCAGTAAGAGTTTTCTGGCGTGCAGAACAGCTGAGATGAGATGAGAACAACTTCGAGGAGATGAGAAAGGTTGATCAGTGCTCGGATGAGATGAAAACAGTTCAGAAGAACTTACTTGGATGACATGTGAGAAGAGATGGGATGAGATGAGAAGAGCTGAGGGGAGGTGAGATGAGGTGAGAAGAGCTCACATGATCTGAGATGAGATGAAGTGTGGAGTGTGAAGTGCAAGTGTGAAGTGTGAAGAGTGCAGTGTGAAGTGTAATGAAAGTCTTCGCTTGGCGTTGCATTGCGCCGGGGTCGCGCGCAGGTCATGTTCTTGGACAACAACACAGCTTCGCACAAAGCACGCGCGCACGGGCCTGGCTGGCGCACGGCGCATGGTAAAGGCTGCACCTGGTCGACTGGTGCAAGGTCTTGTCATCACCTAGGTGCAAATCCAAATCCCTTCCTGGGCCTGAGATCTGCACGCATGTGCAAAGACGAAGTGCCAAATTGCCTTTCGTCTCTGCTCTACGGAGGTGGTGGCATCCATCGTGGTGATAGGCTTTGCCATTCCCAACCCGGTAGACCTTGTCCTGTGTGATCCTAGGAGGATCACTTGCCGCTGAGGCTTCAGACTCGGCTGCCTCCTCAGACATCGACCTGACAAGAACAGGTTCATCAGGCTCATCAAACACTCGAAGTCGCTCCGGTGACTTCGAAGATTGAGACTTTCCATGCAAGTTCTATAGATGAGAAAGGTCTTATAGTATAATCCCTAAGGCAACTTCCGCCCCGCCTCGTGCGGGTACTGGTATCCCAATTGCCATTAAATACCATTAAACTCCAGATGGTTAAATCCCATTAAATCCATATCTGGTTGGTGGTATACCTACCCCTCTGAAAAATATGAAAGTCAGTTTGGATCATTATTCCTAACTGAATGGAAAAATAAAGCCATGTTCCAAACCACCAACCAGATATTGTTGGTTATATATCCCATTAATCCATGCTATCCTCATAAAATCCCAGTGAACAAACGTCAAGGTTACATCCCCACTTTCAAAGTTGCCTGAGCACAGCTAACGTGACATACATCACCCACGTTTTTCAATGGATTCAATTCACGGTTGTAAGCCATGCAGTTATGGCCCTGTAAGACAGGGGCTTAAATGGGATGAAATAACTCCTGCAGCTAGCTGGTGAAACATAGCACTCAAATGGGGGTTATAAGCCAGCTATAACTGGTATATAGGGCTACAACTGCTGTTTTAACACTAAACATATTGAAGTTTCAAGAAAAAATGGATCCAACTCTGGGACTAGGCGACGATACAGAATTCATGGTTATATTATACTAGCAGAAATTTATAGATACTTTGTGTGAAACAACTTGATTTTACATGTGTGGCCAGACAAGAAACACATGCAAGTTATCAAGTTTGAGCTTGTCACCCAACCAACATGCCAGCATATCCAATTGAATGTCCCAAGGATGGTGGTATACTCCCAAGAGATATCCCATGTCAGACAGCCAAAAACATATTCCCACATTCATGGCCAATCAGCCAGATACCCTGCAAAACATGACGGATCCTCAGCTGGTTAATAAGTAGATGATCCCATACCAAAAGACTATTTTGGATTACCCTCCGGTAAATTAACATAGATCCTGGCAGTCATCGGGGTTGGAAGACTGGTTTCCACTAAAAATGGCTTATTTTCAGGGTCTATGTTAATTTACCAGAGGGTGGTTTCTAGCCATCTTTCAGATTGCCCTATTGTTGTGGGATGAAACTGTCACCTTTTGGTGTATTGATGACTCAATTGCCTTTCCGAACTGCATTTTTTTGCACCCATGCCTTGACCCAAATGTAGGTCGCTTGCAAGTGGATGTCCTTGTTGTCAAAGACCAACACACCTGGCTGCACTCTTGGGCCAAACAAAACATGCTGATTTCACCATGGGAAACAAATCGGGAACATGCAGGTTATGATGATTTCCAGTTCCGGATACAGTTTTTACCATGTTGAGGTCGTTCGAATTTCATTTCCCATGACGGATCCATGGTGCTGCTATATATGGTAACATGGATCCCATCAATATACCCCCTTTATGTTAGCATATATAGCAGCACCATGGATCCTATGGGTTTACGTGATTCATATCCCAAATCGTTGACGGATGTCAAACCGCAGGAACCTGGCCCCGGCCCAAGGCCGTCCGGATCCAAGGCTTCCTATCCTGGATGATTTCCGAGAGGATTTGCGGATCAACAAAACCATCAAACATAACACTAATATTAACACATATATGTATATACCCTCTAGTTATTTAACATAGCTATGGAAAATGGTCGATTTATGAATGTTTTACCTGCATTTTCCTATTAAGAATGGTGGTTTTCCATAGCTATGTTAAATAACCAGAGGGTGTATATATATATATATAAATTATTGAAACATGTATTAACAGTAGTTTCCCCAGTCATGGTGGATTAACCAATGCGGAGAAAAAAATGGTTAATCTTGGTTTTAGATGGTTTCGAGTTCAACTTCGGGTTGTTGAGATGTTGAAACTTGAACCCAACCTTCATTGACCTTCCGTGTATTAATGCTGCAATGCTGAGAATTAGCTCCACATGTCATCACTTCCACCATAAATAGGTGCTATTCATAGGACGACAACAACAACAACAGCAGCAGCAGCAGCACATGCCTTCCACCACGAGCATTGTAAGAATGGGCGTGTCTTCATCCTCAGTAAGATCCCAAGAAGGGTGCTGATGGTTGGCTGCTTAGAAATTTAGACGCTGTCATTCTGGTAGGAATAATAGCAAATTGTTGCATTGTAGTAGGGTATTCAGCTAGACTTAGTATATAACTTATATCACCTTATATCAAACCATTAAATTACAATACACTTTACCAACATGTTTGGTAGTTAACCAACAAAATTAGGGGTTTACCAAACTGAGTACCCTCCCAAAATCCAATTGGCCAATTATCTATGGATAAAATAGCTGGAATTTATGGATGTTTACGTCATCACAAAGATGGTATTTTGTTAGCTTTGACTCGCCAATTGAACATGATCCATTACTGCTTGGTGGTTTTAACCATCTTGAAAAATATTAGTCAATGGAAAGGATTATCCCAGATATGAGATGGACAATAAAAGCCATGTTTGAAACCACCAACCAGATTAGCAATCTATCCGAGGTCCAAAAGAAAACTGACCCCTTGTGGGGAGTTCACACATCCAAAAGAAAACAACAACAGCACCCCCACAGGATGGTGCCCCCCAGTGATGTGGTTTCGTTGGTTTAAACCCCATGAATACTATAGTTATATTTCCCATAAACCCCACTTCCCCAAGTTATGTGCGTCAACTTAGCATTCACGAACTGGGGCACCACCTTGCAATGACTTCTGATGGTAGATGGGAAATTGCAAATTCATGATCAGTGCGCGATGCAGGAGTCATAGTGCAAAACAAATTGGAAAACCAAGCCAAATTGCAAAACATTCTCAGGCCATGTCGAATGAATATGGTTCACCAACCTCAAATCACGCTTGTTTTAACGCCCTTTTTGACTGTTCCCCCAACATCATCCTACCATAAAACCACCACTTGTCGCACATGAAGCTTGGATACGTGTAAACATGTATTTCTGGAATTTGGCTGCTTAGATGATTTGTCCTACATCTATAGCAAATAATAAGCCCCTCACGTGCAGGGTGTTAACTTGGGCCCTTACACAAAGCCACAAACCAGCCAATAAAAAGGAGTCCAATGAACCGCATATAACTATATGGCCATTTCATGGCTTTATGATTTGAAGTACATAGATGGCACCATTTTGAAACGAGCCTGCCCCACTACCCTCTGGTAATTTGTTACATAGCTATTGAAAATGGCCCAATCGAAATAGTTGATTTACCCAATGAAAAAAAATGTGATTTTCCCATCAGTTTTTTGTATGTTTACCAGGCCGGGTAATCCCCTTGAACCACCAGTAAACCACCATTAAAAGAAGCATTAAACCACCATAAAACCATCCATTCATCCAAAATCAGGATGGGTCCCCGGGCCAACAGGATGGCTTGGCCCGAAGGAATGCTCACCAAGGCATCTGCAATGGGAGGCTCCTGTGACATTGAGGCGATGTACCCAGCAATATATCCACACATTTAAAAATTAGAACAATATGGCGGAGATTTTATGGTAAATCACCAACAATAGTTAGAATAATATGGTAAATCACACATTTGATAGGAATATCTATGGATAACTGGAGATAAACCATAGTTATTTATGGTAGATAAACCCCATTAACTATAGATTATAGATATATCTTCGTTGGTGATTCTAACCATCTTGAAAAATGATGGAGTTCGTCAATGGGAAGGATGACATCCCAGATAAGACATGGAAAAAAAAACATGTTTGAAGCCACCAACCAGATTATGTACCCCATATTAGTACCCCAAATCATGATAATCCCATAATCAATAGAACAATGAGAAACCCATATTATGAGATCAGTGCTGTTCCATGGCCACAGGCCGAAGCAAACAGCACAAAGTTCACAGGGCGAAAGTTGTCACCACAAGACCCAAAGGCCTCATAGCATACCCAATACCCTCTGGTAAACTAACATAGCTATTGAAAATTGCCATTTATAGTAGATTTACCCAGTAAAAATGGTGATTTTCCATAGTTACGTTAGTTTACCAGAGGGTACTAGCTTCAGCCACAACCACAAAAACGAATCCGTTGAGTGTCGTAAGGCTCCACTGATTGCGCAGCTTTGTGAGCAAAGATAGGCGTAGTGCGTGCAGAACGCACAACGCGCAGCGAAACTCGGCTCTCCAGGGGTGATGTCTGCTGTGGCCACTGCAGAGGCAAGGTCACTGAAGCATGTCCAGAAAGCCAATCCACTGTATGTCATACCAGCTATCTGATAATGTACGCCATCCACCACCTCTATGATCCACATTTGGGGCCGCGGTGAGAATTCATCGCATGCACCAACAGTAAAGTCGGTGATTGGCAGCCCGCCCATCCTTGCTCATCATGCTCAGATACTGATCGTCTGACTTGCCCAACTCGTATCAGTTCAAGTTCAATTACTACTTTAAAACCGTTTCAGTTTTTTAAAATCAATCAACGAATTAAATTTAAATGTCTTTAAAAGGCAGAGTGCTGAGGTGCATCGTGTCGAATCTTGCTCCAATCTCCTCACGACACTTGGCATACCAAAACTTTGCCTCGACATTGTCCATTCGGCGACACGTGGCTTGGCAAGAGAACCACATTGTGCGTCGGAGATCCCGAGCTGTTGCCAGCGCATGGTGAGCTTCCTCGACACCCTGCGCAAATGACCCCACTGTAGTAACATTTAATAATAAGTAATTAGAACAATCATGGATTGACAATTGAGTGCCCCAAATCCCATGATTTTCATGATTAATAAATCGACGTTACGTATATTTTCTGGTTCCTTCGGAATCCATAGCTATGGATCGCTTTGGATCACCGCTTTGCTATGGAGGCTACGGCTATCAGCAATGAAAGTGGGGACCCAAAGAATCTGGGGTGGTTAACCAACAACAAGTTACCCCGCCTGGTAAACATACCAAAAACTGATGGGAAAATCACCATTAAGCGGGAAATCAACTATTTCGACTGGGCCATATTCAAGTTCGCAAACTGTAACAGTTTACCAGAGGCTATATCATAGTAAATCCCATTAAACCACATTAAACCACCATAAAATCCCATTAAATCACAACCATTAAGAATCATTACCATGCCGGGTAGGGCTTGGATGGGGATCGTATACCTACATGGCCAGCCAGATACCATGCAGATCTTTGAGATCTTTGAGATCTTTACCAACTACAAGGTGGTGCCCCAGTTCGTTAGCTAAGTTGGTGCCAATAACTCCAATAACTAGGGTTTATGGTAGATATATCTATACTATTCTATACTTACTATGGTTTATAAACCAACTTATAACTGGGGGGCACCGGGGAACCACCTTGTAGCCCATCTTTCAGATTGCAGGGCCTAGTGGCCTAGTATTTCATGATATGTTATGACCATTCCTTAAGGTTGATTTCCCAAGTCATTTCTTACGTCTTCATCTCCGGTTTTTTTTCGCGCACATTATATAGCTATTAATTTGGTTGGGTAACTCTAAGTGACTCCTTTGCTCCCCATTTAATAGGGAATATATATAGGGAATATGGATACCAATAGATCCAAACAGCTCCTTCCAAACCACTGGATAGTTAGCTGGTGCGATATACATGTTCCATCAGCAGTCTGATTTACGCAATGTTTTGATGTTTGCGACGCCAATTGTTGTTGCTGGTATACCTACCCCTCTGAAAAATATATGAAAGTCACATGGGATGATTATTCCCAATCTATGGAACAATAAAAGTCATGTTCCAAACCACCAATCAGCCATTTTTGTTGGTGAACATTTTTTTGTGACACCCATATTTCCCGCCCTGATTTACCAGTTGTGTAGTCCCCATGATTGCAGAAAAATATTGGTTTTGCTGGCCTCCAAAAAAGTGGTCTTTATACAATCATCCATATATTGATGCAAATAATAATCTATTTAAATAATGCATATTAATCTATATTTGTACAATCTACAAAATTTACAATCTACAATAATCACCCATTTGGGTTGTGAGACATCCATACTTTGCTTGCCCTCCGGTAATCAAAGACGGCCTGCTGGAAATTTACCCATTTATAGAGTACTGTCCCATGAAAACCTCTATTTAGTTTGGTATTCTAAATTAAATCACAATCTTGTTTGTTAATCCACGTTAAACCACAATTCGCTGACCAAACTAGCATATTCCAGCTATATCCCCATTATATAGCCAGTTCTGCTTGCCTAACTCACCATGTTCATGCTTATATCCCAATTAAAGCACCATGTCAGCCATGTGTGATGAATATTCCATCATATCCCATGACACCCCATGATAATGCCTCCTTATATAAATTGTAATACCATTACAGGTTTGAGAGGGTACATTATATATCCACAACTAGAGAGGTTTGATGACTGCAGTTGTAGTCCTTAACAGTTTCTGGTTGGTGCTTTCAAGCCTTCTGAAAAATATTAGCCAGTTGGGATTATTATTCCCAATATTCTAGACAAATAAAAGCCATATTCCAAACCACCAACCAGGTTTTAAGTGGCTTAAACCCTCGTTTATACGTGATATATACATATGTATATATAACTTATTTAACCTAAGTTGCAGGACTTATTTGATCCCATTTAAATCTCTTCAGGGCCATAGCTGCGAATCATCAATTCACCAAAGGTAAGGATTTCATCCTATAATATGGGGATTAGATTAATTAATGATTATGTGATTATGATTATATCTCGGTATATTCCACTATACCTCAGTTATATCAGTTATATCTTTATAATTCTTTATATAGATCATATCTGGTTGGTGGTATACCTACCCCTCTAAACAATATGAAGGTCAGTTGGGATTGTTATTCCCAACTGAATGGAAAAATAAAAGCCATGTTCCAAACCACCAACCAGTATATATATATATGTGTTGTTAGTTGTTTTTTTCTCCTGATTAAATTAAATCCACTTTCATATGCCATTGATATCCCATTATATCCAGTTATATCGCCATCATATTCCCTGTTTAAACACCAATTAAAACAAATCATATCACCATTTCATCCTACAATATGAATCATATCATATTATATCCCGTCATATTCCACCATACCTTGGTTATATCTTTATAATTCTTTATAGATCATATCACTCTCATATCTTTGATTTTTCCGGATGGTTTGTCAAGACACGGCTTCCCCGTCTCGCCTGGTTGGCCCAGGTATCCAACAAGGACCAGCGATCCAAGTAACGCCAGGCGATTCCGGGCTTCACCCAAGCACTGCCGGCGCCTGTAACGGGGGAAGTCCAGCAGCAAGGTGAGGCTCAAGTCATATCCCCCATAAAGCCCAATGCTAAGTTGACAAAAATAACTTGCTTTTTTGTAATATTTGTAATGTTAAGTAGGCTTTATTAGGGGGGATATGAATCAATGAATGGATAGAACTATAGTCAATGGGCTTATAAATATATATATATATATACACACCCTCTTGTTATTTAACATAGCCATGGTATAGATGGCCCTAATCGAAATAGAGGATTTTCCCAGCTGAAAACCTCCATTTATTTACGGGATTTTCCATATGTTAGTCATAACCAGAGGGTATCCATTTTCAACTGGTGGTGCCTCACCTTCTGGGATCAGAAAATGGCAGCATTTTTCAACATGATATCTGGTTGGTGGTTCAGTAGCCATGTTGAAAAATGATGGACTTCGTCAATGGGAAGGATTAATTATCCCATATATGACATGGAAAATAAAAGCCATGTTCCAAACCACCAACCAGAATTGGTTGGTCATGATGAGAAAAGTTTGACTATGGAACATTTCTGGGAACATCAGATGGGACCATCCTGGAAATATGGGGACATACTGGAAACAAAATGGTAAACCGGTAAACGCAAATCAACCCAGCATTTGGGCATGGTTTATACCACTAAACAATGCTGATTTTGGGAAAGTTTAGACTGGGCCCATGTTCTTTGGGATGTTAACACTGGGAAGGTTTCACACGAATACTAAATGCAAATTCAAGTAAACAATTTTTTTGGATTTCAGGACAGCCTAACTTGAAATCACCAAGTAGGTTTGACGCGTATAAACCAGACGTTTTTTTCAATGCTGGGGAACATCTCCGCATCGATCTCTCTTTTCGGAAAATTGACAATGGAGATTCCCCAAAGCCATATATGAAATGTAAACCCATCAGTGTAAACCAGTTATAACTGGTTAATAGTGGTTAATAGTGGTTAATGGTGGTTAATAGTGATTAATAACTGGTTAACAATACAAAATTTGGAAAGCCATCAATGTAAACTGTAAACCCACCAACAAAGCCAATCATGGAAAGTCACGTTTTGACGATCTCACTGATTCACAAGCACATCTAGCTTTCTGGCTCCAACCACCTATGGGGAAAGCACATCTAATTTCAATTCAACAAGTACAATGTGAGGCCCCCCAGTTATAAGTTGGTTTAGATTCGCCCCAGTAACTATAATTATTTGCGTACCATAAACCATAGTGAAATTGGAGTTATGTGCACCAACTTATATAGATATCTTGGGGGCCTCACATTGTACCTAATATAGCTAATCTATTTGTGGGCAGCTGCCATAGGCTCCTCATTCCAAAAGGAACCGCCGGTGGCTTCTGGGTCAGCCTGCTGTGTCCATAGCATCGGTGTGGACAAAAGAACCGGTGACCATCACACAGTGTTCCCCAGTTATAAGTTGCTTTCCCGACCCATTAACTATGGTTATTTCTACCATAAATCATAACTCCTAAGTTAATCGAGTTAAACAACAAACTAAGCTATTCTATCGTGGGGGCACTACATTGCAAGGTTCTGCTCACAGTATTGCCAGCCACCCGCCGGCTCTGGCAACTCTGCCTGTAACGAAGACTTTGACCTTTGGAGCGAAAACAGAAGTCAATTCCGCCCAGGGATATCTGGTTGGTGGTATACCTACCCCTCTGAAAACTATGAGTTCGTCAGTTGGGGTGATTATTCCCAACTGAATGGAAAAATAAAAGCCATGTTTGAAACCACAAGCCAGATAGGAGCATCATATACATATGTCTGGCTGAATTGTCATTGACCTCAAAAGCTCGGCCATGTGTAGGGATGGTTCACCCTACAACCACATTCCACTGGAGTCGCAGGGGACGGTCGTTGCAATTCTGGAGTGGAAAATACTGGTTCTGGTTGGTGGTTGAGCCATCTACCCCTCTGAAAAATGATGGAGTGAGTTCAGTCAGTTCGTCAGGTGGGAATTTCATGATTCATGAAATTCCCAACTGTTTCTGGAAATTCATAATCCATGAAAATGTTCCAGTCACCAACCAGTGTATATATATGGAAAATCACCATGCTATTAATGGGTAAATCAAGGAACTTTCTATTAATGGTAATGTTTAACTATTAATGGCTAACATATGGAAAATCCCGTAAATAAATGGATGTTTCTAGCTGGGAAAATCATCTATTTCTATAAGCCATCTATACCATGGCTATGTTAAATAACCAGAGGGTAGTTCAAAAGTCCTCATCCAATAGGTTTGGTGATTTAGACCTTAGACCAGTACATTCAGTCAACAATGTAGAAAACCCCTGGTTTGCCAAGGAAGCATAGCCCACACATGGTCGATTTTCCATATATCAACATTGATTTACGGAAATCAATTGGGACCATCATCACACTCAAGGATTGAAATCAACCCTATGTGAACACCACCAATCAGCCATTTTTTGTGGGACATTTGCATCATACTTCCCAAATTCGAACTCATTGTGTTTGGCTTGTAGTCAGGTCGATGCGAGTCCCTACAATCAACCATTATTTCTCCACTAAATAACGCACAAGGTGGTGCCCCAGTTTGTTAGCTAAGTTGGTGCAAACAACTCCAATAACTATGGTTTATGGCAGATATATTATATCTATACTTATTATGGTTTACCACCTTGCAGTTGTACACGGGACATTTCTAGTTCTATGGCTGATACATGTCCCATGGTCAACTTACATGGTTTCTGGAGGTAATCCATCCTTTTTTGGGGAAGACAAACATGGTATTCTCTCCATCACTAAGGGATTCTTTATAGATAATTGGTACATTGAGCCTTATGAATCGTGGCTCTCTCCACTTCTAAATTAAATTAAATTAATCTATAATCCCCTGAAAAACTATCTACCAAACACCATAGCTACTGGTGAGATATCTGCACCAACTTAGGCATCATAAATTATTTCAATCAGCTGTGATTCCATCTAGATCAACCATAAAGCCGAGTTCACCAAGCTATTTGCACCATTTTGCATCTCGTTATCAAATATGTTATCATGATTATCATGGTCCCGGAGGCCAAAACACACGTTTTTTGTTTTCTAAGGAAAACACAAAACATGGATAATATATGAATATATATATATATCATATATATATATATATTCAACTGATTCAAATCAACTCACATTTGCCGGATGAATTGGATGAATCATAGGTGGGAAACCCAATCCGATTGATTCAACTGGGATTGACATGGGATGAGCAGCGGAAACCTCTGGGCGTTTCCAACGCTGGGCGGAAAAATGCCCTGGTTCCGAGGTCCAGTGACCTGGCGCCGCGGAAAAGCGCTGGTTCCTTCGCCAAGGTTGGTTGGTTTGCCCCTGGTGATTTAACAGTTCGCTATGAAAATCTCCATCTAATAGGTAATTCAACTATTTCTATGGGCCGTTTTCAATAGCTATGTAACAAATTACCAGAGGGTAACTCCAATCTCACCTTGGTTTATGGCGGATATAACATGATATAACTACAATTAAAGGATGTTAAAGGGGATTTTAACAAAATATACACCAACTGGTAACTGGGGGCCTCCATCCTGCATTTGATCAGTGTTCAAGACCCGCAACGTCATCCCTCAACATACTGGCTGGTTAAGAACGGATTTCGCTCGTGGATTGTGATAATCCCCAATATATTGGGTTGTATAAGCCCATATAGTAGTCAACCAAAAAGGGATTTGAACACTGCTCATTTACCCTCCAATGGGTTGCACCTTATGGGACATGATCTACAGAAGGTGGATTTTCCATATCTATGTCTCTGGAGAGTAACCTACATGGAATCCGATCGTTTTGAAGAAGGGAGCTGTGTATCGTAAACATACTCTTGGTGATAGGGGTTGAATGCCAACATACATACCAACACCCCGCTAACTTCATGATTCACTACATGGTTCATTGATATACCATCTGGTTATTTAACATAGCCATGGAAAATCACCATTTTTTATAGGTAAACCATCTATAAATGGGCAATTTTCCATGGCTATGTTAGTCATAACCAGAGATTTAGATTTGGAGACCTGCATACTTTCAGAGCTTCAAGGAGTCTGGGGAACACCGTTTTGCGTACCCAAAACGATGTAGGACCCTCACAACTGTTACCATAACCATATGTTACCCTCTGGTAATTTAACATAGCTATTGAAAATGACCATTTATAGTGGATTTACCCATTAAAAATGGTGAAACCACCAACCAGATAGGGAATGATCATGGAAGGTGGTGCCCCCCAGTGATGTTTGTTGGTTTCTAAACCATAGTAAGAATAGTATAGATATATCTACCATAATCCTAGTTATTGGAGTTATTGGCACCAACTTAGCTAACGAACTGGGGCACCACCTTGTATGTATCCATATGTTACCATACTATGCGGAAGACCATCTTTCGAATCGTGTTTGTTTTCCCATGTTTTCGGCAGTGAACAGTTTGTAAGCGTACCCTTCCTTGGCTATAGACTTACATGCATCGTCAAACAAATCATTGTAAATCTTGCATCCATTTTTCAAGGTGGCACCTGGTTCCACTGTCATATTCTCAGCTTCCTCGTCTGAAGAGTTTGACACGCTTGGCCACAATGTGCCGAAATCTTGCCATACCAGTATGATGGGGACCTCTTGTTCTTTCAAAGCTCAAGCACGATGGTTTCGCCGTGAAATTTACCCTCTGGTAAACTAACATAGCTATGGACAATTGATCATTTATAGTGAATTTTCCCATTAAACATGGTGATTTTCCATAGTTATGTAAACGTTTACTAGAGGGTGGTTTCAAGGAAGCCCTCTTGACTTTGATGGTGTGTGTTCTCTCAAAAGTTCAGGCATCTACCTGGATGAAAGGCATTGAAAGGCCATGTTCGGACAGTTACCCGAATCCAATTCCCACTCCGGTGAGGTCGCAACATCAATTATCCAAATACATTACCAATATATATATATATATATACCAATATCATATATTCTGAGTTACACACAGTGTCCCATGATCCCATGATATCATATTAGATATCATATTAGATATCCCCACATATTAGTGGTGTCAAGGCATCAAACGTGAACGAGCTCCGGACACATTTCACGTAGTTGGAAGCCACCTGATCATGAAGAAATCGGTCAGATTTCATGGGGAAAATTTTAGGGAGATCAGCCTTACAAAAACGGGGGATGTTATGATGTTTAGATGGATATCTATGATGATCTTTGTACATATGTATCCCTATGGATCCAGCATGATCCAGCCGTACCTTATCAGAAAGTACGACTGGGGTATGATGACTAGGGAGTTAAGTACCTTCTCAGACAGTGTTTGGATCCATAGGGTATGTACATATATTGTCATTGTGTAGACCTACATTTCGTGCAAATATATAGATGCATATATACATATCCACAGTACATGCTGCCATAGATCTACGTATGTATATAGGAACACAGTACAGTAAATGTATATGGCACCTACATGATACCTATATTGGATGGAATATTTGCCGTGTGATGCGGTCGTCCCAATTTCAGCTAGAATTTGACAAAACCATGGATTTTGTGATACTCTGAGATTCAGAGTATCACAAAATCCATTGTTTTGTCGAACAATTAGACTCTAGGCGGAATTCTCAAATACTTTGATGACCATCTAATGTGGTTAAAACAATAATAAACCATCCATCCCCCGAATCACCATAAATAGGTGGTATAACCCACAACCAAATGGGTAGTTTATTATTGTTTTAACCACATTAATCAAAATGATTCTTTATGATCCCAAATCTGGGCTTGAGTCACTTGGCTCATCCCGGAAGATCTTCACCTCGGTCACGGTGCAGCTGTATTCGTTGAAGGTCACGGTCACGGGAGCCTTGGTCAAGTTCGCTGCAGCTGTTGACCGTCTAACATGATAAACACCAACAGAAATGATCAAACAAGGGGACTTTACCCTCTGGTTATTTAACATAGCCATGGAAAATGACCCATAGAAATAGATTATTTCCACATTAAAACCTCCATTTATTTACGGGATTTTCCATATGTTAAATAACCAGATGGTACCAGAAAAACCTGTGAATGGAATGTCAATGGTCTCAACAAAAGCAGGGGGGATTATGGTGGATTTCACACCCATTTCTCATCAGCAAACAACTGGGATTTCAATGGACATCAATGGACATCAACTGTGATGATGGACTGGTCCGTCCCTACAACGCGTTTGTGATGGTGTTTTTGTTTATGTGTTAAATACATGTTGTAGTAAGTTCTTCAAGTTTTGTAAGTTCTTGAAGTTCATAAGCGGCTGTCATGGATGTACAAACTCACTACAAATCCGAGCTACTATGGCTACTTGTAGTTTTCAAAGACATACATACCATCTGGTTATTTAACATAGCCATGGAAAATCACCATTTTTCAGTTCGGTAAATCATCTATTTCGATTAGGGCCATCTATACCATGGCGAACTGTTAGTCATAACCAGAGGACCAGAGGGCAAATCGAAACAAAAAAAAACATTTCCATACTTAAAAAATATACTCGCTGGATCTTGAATATATCCAGCCCCAATCTGGAGCTTTCGGTATGTTTGATCAAATCACCACAGATTGGCTGCTATAAACAACTTGAATTTAACAGCCAATCTATGGTGATTTGATGTAAGTAGCTGGTTGGTGGTATGTATATAGCAGCTATATCCGCCGACCCCAGCAATCTGCAGGGGGAGCGCGCCCGAGAAAAAGCTTTTCCAGGACTCCGGGCGCTTTCCAAGAGCTTTTCTAGTGGCTTCAGAAAGCAACGTTAGGCACTAGCCTGCCTCCAAATGCCTCGCGGCGCCCTTGCCACGCTTTCCAAGAGCTTTTCTAATGGCTTCAGAAAGCAACGTTAGGCACTAGCCTGCCTCCAAATGCTTCGCGACGCCCTTGCGAAAGGCTGTTGCTGCATTCTGGGGGCAGTAGCCTGGCTTGAGGCTTTTGCGGCATTCTGGGCGCTTTCCAAGAGCTTTTCTAGTGGCTTCAGAAAGCAACGTTAGGCACTAGCCTGCCTCCAAATGCCTCACGGCGCCCTTGCCACGCTTTCCTGGAAATTTTCTCAAAGCAACGTTAAGCACCAGGCTGCCCCGAAACGTGTCCCGGCGCCCTTGGCGGCCCAGCAGCGTGTCCTTTGGCGACCTGCCGGGCGCTTTCCTGGAGATTCTTTTCTGGTTTCAGAAAGCAACGTTAAGCACTAGGCTGCACCGAAACGTGTCCCGGCGCCCTTGGCGGCCCACCAGCGTCTCCTTTGGCGACCTGCCGGGCGCTTTCCTGGAGATTTTCTTCTGGTTTCAGAAAGCAACGTTAGGCACTAGGCTGCACCGAAACGTGTCCCGGCGCCCTTGGCGGCCCAGCAGCGTCTCTTTTGGCCACCTGCCGGGCGCTTTCCTGGAGATTTTCTTCTGGTTTCAGAAAGCAACGTTAGGCACTAGGCTGCACCGAAACGTGTCCCGGCGCCCTTGGCGGCCCAGCAGCGTGTCTTTTGGCGACCTGCCGGGCGCTTTCCTGGAGATTTTCTTCTGGTTTCAGAAAGCAACGTTAGGCACTAGGCTGCACCGAAACGTGCCCCGGCGCCCTTGGCGGGCGGCCCAGCAGCGTGTCTTTTGGCGACCTGCCGGGCGCTTTCCTGGAGATTTTCTTCTGGTTTCAGAAAGCAACGTTAGGCACTAGGCTGCACCGAAACGTGCCCCGGCGCCCTTGGCGGCCCAGCAGCGTGTCTTTGGCGACCTGCCGGGCGCTTTCCTGGAGATTTTCTCTGTTTCAAGAAATCACGTTAGGCAACTAGGCTGCTTTCAGATTCTTTTCTGGTTTCAGAAAGCAACGTTAAGCACTAGGCTGCACCGAAATGTGTCCCGGCGCCCTTGGCGGCCCACCAGCGTCTCCTTTGGCGACCTGCCGGGCGCTTTCCTGGTCGTATGCACAAACGAGAAGATTTTCTTCTGATTTCAGAAAGCAACGTTAGGCACTAGGCTGCACCGAAACGTGTCCCGGCGCCCTTCGCGGCCCAGCAGGATTTTCTTCTGGTTTCAGAAAGCAACGTTAGGCACTCGGCTGCGCCGAAACGTGTCCCGGCGCCCTTGGCGGCCCAGCAGCGTGTCTTTTGGCGACCTGCCGGGCGCTTTCCTGGAGATTTTCTTCTGGTTTCAGAAAGCAACGTTAGGCACTAGGCTGCACCGAAACGTGCCCCGGCGCCCTTGGCGGCCCAGCAGCGTGTCCTTTGGCGACCTGCCGGGCGCTTACCTAGAGATTTTCTTCTGGTTTCAGAAAGCAACGTTAGGCACTAGGCTGCACCGAAACGTGCCCCGGCGCCCTTGGCGGCCCAGCAGCGCGTCCTTTGGCGACCTGCCGGGCGCTTTCCTGGAGATTTTCTTCTGGTTTCAGAAAGCAACGTTAGGCACTAGGCTGCACCGAAACGTGCCCCGGCGCCCTTGGCGGCCCAGCAGCGCGTCCTTTGGCGACCTGCCGGGCGCTTTCCTGGAGATTTTCTTCTGGTTTCAGAAAGCAACGTTAGGCACTAGGCTGCACCGAAACGTGCCCCGGCGCCCTTGGCGGCCCAGCAGCGTCTCTTTTCGCCACCTGCCGGGCGCTTTCCTGGAGATTTTCTTCTGGTTTCAGAAAGCAACGTTAGGCACTAGGCTGCACCGAAACGTGCCCGTACGGCGCCCTTGGCGGCCCAGCAAGCGCGTCTTATGGCGACCTGACCGGGCCTTTTCCTGGGAGGATTTTCTTTTGGTTCAGAAAGCAACGTTAGGCACTAGCGTCTCTTTTTGGCCAGTGCCGGGCGCTTTCCTGGAGATTTTTTTCTGGTTTCAGACAGCAACGTTAGGCACTAGGCTGCACCGAAACGTGTCCCGGCGCCCTTGGCGGCCCAGCAGCGTGTCCTTTGGCGACCTGCCGGGCGCTTTCCTGGAAATTTTCTTCTCGTTTCAGAAAGCAAACGTTAGGCCCTAGGCTGCACCTGAAACGTGCCCGCGGCGCCTTTGGTCGGCCCAGCAGCGTGGTCTTTTGGGACCTGCCGGCGCTTTCCTGGAGATTTTCTTCTGGTTTCAGAAAGCAACGTTAGGCACTAGGCTGCACCGAAACGTGTCCCGGCGTCCTTGGCGGCCCAGCAGCGTGTTCTTTGGCGACCTGCCGGGCGCTTTCCAGGAGATTTTCTTCTGGTTTCAGAAAGCAACGTTAGGCACTAGGCTGCACCGAAACGTGTCCCGGCGCCTTTGGCGGCCCAGCAGCGTCTCTTTTGGCCACCTGCCGGGCGCTTTCCTGGAGATTTTCTTCTGGTTTCAGAAAGCAACGTTAGGCACTAGGCTGCACCGAAACGTGTCCCGGCACCCTTGGCGGCCCAGCAGCGTGTCTTTTGGCGACCTGCCGGGCGCTTTCCTGGAGATTTTCTTCTGGTTTCAGAAGGCAACGTTAGGCACTAGGCTGCACCGAAACGTGCCCCGGCGCCCTTGGCGGCCCAGCAGCGTGTCCTTTGGCGACCTGCCGGGCGCTGGAAAGCAACGTTAGCACCAGGCTGCCCCGAAACGTGTCCCGGCGCCCTTGGCGGCCCAGCAGCGTGTCTTTTGGCGACCTGCCGGGCGCTTTCCTGGAGATTCTTTTCTGGTTTCAGAAAGCAACGTTAAGCACTAGGCTGCACCGAAACGTGCCCCGGCGCCCTTGGCGGCCCAGCAGCGTGTCTTTTGGCGACCTGCCGGGCGCTTTCCTGGAGATTTTCTTCTGGTTTCAGAAAGCAACGTTAGGCACTAGGCTGCACCGAAACGTGTCCCGGCGCCCTTGGCGGCCCAGCAGCGTGTCTTTTGGCGACCTGCCGGGCGCTTTCCTGGAGATTTTCTTCTGGTTTCAGAAAGCAACGTTAGGCACTAGGCTGCACCGAAACGTGCCCCGGCGCCCTTGGCGGCCCAGCAGCGTGTCTTTTGGCGACCTGCCGGGCGCTTTCCTGGAGATTTTCTTCTGGTTTCAGAAAGCAACGTTAGGCACTAGGCTGCACCGAAACGTGTCCCGGCGCCCTTGGCGGCCCAGCAGCGTCTCTTTTGGCCACCTGCCGGGCGCTTTCCTGGAGATTTTCTTCTGGTTTCAGAAAGCAACGTTAGGCACTAGGCTGCACCGAAACGTGCCCCGGCGCCTTTGGCGGCCCAGCAGCGTGTCTTTTGGCGACCTGCCGGGCGCTTTCCTGGAGATTTTCTTCTGGTTTCAGAAAGCAACGTTAGGCACTAGGCTGCACCGAATTTGAATTGACCCCACGGCAGAAAAAACTTGCGGGAACATGCCTGTCCTCAACTTTTGCAGTGACTGAAGGTAAAGCGGATTGGGCTTGGCATATTGCGTTCTTCAAGATGTGGAAGTACTATTGGAAATCAGAAAGATGTAGAAAGATCATTGTTTCAACATGTAAATTCTTGGTTCCTGGATAGTGGTTCCTCGCTGGAATTTTGGTTCCGGTGGTTCCAGGAACTGAGGCCTGGTTACTTGGGAGAGAGGGTCGCAGGAGTGCTTGGGTATTATATATTATATTCGACTATATCAATTATCCGCCGACCCCGCTTGCAGCAGCGGGAGCGCGTCAGAGGAGGAATTACCAGTCATTACAAGCAGCTAGGGCAAGAAGCAATAAAACAAGAAACAAGAAGCAAGAAGCAAGAAGCGGTTACAGGCAACAAGCGGCAAGAAGCAAGAAACTAGAAGCCAGGAAGCAACAAGCCGCTGGAAGACAGGTCAGAAAGCTCATTTTCTTGTCGATTCAGAAAGTTAGGCAGGCGGCTGGAAGACAGCTCAGAGAGCTAGTTTTCTTGTTAGGCAGTCAGAGCCGTGGCCCGCAGGCCCGGTCCGTCCCTCAAAGCCCTGCTTCTCCTGCAGCGGTTCAATTCGAAGTCCACCTTTTGTTTCGTGGGATTGCGACGTAACTTATATTATATTATATTCTATTCTATTCTGTTATATATTATATTAGAATATATCAATTATCCGCCGACCCCGCTTGCAGCAGCGGGAGCGCGTCAGAGGAGGAATTACCAGCAGCAAGGGCCAAGAAGTCATTACAAGCAGCTAGGGCAAGAAGCAAGAAAACAAGAAAGAAGAAGCAAGAAGCAACAAGCAATTACAGGCAACAAGCGGCAAGAAGCAAGAAACAAGAAGCCAGGAAGCGACAAGTGGCTGGAAGACAGGTCAGAGAGCTAGTTTTCTTGTCGATTCAAAAAGCAACGTTAGGCAGGCGGCTGGAACACAGCTCAGAGAGCTAGTTTTCTTGTAGGTTCAGAAAGCAACATTAGGCATGCTTCTCCAGGGGTCGGCGGCAGAGGGCGTAGCCCTTTAAATAATCATCTTACCCGTAGCCGTCGGCCTAAAGTCTTGGCTGGCGAGTGGGAATCCGAAAATTGGAGATCAAAAACTACCTTAGGATTCCCTATGATTCCCTCCTTAGAAGATGTACATATTCAAGGAAATTGAGCATTTAATCGAGAAAGCGCCTTGGGACCAACCATCAAGGTGGGCCCCCCAGACCCGGCTCGGCGAGATTCAAGTTAATCATGCGCTCCAAGCAGGGTGCGACCACCGCTTTCAGGTTCAAAGCCGACCTGCAAAGCTGTGCTTCTTTGTGACAGCCAAAAAAAAGATAAGCCAAGTGATAGCTACCCTCTGGTGAACTAACATAGCAATGGAAAATCACCATTTTTAATGGGAAAATCCACTATAAATGGCCATTTTCCATTGCTATGTTAGTTCACCAGAGGGTATCAAGAAATCCCTGGTTCACCTGAACTCACTTTTTTGGGAAGCACATATAAGCACATTGTCGTTCAGACGGGGATCATCCCACGGATGGTAAGAGGTTACCGTAACTGCGCTTATATGAACTACTTACAGTGTGCGTATATGTTATATACATATTATATGTATATTACTATATATATATATATTGTATATATGTACATAATCATAAATATGGGAGCATTTTCTCTATCAATTTCTCTATCTACATACTTATCCCATACGTTTTCCGCTGTGGACTTGTCCTTGGATAACTCACGACTCACGATCACCAGAGCAGTCAGAGGACGCTTCTTGAAGCCACTCTTCAGCATGCTGATCACTCAAATGTACCAGCATCACATTGCCCTGGGCAACAAAATCCAATCATCTGGAAATGGATAGAGATGTGCATTGAAGGATGATGAAATATCATGAATCATGACATATGATGAATATGATGAAATAATGTGTGTTTAAACTTGGAGTACCCACAAACATTGGAGTGCTCCCAATTTGATTATTTAGCATCATTTGCCCTATCAATGTTTTCTCCAAGCCAGGTTAGACCAAGTCCCACCGGCATCATTCCCCGTCACCCTGGGACGGTCATCATCCACTGGGACGGAAAACTCAAAAACAAACTCATGACTTCGGTCCGGAACACGCACTCGCGGAGTAGAGCCCCGCATTGCAAAACCTGGATCTGACATAGGTCCAACACAGCAAGGGAACAATGGAAGTAGACGAAAGTGTCAAGCTATCTCGTGAAGATGAGTTGGGTATGTGTTCAAACATCCAGCCATTTGGTTTCCTCTGAAATGGCTACGTTTTCTCCATATGGGAGCTTTGATAGATCCTTGTCAGGGTGTAAATTTGTGGTTAAATGCATCATCCGGAATGCTTCCAAATCTGAAAACCAAACACTTGCATTGAAAGCATCAAAACTCATTGATAATGCAGAAGCCCTTTCAATAGAGCATCACCAACTTGCAAAAATCAACTGTACATGTACAGAAGTCTAAATCATTCTAAATCACAAGCCGGTGTCCATTGGCCAAGATTCAACTGTGGATACCAAAGAGAAAGCAGTCGCAAAAAACATCAAAAAACTATGTCACACACCATGGATTGCCCATGGATCGGCTGCTGCGTCGAGCAACTTCACCAATTTTCATCAGCAAACATGCATTCTCATCATTCACGACCTTGTCTTTGCCATAGATAAAGTCCTCAGTTTTTTGCCATGTGTTGACAGGAAACCAGGAACCCAAGCGTCGTTCTCAGAAGTCCACAGCTGGTGACTTCCACAGATAGAACCAAAAAATACCAAAAATACATGCAATGTCTGGCATGGAAATTGTCTTTCAAAACCTAAATTAATGGGGGGCTAAATATGGGGGGTGGGGCTAAATATGGTAGGATTCTACCAGGGGAACTGACTGCTCTTGGCACCAATCATGGCGGCGTTGGCAAGTTGTTGATTTACAATGGAACCATCAGCACACCTGCAATGCACAAAAAGGGACTGTGCCAGCAGAAGGCAACAGAGTTCAAAAAACACATGTTGAAGTCATGCAAGCTGTACCAAGTACATCCTGTTCTCATGGTATCGGGGAGTCACAGGAATAGCCACTATATGCGAACAAATATCGAAATGAGTACGCCAGACTCAAAATCACTTGTCTATTGGGGAGCCAGTGATTTTGGCGTTAAGATTTCAGGTTTCTGTGGAGATAGGCCCGTCGCCAAGGGGAAAGAGCTGCCAAGAAGATTATGTTGTCACCAGTCAGACTGAGAACTGTGTCTGTGAGCTATACGCCTGGAAGTGGGCTTTACAATTCATAGCTATTCGCCTTGGAACCTCGAGAAATCATTTAAAATTATTTGACTTTTTGAAATGACATAGTAATTCCAAGTAAGTTGTGGCTGGCATATTATTCTGATTTGTCACACAAATATTGGCAGCCATGACGAAAACGAAAAAGAGATCCTTTCACACCACAATTTTGATCCAAATTTTCATCGAATTTACCGAGGGTACAACTGGTATCGCCAAGCATCCAGCGCAGTTTCAAAGGCTGCATGGCACTGCTGCGGAAGCAAGTGAGTCAAGTCGGTACCAGACCCTTCCTGGGTGCCGGGATTCCCAGTGCACTGAGGCCATGATCACTGATGCCAGGTTTTAATCCTCGCATCAGTAGAGGGTACCAAAATATATCACCCGGCAACGTTTTTCATCAATCAACAGAAGGTTTTGAACAATGACCACGCAAGCTACAGAGCAACGCTGGATTTGCTCAATCTTCCAGCCAAGGAACTCCTGGTATACATGATGGTAGTTGAACATACATTTGCCACAACGATCATGATTGTAGTTCCAAAACTGATTGTGGATTGATCAACTCTACTGGTTGAGAAAACCTTCCTGAATGGGTCCGCCCATACTGTCCATAACTTTCCACTAGACTTGGCAGGCACTTTGCAATGATCAAAAAGGGTCTCTTGTGGTGTCAATTCATGTCTCAAGTGCCTCGATTCAGGTTGTGAACATTCAAGGTACAGCTTGACGGTCTCGTGATGCAGCAAAATTGCCTGCCGTATTTATAACTCACGTAACACGATTTAATAAGATATGATGTCCGTTTATGTTCCCCGTGTTGTGTATACTAAAATCATGTACTCTGAAATCACATCGGTATACCAAAACGTCTCAATCTTGATAGCCATATCAGCTGATATTAACATCTAAACCGTAGCATGTAATGTGGTAGACCGGTAGACCCTATTTAATAACCTACCATTTGGGAATGGTTTACACAACCATATACCCATTGATGGTGATTTGATCACATCTAAATTGCCCCAGCCATTGGTCCCAGCCACATATGCAGCATTGAAGGCGGCTGAGAACATGTCGCAGCCTCGAGGACCCTCAGCCAAAATGACCTGAAAATTTGCGCAGTTTTTCCGTTGAGAAATCACAGCCTCTGGTAATGGGATAAGAAAAGGAGGTTTCATGTGGGATATACATGGATATATACTGGGAACCTGCCAACTTGGGAGACCATCCCAGCAGTGCTTACAACCACTTTTGCTGTATTCAAAATGCAACTTTTTCAGCTGAAAAAGCAAAAAAAACACCAAAACGCAGACATGTGAGCAATTGTGAGCATATGAAAATCATTGAAAATCACTAACTCATATTGGTTTAAAGCCTCAGTACAATTCTCTGCGGCGTCTATACTACATGTTTTGCTGGGTCGACTGGGCCCGGGACCCGGTGCAAGTGATAGGTCTTGTCTTGGACCCTCACCTGGCGCGCAAGGTGCACAACTGATACGTATCACCTATACTGGTGTATACATATATATATATATAATTATATTAGATATAATTGCCAATAGAATTGTGTAATAGATTGAATGCCACTGATTTCTGCATTCTATGTGTATCTAGTTGTACTATATAGTTGTACTAATTGTGTGTGTCATACATGTTCACAAGTATTGCCGCAATTCGACATAGCAGTTTGATGTGTAGTTTGGAGGCGGTCAAGTGTCCAGAACATTGGGACATATGTCGATGTTCAGCGAATCATCATAGGATGGAACAGCCATCCACACTGTATAACTGGATATTTTTAATGATATTCCCATTTGCCAAGGGCCTTCCAGTCCGCATATTTGCCCGAAACCCACTCAAAGGCAGCAGGGGCTTGTGGGCCCGTGTACAAATCCTGGCGTGGCAAGGTTGATGGATGATACACAGCTCAACTAGATTGGGTGGCGTATTTACTGATCTGTCACAGCGCGGAAAACAACTAACAAAAGAACTACAGTAACCATGGCATTTCTGCCAGGTTGCAGTCTGTGTCCAACCTTACATAAAAGAACATAGAGGATTTGAAGTCACTGAGCTCGCAACGAACCCTGTGTATACAGGAATACTTGAATATTCCAGCCACTAAACAAAAATATTCTCAAGCTACATTCGATCATATGATACATATATATATATATATAATATGTGTATATATATGTATATATATATTATATATACAGTATGCGATCTATCTCCAGACCCTGGAAGCACCGTTTCTTCGCTAGCCCCAGGGCTTGGAGGTTTCCGTTTTGTCATGGGGCTACCTCCAAATCGCTGCAGCGCACCTTCAAGAATCCCATTGGATTCACGGCTGTTGATTCAGCGGATTCAGCGCTGCCAAAATGGCTACGTTGCGTTTTCGGGCAGCATCAGCCAGTTTTCTGATGTTTCTGGATGAACATATAAATTGATGGTTAAATATGGTTAAATACTGGTTCATATGGCGATGAGGATTAAATTTATGTTTTGCAGATGGCAAACAGATTGATTGATTTCTTAGCTGCATCGCAATCGGGTATTAAGATGAAAGACCTGACATGTTCAACAAACCACCCTGGCGTCCGTTTTAGGTTCATACAGAAATACAACACCAGGAAAATAAGGATTTTCCCAGTGCCTATCACTGGTCGGTAAGTCCTTTTCATCCAGGTGTGCTTCAAGATTGGAGTTCCAACAAGTCCCCCACTTCCTGGTATAGAGATTAGCAACAGCACTCCGTTCCAGTAGCAGAACCTTCTTTGAGGATCCCGTGTTGCTGGGTTTGGTTTGAGATGCGCATCAGTGACTGACACCATTGCAAATTCCTTCTTATATCTGGATGGCAATATCATATGGAGGTCTTCTGAAACGGTGGTACAGTGGTACCCCCATATCATCCATTTTTATGGGATGTTCCACTATAAACCATCCATTTAAGGGGTACCCCATTTCAATTTCAGGAGACCTCCGCATCTAATATATTGTAATATCCAATCTAGTTCACCAACCTAAAAACTTCGGCCCGTTTAATGGGAGAGTTATCCCTTACAACCCATTAGTGCAGAGGAACAACACACGGCGAATTCTGCCAGTTTTTCGGGCCCCTTCCAGGTCTCCCCGAGATCGAGGCACCTTCAACATGAGTTCCCGGCATCTGGCTGCATCTGTGCATTTCCTGGCGTGGGCCAAGTGTTGCTCCAAACACCCCAAAAGTGGCTATAATTTACCTATCAGTTGGAGATAGTTGGAGAAACCTTGGGAATGTGGAGATTTTTATTTGCAGAGATCTCATAAGTCATAAGATTGTTTCGGAGATCTGTATCATGCTGTTGTCATATTTGATATATGTTTTTGATATGTTGTTATGGGGATAATTTCTGTTTCGATCTTGGGATCCCATCGTTGGGCATTTCACCATCACAAAATTGAGAATCTGAACGTGTTTGAACCAGAAAAGACGGGAAGGTGCAACCAGCAAGGCTATGGATTATGTATGATTATGTACGTATATATATATACCGTATATATATATGTATATAATATGTTATCTATATAACCCGCAAAATCATTGCAAAGTGCTGAAAAGGAGCTAATATCCATGATTTGTTTTGCTCAATATCTCCACATAACCAGTCAGGGAGTACTCCAACACTTGGGTTTTTCTATGTTTTTTTCGGGATAAGATGAGCAATGGGATGAGCAATGGGATACAATGGGACACCAGGGAATCAACACCTTCACAGGCACCGGCTCACCATTTTGAGGCTTCACCCACATTCACCAATAAAGATGATCCCAGTTATGGCTGGCCCAAAATAGCGGAAAAAGTACTTTCAGAAAACCCCAAAATAGAATGTATCATCAGCAGTTACAACATGTTACAACTGGTGAACTATAATTCTATGGCTATATATGGCTATTAGTTATCATCAGTTATGGCATTTACCAGTGGAATGTATACTCCCAAAGAAATAACCAATTATAACTAATAGCCATGGCCATCACTGAAAGCTGTGATCGTCCCAAGCTGCGAAGCGCAGATGTTTTTCGTCACTGCGAACAAAACTAACATCTATGAACCATCCAATTTCAATTTTAGGGACCTATGAATTTTGACTTGAATCATCTTGAATCTTCCAATTTTAGGGGGAAAGGGTTTCAGCTAATTTCGACTGAATTTCGACTCAGACCCTAATATTCCCCACGAAATGGCCATTCTCCAAGCCCCAACCTGGGGAGAACTTCCAGGAAGGGCTGCAGGATTTTGCGCCCCACAACTTCCGCCAGCTCTGCCTGACATATCTTGGACATGATCGTTGGTTCCATCCAAAATTGATGGATTTCATAGGATCTTATGGGAATTTTTCCATGTATGATGGGATGTAATAGGATCTAATGGGAGCATCATGGAATATACATCCTATTTGAAGCTGCAGTTGGGGAGATGTGTATACTTTATGGCTGTAACTGTGATACTGTAATAGCCTCCGAAAGTTGGGTTTTGGCGCCCTTTTTTACTATGGTTGTAAAAAACCGCGCATTTTTGTGCAACTGCACCCCCTAGCAGCCATGTTATGGGGAATCAATCTGGCAACAACTTACCAGTATATATGGGGATGTAAACTATTGTAAACTGTTAAACAATTATGAGATGATACTGGGATAATCTAATCCAAAGAAAAATTAAACATGTTAACATGTTCCCTCCAAACCCCACGTTCGCCCACACACGAAGAATACACCCAAACAATATCATATACTTGCCACCAGAGGATGAATGAAAACACTGGCTATACGCAGCGATTCTGACTTTAGGTTTGTAGGATTTGGGGTTTTAATTTAGGGTTTAGGCTTTTAGGGTTTTAGGCTTCTAGGCTTTGGAAAGTTAAAAAAACGCTAGCCCTACGGAGGGATTTGAGCATGTCAAAGGATATGTGGGATCCGATGCGGGCAAACGTGGGGTTTGCAGCGAACATGTTATGCAGATTTAACCCTCAAAACCAACCATGTGTTATTGGGATGTAATGATACATATAATCGAAATGATAAAGGGACAATAATGGGATGACAATGGGATAATTAATGATTACCTTCTTGTCTCTTCCTTAGGCAGTTGCTTTGACATTGTTTGACAATGCTTGACATGTTTTACCTTTGAGAAGACTGGTCTGGGGCAAGGCAATGAACATTCCGATCTGTTCGAATATGTACAAGCTACCAGGTCCTAGTTGGTCATTTGGACTTGTCGAACGGGGGTCAGATTTCCTGTTTGCCCCAGTGAAACCAGCTCCAGTACCCCCTAATCCCAGCACCTTTGTCTCCATCAAACTGCACCACCAAGGTAGCAACGGCCAAGCCAGAAGGTGAGCCTGAACAGTGGTCGGGTGGTCGAGCCAGGCATTGCCGGTTTTTTCGCAGCGCTGGCCCCATTTTCATCGCATCTCTGGAGTGCTTGGAGCTGCACCAAGGCATCAAGGCTCAACACGAGCGATCCACTGCGAACCGCGAAGCCAAAGAACTGGTCCCTCAGAGAGGTTTACTTAAGAGGATGCAAGAATTCCCCCTGAAAAAAAGCACAGTAGGGATTTGTTAAAACCATGTTAAACCCATGTCAACCGACTATAGAGGCATAGATGACATGGAAACACATGGAAACTTAAACATGTTCCATTGCAACATCTAGAAACTATGACCTCGGGCCCTCGGGGGAAAGCGGATGTCAACTCCCAGATCTTCACCAGGATGCTGGTCGGAGATCTTGTGGAGATGGTGGCGGAAGCTGTACCTGGTGTTTCTCAAAATTCTCAAAGCTCTGCACTCTTGGGAAAGTAGTCTTTCAACAACCTTGGTGCCGCTGAAGGTGCTGTTTGAGATAGGATTCTGGCTTTCAGCCAAAACACATAGGTCAGAGATGTTTTTGGACTTGTTGACTTTGCTGACAGAAGCTGATTGGTTTTGGAGAAAATTGCTTCCGGCTTGTCAGAAAATTGTGTATCCCCAAATCCCTGGTTGATCATCGTTGCCCTTACTATTTGATGACCATTGGGGAAGATAGCCATTTTTCCATGCCCATAGAGGTCCACAGGTCAACCCTTCAACGAACCGAGCAATGACTGCCAACTTGAATCCATGCATCTCAGCCAAGGGGCCCCTTTTTGAAGGTGAAAAACTGGTGGTTGGATACTCTGCAGAAACATGGGGTACACCAAGGTACCCTTCAAGTACCCTTCAGACCCATCAATTTATGGCCAAACATGGTCAGACTATCCCAGCATATCCCAGCTTACTGGTAACCCATCAGTGGTCTCCCAGCCACTGTAGGGCTCTGGGGTCTCCTTCCACAGCAGCTTCTCGCAGCATCTCTTCTGCCTCGTGGAATCCTATGGAATCCGTGGGAAAGTCACGAGAAATCTCTGGAAAATGAACCATTGTTTAAGGGAAATACTGTAGACTAAAAACCCCAACTTTTGGAGGTTAGAATCCCATACAGTACTTATACATATATATATATATACAATAATAATATTTTATATATTATGTATAATATATATATATATAGTATTGTATATAATACATATATATATATATATGTAAATATAAAATATATTCGTATATATACCCATACAGTAAATAACCCCTGGCCTGCACCCCCAAAGGAGGCCGGCCATGTTAGCCTTGCAGCTGTGCCCTTAGCTCACCTCCTCACTGGCCATGCCGCGGCTGAGGAGGAACAAACCCAGCTGTCGCTTTGCTTCACGCCAACCCCCTGCTGCTGCCCTGGCGTCGTCTTCAAAACACTGGGAGTTTTCAACTGGGTCAAAATGGGTCAAAGAAGGTCAAAATGATTTGGTCAAAATGATTTGGTCAAAATGATTTGGTCAAAATGATTTGGTCAAAAGCCATTCTTCTTGGAGCTATTGTTGCTATCCCACGAATCGTAAGTGGCTTATAACCCCAGTGATTTACATTGGATAAGTAGGGTTAATCCACTCAAAAAATTGGGGTGAACTAACCCATTTACGAGCAGTGGGTAGTTCGCCACCAAGTAACAGTTGCTAAGCATTACCCATAGGATCCATGTATGCTATATATGGTAATATTTACCATCAATATACCCCCAATCTTAGCATATATATACCATACATGGATCCTATGGGTTAAGCTACAAATCATACGAATTAACGTCGATCGGATCAAGGCCTTCGGTACCACTTCAAGGCGTCGTCAACAGCAGCATCCAATGCAAAGGTCTCGGCGAGACCGAACCTCGGCGAGCCACAACGTGTAAAGTGGCAAGGTCTGTTTCGATAAAGATGTGCTGCCCGCGGTGAAAAAACATGTTTTCTTTTTGGGGGTTTTTATATGTTCTTGTGTGTTATTGTTCAAGGATACAATCTAAAGTTCAAAACCACCGTTTTAGATCATCCAACCTAATTACCAGCTTTCCTGCGGCAAGCAATTGATGGCTCAAGAATCTTGCAGCAGCCTCGATGTTTGAAACGCATAGTTTGTGGAAAACAAGATGTAAAATAGAGATGTATACAGTATACTCGTATACTGTATCCTGATGTATCCTGTATCTCTGAAAATCTGGCCCAATCGACCCTGAGGTGTCTCCAATTGATGGGTTTCCGCAGGGGATCTCCAGGGTGGCCACTGTCGCTGGAGGGACAGTGGCACCCAAAACGGTCCAATGGTATGACTGGCATGACCAACATTGACCAACCCCTCATCTGTTTGACTCTCTCTTTCAAGGTCCATTTACCTTCTTGGTGGCGAACTACCCACTTAGTAAATGGATGTAAATGGGTTATAACCCCAGTTAGAAGTGGATTAACCCTACTAATTATTATCCCATTTACAACTGGGGTTATAACCCACTTACGATTCGTGGGATGAGCCACCAAGTTGGGCTTCGCCAACAAAAATCGGGCCCAGGGCCATGTTCGCCAACCAGACACATGGCGCTGGCTTCACCCTGCAGTGCAGCCTGCCAAAGAAGCTTCAAACCTTGGTTCTTCGGCGTCAGTCGGGGGTGTTTAAGCGTCCAAAAGTCCCGAAACCACGGAGACAAATGGGATCTTTAGTGGTAAGAATGACCAAAAACCATCCAAACATATCCAAAGTCCATGAAAATCTGTGGTTGCGCCATTTCGATGTCAAGGAACCTTTGCTGCGATCCTTTCGGAGGCCATCAGCCGTCAAATATAGGAAACCCAGGCGAGTGGCCTCCGGTCGGAATCTGCTGGATCTTGGTGGTCAAGGCTTGGCTAATCTCATGGGGATCCTTAATGCTCTCTACCTCCTCAATATCAGGAAATATCATCTGAAATATCAGGAACCTTGCGGGAAATGAGAAATGGACCACTATGTCTTGACTATGTCCAAAACTGCATTTCAAACGATGTTTCACCAAACTAATCAGGACACCTGACACAGTAGGCTCAGGATGCAAAACATATGGCGGAGGGTGATTAACTTCCCAGCCACCTAGGGCAAAGTAGGTATCCCATACTTAGACTTGGCAAACACAGCCACGTGGTGTTGGTGAAGTATAGGTTACTACCACTTGGTAGCAGGGTGACATCACCCCCGTGCTCAATCATAGACTAGTGACTAGTCACTTCTGTTGACATAGGATAACTGCAACTGTTGGATCAACTTTGTACTTTCTACTTACAGAACTTCGTGCTGCGACGTGGCGTGACGCAGAGATCTTTCGCTCTTGGAGGTCACGCCACCTCCCTCTTCCATGTTTTACTTCATAGCTAGGATCCAAATCAATTTTGACCCCAGACAAAAAAAACGTGGTTTATCTCAACATATCTCAACTTCAGATCTCCATCAAGTCACAGTTTCAGATCATCCATCCCATCCATCAGGTCACACATCCAAGTCACCGCAATGGGTTCCCCTTGTTTCGCCGCACGCTTGTACCACTGGATGGCTTGGCGTTGCAACGTCGAACGTTTCTGACCCTGGGCCTCGGCGGCCTCGCGCATCCTGAAGCGAGGCTGGCTGGGGCAGGCTGGTGATTTTATAGTGATTTTATAGTGATTGAAACAACAAAATGCATGGTGGTTATAAGATGTTTTTTTCGGGTTTTTTCATGAAGATATCATGGATGGATATAATGATCTAGTGGGTACCCTTCATTCAAGGTGGCTGGAAAATTTCCAACTCAACGGAGGTTCGCTGGGAAGATCGTCTATAAATGGAATATGTTCCATTGCCATGTTTGATGTTGGAAATTGTTGAACATGTTTTACAAAGCCCATAGGATCCATGGTGCTGGAATATTTACCAAAAAATTGACCCCTAAAGTAATTTAAAATAATCCCAATGTAGGTAAATATTCCATACATGGATCCTTAGGGAAGGAGAGTCCAGAGTTGAATGTCAGAGCGCTACAAGTTCATCACCCCAAACTCTACCAGCCAGTCACCTTTTGGGCGAACCACTGGCGGGTTTCCTTCGCAATATGAACCAGGAACTGGTTGATTTGGACACTTCAGAAATCACCCCACATCTTGTTGGTGAGTTCCTACAATATGGGGCCCCCTAGTTATAAGTTGGTGAACATAACACCCATTAACTATAGTTATATCTGCCATAAACCATAGTTATGGGAGTTATGTTCACCAACTTAGCTAACGAACTGGGGCACCACCTTGTATTCCTATGATGTTGCTTACATGTTCGAGGCCCAAAGCCGTGTCATCCACTGATCCTGAGCCGATCATCATCTCCATCATCCCCCAGTGGTGATTTATGGTGGTTTCTACTGAAGGATTTCCGGTATGTGGATGTTGTTTCTGTCATATAGCAACTTCTTGGTATCACCAACTTCATCCCTTTCTGCCAGGAAGATCATGCGGTATCATCCCCATCCCTATCTTCACTATAATTATCCATATATCCCAGTATATATATATATATATCTCCCACTACATATATTGTACATATCATATATATATATTATAAAATACGTAAACATAACCTCTCAATTCCGGCTGGTCATCCCCATCATATCCCATGGCTCCAGCTGGTTGGTCACCCATCTACCACAGACCCATCTCTGTCTCAAAATTAATCAATATATGTGTGTATACATATATGTATATATTATATCATATCATAACATATTGTATTATATTATATTATATTATACCTTCCACTTCTGGTTGGTTCCCGACCCCAACTTCTTCCAGGTGTCAGTTCTATCCCCATCTTCGTCTGCGCCGTGGCATGTCCCCCTTCCGCCGCCTTCAGCCGCTGTTCGCGGCTCAGCCACTCGGGGCAGGCGGCGCACTGCGCTGCCGCCCGGGTGGCGCAGGGGGCAATGCCAACATTGGGGGAGGCAACGCGAAGCTCCAGTAGGGTGCCGGGGATCGCAAGGTCCAACCTTTGAAGGGCCGAGATGATGATGATGATGATGATGATGATGGTGATGATGATGATGATGATGATGATGATGATGATGATCACCATTATTATTATTACTGTATTATTATTATATTATTGGATGCAAATGTTGCTACCATCTTAAATGAAATGATGCTGGTGATGTTTCGATGCTCCCATCTTCTCCGAGAGGGGAACCGCGTCCAGGTGGCCAAAAAGCTTCGGGGATGGTCACATTCCAGCCTCAGAAGCCAGAAATTCTGCAGCATTGTTTGGCAAAGACCATCAAAGACCCAAAGAACCACAAGAAAAGGACAAGAATGGACCATCTTCCTATAATTTCCTATATGTTCTTTGGCACATAAAACCTCAAACCACCATGAATCATATCACCATAAAGCCGACATCGCACATCAAATGGTACCCATGTCCATCCCACCATCCCCATGGTCCCCATGGTCCCAATGGTCCGGAAATGGTCCCAATGGTCTGCGGTGCCTCGGACGCAACAGTCTTCCAAGGTCTGCTGCAGCAATTCCCAAGTGACGCCCAACCAGGCCACACCCTGGGGGTCCAGCACCAATTCCTGTGACGCGGCCGGAAACTGTTGGGAAAGCCAACATGTAGAAAAAAAAAAAGGGCGCTTTTTGGACGTGGAGGATCTGCCAACTGTGGAATTCCACTCCAAGTATAGAACCAGTGGACACCAGTAGTAACTGCAGCTTGCAGACTTATAGTGGAATGAAGTCGACTGTCCAAAACAAACTACCTGGGTAAAATGGACCATCTTGCTCGAACTTTGGAGAACACACGATATCTGGGAATTCCTTGAATTGGTGACACCAAGCAACATCATATTATTATATCTTCTTGCTAGGCGAAGCTGTCTTTGAAAGTCATTTATCTTTAAAAAAGCATGCGGTATCATCCCTAGTGAGCCGTCTTACAGGTGGTTTGAACAAGAACTGATGCTTTCACATCAGAATCGTTCGATCTTTGGATGTGCAGCTTGGTCACTTGGCCATGTCAGCTGAACCTTTGCACTACTTCCTGTTACTCCTGTTGCTTACCATGAACAACGTGTCGAAGATGGAGGCAACCAATGGAGCAAAAGTCTTTCCAAGGTCAAAACATATTCAGTTGTATGCAAAGAGTGCACCTAAGGGGTCCCACTGATTGCCTGTTCAGGCTGGTGTATCCCCAATGTTCTTCCTCATTTGGGGATTTCCTAAAATAGGGGTACCCCAAATCATCCAAGTCACATCAAGTCATGGATGACCACGACTTCGTATTGAAACCCATGGTGACTTGGGGATCCCCAATTGTCTTCCCAATTTTTCACCAAGTTTCGCGGCAAAATCGCCGCAGGAAGTGCGCTTCAGACCGACCCTGGGGCGTTGCCAGCGCCACTTCCGGGCTGCCACGGCTGGCGCCGTCGTGACCGCTGCTGGGCGGCACTTGTGGAGGGTAGCTGAAGATGAAATCGATCCGGCGACCTGGGAGTTGGGGTCATTTCTGGCACACCGAAAACAAAATCTGGGGAGTCAACAATAGTCAACATGATCAACATGTATTTGATGATTTATAGATGAATGATAGGTGGTGAATATTCTTTATAACATCTTTCAGCATCAGCCACTTGCACCTGAAAAATACGGCGAATCTCGGAATCTCGGAATTCATCGAATTCACCTTGTTTCTTCGCCGAGGTCTCCATGTTTCCGGTGCCCACCTTGCAAGGGATCGAAGAAATCGCCCTGCAGAGTTTCGACCATCAGCCCGTTGGCGCGAAAGCTCGCGGCCGCTTCCTCCAGCGCGGCCTGCGAGATGTCCGTGTAGACCTCAGGGAGGGCGGTGGGTTCAAAAATCCCTGAAGCAGAAAATGAAGGTCACAAGCCCCAAACTTTCTGTATGAATAGATAGGGGAGTCACCCATGGACAAAATTGGATCACAAGCTGGCAACAAGCCCACTTGTAGTTTTTTTCTGTACTTTGGCTCCATAATAGCTAGAGGTCACTGATGTTTGAAGGTTGGTACAGAGGGAGAGAAATATCCGCAATGTAATTCCGTAGCTGCGCACAAGCCACACGCTTAACAAAGATGCCACTTCTCAGTCAACAATCCACCCAGAACTAGCACACCAATGATTTTGATTTTGTGATGCTACGCTGCCTCGTATCTGTACCCCACATCTCATCACATCTCTATATGCGAACTTCAAAGAATGAACACGTATGAATCCACAAATGATCAGAACTTATGAATACTTATGAACTCATCATGGACATTCTCAGCACAAGCTGCAACTTGCACCACAGGAATGACTGCTTTCACCTGGGGAAGACGTTTCGACAGTTAGACACTGCACCTGGGCCTTCGGGCCTTGGAGGACCTGATGGAATGATTGATTTCAACAGCTATATTTCTGGAATTTCAGGTGACCATGGAGCCCCTAAATCCTGTTTATATTATATATATATATTATATTATATATATATTTATATATATATATTATATTATATATTATTTATATATATATATATCATATATTATCTATATTGGTTTAGAACCCCTCATGTTCATTCATTTTCCCCACAGAAATTGCCATGTATTGCCATGTTGTGAGTGGCTGCCCGGTATGCCCCATTTTCAGACACAGCCGGTGGCTGAGCAAAACATCCCAAGCATTGGAGTTGATCATCCCAGGTAAGAATATACATATCTTATATCAATGATAATGATATCACATGCACAAACATATATATAATGTATATTTATATACGTATATATATATATATGGTACATGAATGATATGTCTCGCAATCATTATCATTCCACTCCTGCAAAACGTCATGTTGGACTTTGGAATTTCCACCACGTCACCAGCATGGAGAGCCATCCTGAGCCGCCTCCCAGATCCACAAAGTGCGTCGCTGTCGTGGCCGCCTGCAGGTGGTCCATCATGTGCCTTGGCCGATCAATCTGTGGCCATCCGCTGTTGAGCCCGTTTTCTTTGGGATGCCAAGAACATCCAACATATGTAACATATCCAATGTTGTTATCGATTCATATGTGTGCATATTATAATGCATCTATATTATACATAATATATATATATACATATATAAATATATATATACATATATGTATATATACATATACATATGTATATATATATATATATACATATATATATATACATATATATATATACATATATATATTGCAAGTGGAGCAATTGGTAGAAGCCCTGCTGACCCTGATGATTGATGTAGATCGTCTGTATTGAAAAGCCCCTTCCAGAGTGATTCACTGATACTGTTATGTAATCCAGATGGAACCCTCTCTAAAGCTCACACAGCAGGCAGTCTACTTCTTTTGTCGCCAAAACTGAGAAGTCCAGGTGCCGGCGTAGCCGAACACCCTGCCGGCGAAGCAGAACACACTTCGAAACGGATGCAGCTGCAAATGCCAGGTCGGGCGGCCTCGCCCCTCAAGCAAATGGAGGTGAACCCGGTCACCTATGGCTCAAGATGGAACCCTTTCCCTCCTGCCAACAGTGGCTCGCCTAAGCCGAAATCTAAAGGACATTGATTGGTTTCACCTGAGATACACTGGTGCTTGGAGGGAACGTGACATGTGGACTGCAAGATTTGGTGGAATTCACACTCGTTAAAAATTTTCTGTTTTTTCTTTTGGGAAAATTAAAGGTGAAAGTGACTGGTGGCGTCGAAAGGTTATATCTCAAGTATCTGTTGCTTCTTTGGATTGGTTCAACCACTTGATTCTGTCCTTGGATTTTGCTCGTTCTTTCAGCAATGCGTCCTCATCACATAGCCGGTATACCCCCATTTTTAGGGTTTCACGAAGAAAACTTGCTTCCATCGATTTTGTGAGGGCATCTGCAAGTTGGGCTCCACTATGTACCCATCGAACTTGAATACCTTCTTTGATGGCCTCCTTGATTGCTCGAGCTACTAAGGACACCCGGAATTCTGAACAAGAAGGAGGTGCTGTTCGGTTGATTAAATCAAACAATGACTTGCAATCAGTAATGGCTAGATCACATTGTTCCTGACTTGTTGGTGCTGAGATGGCTGGTTCAAGCTTGGACAACGCTTCTTCGGGTTGTCGCCACTGCACATTGGGGTCCATCAGCCATGCCCAGAACAATCTAAGCCATGCTAATTGGTCAAGAGCTGCTGCCATCGCGGTGGTTTCGGCGGACAGGGTGCTAGTCACCACACGCTGGATTTTCCGGCAACCCCATGACAACGGACTAATTGGACATTGATGATTCTTTGAGATATTCTTATGGGTACCCACTATGATTACCCCTGCATGAGAATCCGGTTTCTTATGGGATGAGAATGATGCGTCTGAGAAAGCCATCAGTCGGAAATCTTTTGGTGCAATAGGTTTAATGACAATATTGACATGGTGATGTTTCTTTGCTTCATGGAGTAATTTGTTGGCTTCTTGGAGATTTTCAACTTTGGCACTGTTAATGGAAGATTGCAAAAAGGAAAGTTTACTGGCAATGTCCGGACGGGTGTTGACTGCGGCATACTGGAGGCTACCGATCACTCCCCTTAGGGCAAGTCGTTCTGGTTCAGTAACATTTTGATCAGGTTGTAGTTTCCGGTCACCGGGAATGTTAATGGGCTTGATCTGTTTAATGTAATTGGCTTGTGAAAGGTGAATGCTGTTGTCAGGTTGTTGAGTGATTTCAATGCCTGTGAAGGTGAATGCGGTACTCTTCTTTGATCCAAAGGCATATTTCTGTTCTAGTTTGTCGATCTGTTGTTGGTAATAGGAATTTCCCCCTCCTACCCCGTCATCTACATGGATTCCAAGAACTCCAGCTAAAGACCCATCCTTCTCGCGAAGTACAAACACACAGGGGTCAAACGGACAGGCTTCAAAGTTCAATTTTTGAAGTTCGCTCACAAGTGAACAATACCATAAATAAGGAGCATCGATCAATCCGTATGCACTTTTATTGAGTTTGCCCACTTCGCTTGGCAGCATGTTGAGTGCTCTTCTCATTTCCGGAACTGGATCAATTGCTGTTATTCGGTCAGACTGAGGTTGTCCTTGTAGGAAAGCAGCTTTAATGTCGAAGGATTGGAGTGTCCATCCGAAGGATGAAACCGTTTGGAAAATCATCATTCTTGAGGTCTTATTAAGAGTTGGACTATCCCTGGGAATTTCCTCTATTTTCAGGTCTAAATATCCCAATACCACCAACCTTGCCTTTGCCTTGTGGGTCCGGCTGGATGGATTGTTGGTGGAAGCGGCTTCAGGTTGATCTACATTATCCAAGGGTTTCCAAGTTAAAATCCATCGGCATTTGAGAATTTGCTCTTGGGGAATTTCATGGCGAAACACTTTGGTTAGTGTTCCTGTTTGAATCCAATTTTGAATTTCTTTGTCTTTGGCCTGATCAAATTCCTTGCGCTCTGATGGACTCAGCTCTGACAACCGAATTTCTGACCTTTGTTTCTTGGCACTGGTCGCCAGAAACGTCCATGCTTCTTCATTGGTCGGTTGCCGTTGTTCTAGTGGTCTATCTAGCTTGACATCGACTTCGCAACGCCACGCTAATGGACAGTCGGCTGAGACTACCAGGCTATCGGCAGGGTCTTCACTGATCAGGTACATGGTGTCTGATGTTGCATCGGATTCTGGGAGTTCATTGCTGTTCTCCTGCTCTGACTCGGGTTGTGATATGGATTCATGAGAGACCATTCTATCTGGAACTTCATCAGGTTCTTCTCTTCCAGAGGCTGTTTCCTCATTCAAGTGTTCGGGATTATTTTCATGATGTGGTATTGGAAGTTCATCTTGATTGTTATTTGTGAAATTCCTTGACATGTTATGTATTTGTTGCTCCAAATTGGTCCATTGAATTTCTGTGTCAGGGCCAGGTGTCCCTTCTTCGGAGAGGGCACCTCGGACATGTTCTGGTGCACGACGGTACAATCGACCACATTGGGTGGTCCACACTGTGTGATTGTCATCCTGAAGTACTACCCTTTGTGGTCCTATCCATTGGGGGTTACTATTAGGGTTATGTTGCCATATCATTACCCATTGACCCTTTTGGAAGACCCCTCTCTGTGGGCATGGCCGGCGAAGCATCGCTCGTCACAGGGCATCACAGTTGTCGGCTGCATGATAGGCTCTTCTAGCTCTCTCTCGGACTTGCAACATCTCTCGGAACATGTTTGGGGTGATGGTGTCATCTTCTTGAGTTACTTGGGAGTGGGACGGCAATGATTCATCTGACATCACTGACCCTGGGACTCTAGAGTGTCGACCAAACACAATTACCTCGGGAGCATAACCATGGTGTACACTGAGACAATTCTTTGCATGAGTACACTGGCTCCAACTCTTCATATGACGTGATGTGGCTTTCAGTGTCCATCCGAGTGAGCATCGCCTGGAGAAATTGCCCATGCCTTTCTATTTTGCCATTTTGCCAGTGAGCTCCAGGACAGGTTGTCTCTCCTTTGATGTTGAATCGTTGCAGGAAAGCGGCAAACTGTTCGCTGTTCAACTCGGTTCCCGAATCCACCATGATTTCATTGGGAGGTCTTGCCCAGCTAATCCAATGGCGCGTGAGAAGTTGGATCACATGTTCTGTTTCTCTGGAGGGTGATGTGATTGCAACATGAAAATTTGAACCGGCATCTATGATATGGTAAAAGTGAAAGGATTGGCCCTGAGAGTTTGTCCACTTTACCCCATCTACATAGATACGTGAGTTGAATTCCCGTATTGGTTTCAAAATAGCTGGTCTCTGGTGTTTTGGTGGACTACATGCTGAACATGTTGAACATTCGAGCTCTTGCGACGCATGAACAATTTCAGGTCGATACCCGGCTACTTGCAGTGCTCGTGACAGTCGGTCATTGGAAGGGTGACCAAGGTTCTTGTGCATCTGGATAATCATGCGTTGTTCCCACCTTGGAAGAGCTCTGAAATTGGGACCTGTCTGTCGGATAGGTCTTTCCCCTGGCATTACTGCATGTGTCCTATTATCCGCATGAGAAGTACTCGTGGGATTACTGTTGTTATCTTGGATTCCCTCAGGATTATTTTCTGGTACTTCAGCTTCTTGGGAAATGGGAACATTATCACTGGTGAGCGGCGTTGCTGTCACGGGATCTACATGACCTGATTCCGTCTGACTCGGTGCTGGCTGCTCACTTGCTGGCTCAGGCATTGGAGGCATAGGATTCACACCTTGGGAACTTTGGCTCGAGTCATTTTCAACAGGCCAGGGCTTTGCGAACATCGTGACATTGATTCGACAGGCATGTGCTGGTCGAATCAACTGGCGGTTGGCAAGGTGAACCCATTTTTCCCAGTCCTTTTCATACTTGATTGTTCCTGTTCCCCTTTCAAGGATCAAACTTTTCCGGAGAGGTGCTTCCTCTGGATGCATCCCCTTTGGTGGACCTAGGGTGCGGTCGGTTCCTCGACAGGCAATCACATGAATGATCTTTTGGTCATGAAACATTTGCTGAAGTTTCTCCAAGATATTAGGTTCTTGTATAACACTCTTACCAACCCTGGGAATGATCTGATTGATTTCGGTCATGAGGTTCTGATAATCTTCAAGGTGGTGGTCCTCGCTTTGTTTTCCCAACGTCGACGTTTGACATGGTCATCCCTGGAGGATGGTGTGATCAATTCGGATCTGACAAACTTGGTTTTCTGTCGGAACTTGGTAAGAACATGGATTTCGGCATCAGTCTCTTGACACATGTGGGAAAAGGCTACTTGCCAATTGAACGGCCTGTCACGGTGGTTGTGCATCATGGCTCTGGCTACCTCTCTTGCAAACTTTCGGGGATACACTTCGGTGTATCGACTGCGCAAAACTGTTCCTTGAGGTGTTGTGAAAGACCCTGCTATTGATTGGTGAGAATGGTTACCCCGACAAACTCTCCCATGTAGTAATAGGTATATTGTCTTTGAAGTAGTAACTACATTCATCCCCTTGTTCATTGGCATTCCATTTGATGGATCCTTGAGGTCTCCAGCATTGCACATGTCAAATTGGCATGTCTGCGTATACTGATACACTTCGGCCATTCCTGGAAATTGCAGCATGAGGGATCTGGCCGGTTGTTCCCAGTGGAAGTGCATTCCTTGAGACACCTGGTGACGAAACAGCACAATTCCGAGGGCAAGTTGATACATCAGGTTATGTCTTCATCACTGCAAAACACTTCAGCCAGGGTTATGCGGGTACCCATTGGTGACATGGTGGCAACTTGAACATCTAATTCTTCTTGAAATTGCTGAACCAATCTGTGAAACTTTTTCATGTCAGCATTCATGGTCAGATACACCTGATCTTCATCTTGACACATCAATTCTCCTGGATGGAGTCGTTCGCCTGATCCTCCAAGTGTCGGATCACTCGGCTCAGGGCATTCTCCATATTGAGCATGCGCGTCTGCAGAGCTTGAAACTCCTCCGCATGCTGCTGGTTCAGATCCGTCAGGGGCATAGTCTCCGGGTTGGACATCTCGATATGTGACATGTTTTCCCATGTGGCATCGCTCTCGACGAGTTGGAGGTCTGAGATCTCGGCCTCGTCCACCTCGATTGGAGTGCGAGGCGCTGCCTTGCACTTGGGCTGACGGCGGCTGGTCATTGGGGCTGCCGTGCTCCTGGCCTTGGGAACTCTCACTGGGAGCTGATTCTCCTCGTGGTATTTCAGTTTCAATTCCACGAACTTCATGAGACGTTGATGTTCTGGCTTGACACTGGTTTCGTATCGATTCACCATGAACCGGATCCATTCGGGGTCGGTTCGCCAGACATGTTCCATGGTGGCTCCTTGATGTTTCTCCCCAAACTTGATCTTCTCGGCTGAGAGCTCCTCCAGTGTGAGGTGTGACAGGTCCTCCCCTTTCACGGTCACTTCCTGGTACAGCTTGCTCAAACGCTGGCTCATCGACATGACTGCAAGACTCGGTGCGTTCACAGGATCTGTTTCCTGGTGATGGGTCGTTCTGAGCCAAGTTCCCTGACAGTTCACCTGATTTTCCCTTTGCTTCCCATGTTTGAATCAACTGGCTAACTTTCCGTGACCCTTTGATTTTCTTGATTTCATCAACTGACCCTTCATGTTGTGGTGTTGATTTTTCATGACAAACACTTGAATTGGCTGACATCGGCGGCTGCTTGTTTACACCGTCCTCGGATGCAAAAGTCTCATGACAAGTGCCGGTCTTCGCAGACACTTTGGAGGACTTTGGATTGGTACTGTCGGCCGCTTGAATCATGTCATTCAAATCAACGAGAAAGAGTCCTTTGTTGGTCAACTGAAGTGGCACTGGATTCTTGAACCATGGGCTTGACAGTCTCTGGTTGTGGCAATCGATGTTGGCCTGAAGCGCTCGCATCATGGTGTTACTGATTAAGAACGGTGTGCTACCGGGGACAATTGCAACTTTGAGGTGAAAATCCCCTACAGGTACTACCAATGCCTGGGAACTGGTCAATGTTCCTTGGTTTCCAAACCTGAAAGTGATTTCACATGAACACCGATACAACTTCTGGCGAGTGCTTGGCTGCAGACCGTGAATTAAATCAGACACATGTTCACTGCCTATGACCGTCTTGGTTGCCCCCAGATCCAGCACTCCGAGGGAGCTATGTGTGGCAAAAAGCACGGCTGCAGACAGATTGATTGTATCTGAAATACCTGGTTTTTCTGTGCTGGAACTGACAGTGGTGCCGGACAGACGGTTCAGGTCTCGGCTGGCTTCTACGGATCCTAACTCTGTTCTCTCACTCTTGGGCCGGATGCATGGCGACTCACTCCTGGTGATTCGGGCCAGGAGTCTCTCACGGGCACTAAGGCTTAGGTTCCCCCCATAGCTAGTAGTCCTACCCGAATCATTATGATTCCCCTGAGTACTACGATGGCTATGTTTCCCAAGTCCTACAACAAAAAAAACATCAGTCATCCGACCCTTTGTCATGGCACTGGCGTCCTCATCAATGGCGGACTCATTCACTTCGGGCAGCTGCATGAACTCCATGGGCAAACTCTGACTGGCAGCAACGGCATTCCCCTCCGTCACCACGGTGGTGGTGGGTGCAGTGCTGGCGGCTGATGAACCAACTGATCGATTTGATCCAGTTCTGTACGGGCATTCAGCTTTCCAGTGACCACGTCTGCCGCAGGCACGGCAATTCGAGGACATGATTCTGTCCTGCAGGCTGCGTCTTGGCTGAACTCGCTTTCCCTTGCTACTACCCTTCTGGTTGAAGGATGATCCCTTACCCTTGGTGGCATTGTTGGAACCTCGACTGGATGGCCAGAAACCTCTGTTGCGGAATTTCTCACTCAGGCGGGCACGTGCTTCTTGGTAAGCACTGTAGGCGGTGGCAAGATTGGCATCATCTTGCAACATTTCCACTGCAGTTTCTTCAAAATCGGCAATGAGGCAGGCATCATCATCACCTTGTTCTCGAAGAGAGTCAATGAAATTGTCCTCTGTCCATTCATCCTGAGTTACATAAGAGGCTTCAGCGGTTTCATCATCATCTTCATCACAGGCAAGCAAAGTGTTTTGGTCATACACCTTGCCTTTCGGCCCTTTCTTCACTCCAGTCATTTCTTGAAAGAAACTTGCACCTAAAAGGCGAATGGCTTCTGTCACACGCTGCATCGAAAGGTTACCTGAGTTTTCACGATCGCTGTCAAGGATCACCTTCTTCTTCTCCTCGGGACTGAGACCTGATCCACGTAGAATGATGTATGCTTGCAGCTGTTCCATGGTCAGCTTGCGACTCAACAACTTGCTCCATAGAACATCTGTCCTGGCTAAGAAGCTATCATTGGTTTCATCGGCTTTCTGTACTGACTCAAACAACGCTTTCTCAGCATCATCATATTGTTTCTGTAATGGAATACGGCCCCATTGTCCACTCAGCAATTCAATCAGTCGATGGACTGACTTTTCCTCGCCAGTCAACAATTCGGATTGGTGCAGCTGTAGCTTTTGGAAAGCACTACCCTCACATCCAAGGATTAACCTTGTCACCAGCTCTGTCAATTTGGCCTTTGGCCATGCAGCAAGAACCAGTTCAACTTTCTGTTGGTATACGGTCATGTCATCGGATGCAGGATTGAACGTCGGTACCAAGGATGCCAGCTGATTGCTAACACCTACATTGGGCTCAGTGGCTGACGCAGTTGATTGCGCCATTTCCCCGGATGCCGCCCCTTCTGTAAACGGAGTGGGGCGGCTCCGCTACCAATGCAAGTGGAGCAATTGGTAGAAGCCCTGCTGACCCTGATGATTGATGTAGATCGTCTGTATTGAAAAGCCCCTTCCAGAGTGATTCACTGATACTGTTATGTAATCCAGATGGAACCCTCTCTAAAGCTCACACAGCAGGCAGTCTACTTCTTTTGTCGCCAAAACTGAGAAGTCCAGGTGCCGGCGTAGCCGAACACCCTGCCGGCGAAGCAGAACACACTTCGAAACGGATGCAGCTGCAAATGCCAGGTCGGGCGGCCTCGCCCCTCAAGCAAATGGAGGTGAACCCGGTCACCTATGGCTCAAGATGGAACCCTTTCCCTCCCGCCAACAGTGGCTCGCCTAAGCCGAAATCTAAAGGACATTGATTGGTTTCACCTGAGATACACTGGTGCTTGGAGGGAACGTGACATGTGGACTGCAAGATTTGGTGGAATTCACAATATAT